>JAUBOD010000589.1:1057492-1070824 GCA_032353885.1 Nothura maculosa
CTGCCCTCGGGAACGGGTTTTCCAAGGGCGCGTGCTGCAAACCTCGGTGCAGAGCTCTGGAATGGCGACCTGCCAGCGCTGGCCGGGGCTGCCGCGGGACACCCCTGCCCTGCGCTCCGCAGTGGAGCTGCGGGCTGGGCCGGAGCTGGAGCCGGAGCCTCCCCCGGCGTGGGAACAGGGCACACCAGAGGATGTAGGCGCAGGGCTACGTCACGGCACTGCATCTGAGCGGACACACTACTAAAGGGCATTCTATAGAGAGGGGAAAAAGCTAACTAAGTATCAGAAGAATGTTTCTCTTCCTGCTTTTAGCATAGGGCAGCCCTTTTCTTAGGCACTTTTCAGTGCTGATGGACTGTGTAACAGTTGCAGATGCTGCGGAGCTGCGCCAGCGCGCTGCAGAGCCACGCTGCTCCCCGGCCCTCTGCAGCACAGCAGTACGCTCGCTGTGCATCCCCTGCAGGGACCGAGTACACAGTGGCAGCCCCAGCACATGCTGCAGAAAAATATAAAACCACAGCATCCTATAAGAAGGCTGTGTGTAATCCAAACAGGCTGTGACTGACAGATCTCAAGTAAGTATCAAGTAAAAGCCTTACAGATTACAGTAAAGGACACACATTAAGTTTTTTCCCCACCCTTTCTTTTCTGTCTGATTCTTGCTTTGATCGCTCAGTTAGTGCTGCAGGGGAGTGAGTCAAGCAGGTGAAGCGTTTCTGCTGTCCCCAGAATAATGCACAGCTGAAAACCTGTGTGAGGTGCTGTGGTGGAGGTCTGATGCCATCTAAAGTTCCTGGGAAGTCTTGCAGTAAGAGAGACTGGTTGGCACTTCCCTCCCAACCCCTATTCTTAAGCAGTAGCAGCTCTGAAGTTTCTAGTTGTTTACCGTTCTGTGGGGCTAAGTAAGCACAAGCAGGAGTTTGCACTGTGAGAAAATCAACTCAGTCATGCAAGGCCGGGTAAAAATCCCAAATTTCATCATCTTGCAATAAGCAGACCTTGTAACTCAGGCCAGATTGAAAGCTTTGCAAAGATGAGTTTATCTTCCTTCCCCTGCTGCTGAAACAAGCTTGATAAGGATGTTCCTTTATTTGCAACTTTTGGAAAGTACCTGAGTTGGGTGGATGGAAGAACAATGAAATTGAGACGTTTTTCACAAATGGTTTGAAGGCTGCCGTGTAGGGGCAGTTTATTTCAGGTGTGTTTATTTCCGAGCTCTTTGCTGAGCAGGGTTGATACCACTCTAGCTAGCACTGGGCAACAAACCTTGTCAAGATGTATTGCAGTAACAATCCACTGTTTTCACAAAAAAAATGCATACCTTGAGAAGCGTGTTGCTTTTGCTAGAGTTCCTTTCTCACAAGTACTGAAAAAATGTAGTAGAATTATTCTTTAAGATACTTTGTTTCAATTTTGATTTTTTTATTTTAATTTTCTCTTATTTGTGCGTTAGTGCCTGATATGAGAACATCAGTATTATGCATTGTTACTATTGTCACAGTCAAAACAGCTAAGAACTGAAGCTGCTTTTTTATTTTAGTCATCATTACAAGTTGCTGCTATTTAGGACTGTTGAGAACATCAACCTTTTGTTTTTTAGATCAAAGTATTTCCTGTGTGCTGTAATGAAACAAATGACTAAAGCCTTAGCTAAAAAGACTTAAAAAAACCCTAAATTCTTTTGGCTTCAGTTTCAAGTCACCTAGAGAAGAGAGGAGTCACCGCACAGCACTGAATAGATGGGATGCAGCTGGAACAGGTCCTGTCCTAAGCCAGACCTGGCCCTTCGGGAGGTGCCCTGGGCAGTGGGGCAGCCCTGTGTGAAACTCCCCGTGTTTATCAGCCGGTCGGAGATGTTTGCAGCAAGAACCAGCTGTGTTGCTAACGTGTCTCCTGTCTCTGCAGCACCCTCTCCAGCTGCTCGCACGCCGTGGTGGCTCTGCTGTACCCCTTCTCCTGGCAGCACACCTTCATCCCCGTGCTGCCCGCCTCCATGATAGACATCGTGTGCTGCCCCACGCCCTTCCTCGTGGGGCTGCTCTCCAGCTCGCTGCCCAAGCTGAAGGAGCTGCCCGTGGAGGAGGTAGGAGCTGGCACCAGAATTGCTGGCCTGCACAAAAGCTGGTCTCGCTCTGCAGAGGGTCTCACATAGACCCTCATATGTTTGGCTTCTAACTTGCCTCTTTTCTCCTTCTCTGCCAAATTCTCATGTTCACACATTGCAACAGAGCGGAGGGGTGTTAAAGGGTTTTGTTTTCTCTCTGTTCAAACTCTATCTGTATGTCTGGCATTTTGACCAAGGGAAGTGAATGTTAACCTTGTTAACAAGTAAGGATAGTGTAAATATTCTGTTTTATTTTCATTTTCTGGACAAAATGATTAGTGACAACTTCTTAGGTTTAAAAAAAGCCTAAATTTTTAAGCTTTTCTTTCATATTAGCCTTTATATGAGGTCTGCTATGCCTGAATTATATTAAATTAGATTGTAATCTACATAAAAGGATCTCAATTTTCCTGTTTAAAAAAAAACACACAACCTTTTTTTTAAAAAAAATATTTTTACAGTAGGAATTTTATTAATGTCACTGCTGTTCTCTTTTCTTCAGGCTTTGATGGTTAACCTGGGATCTGATCGATTCATCAGACAGGTAGAGTACAACCTGAAATGTTGCCATCCAATTTAGCCAACTGTTTAGTCCTATAGTATTCCTAAGGTTCTTTGATTTAGCAGGAACTGTGCAGTGGATAAAAGAATAGGAAAAATGTACTCAAGTTTTCTGTTTCATCTTCAAATAAGTACTGCTCTTCAGATGTGTCAAAGGGAGTGAGGCTGTTACTGTCAAAATAAATGAAAAATATATTTTCAGTGCAAAGAACACATCCAAACAAAACATCGTGTTAGCAAGAAAACCAGCATTGCTGAAGGTGAAAAGAATAAATATTACATAAAGGAAAAGTCACCAGAGTGAAAGAGGGAAGGTGGAGAATAGTTTAGAACAGTAGGAAAAGTAGAAGCCCTGTGAACAGGGAGGAAAAAAATCATCATCATCTCCTCAAAGTAACATGGCTCTAGAGAACTTCAAGTGTCCTACCTGCAGGTTAGGCAAACAGTTCCTAGGATTCCTTGAAAGATATGCCTGGAGGAGGGTGCTTGCACCACCAGCATTCTTGTGTTTGCTCACTTTCTCTGAGCAAGTTTTAAAAGCAGCTGTTTGAACTGCACTGTACCTGTGAGGCTGTTCTGCATTACACTTGTCATATAAAGAGCTGAAGTATGTATTTGCCTTGTTCTATGGATTATCTTTCTTAATGTCATTAAAAGTGACATGAACTTTTATCTAGAAATATATGATAAGATACACTTAAAATTTCATTGTTTCGTTTATGTAGTCACGACAATAGGAAGCACAAAATGTTTTGCATCAGAATTCTCAACCTTGCAAAAGGATTTTCTGCAGTTACTGTATGGTTGACTGAAGTTTTTTTTTTCTGTCAGATGGATGATGAGGATACACTATTACCTAGAAAGCTGCAAGCAGCTCTAGAGCAGGCTCTGGAGAGAAAGAATGAGCTGATAAATCAGGATTCAGATAGCGATTCTGATGACGGTAAGTTCATTTGGAAATGGGGTTTGTATGAATAGGCACATAGTCAGTATAGTGACTCCATCCAGGAGAAGGACGGGCCTGCAGTGCTGAAATACCTTCGGCATCAAAGATAATCTCCGAGCAGAGGCAGTGGAACTGATGGCACCAACAAACAGTGAGCCACCCGCAGCAACCTGTGCACGATTCTGTGTGAAGGGCTGCACTCCCCTGAGCACCTCCGAGCCCTGAGCACCTCCAAGCTCACACAGCTTTGGAGCCTGCTTGGCCTTAAGTCAGTGCAGGTAACTACGGGTGCTTAGGGACGTGTCGGACTTTGGAGAGAATCAGAGACCTCCAGAAAGCGCTTTGTGTGCTAGAACACCTGAATTGCTTCTCTGGGTCTGTGTTTCTGTATTTCTCTCCAGCAATTATATTGCAATTATACAATACAGCAATTATATCAATAATATATGTTATATATAAAACACAGGAATTAAATATATATAATTATATATTATATATCAATTACTGTGAGTTTGAATGCCTATGGTTATAAGGTATGAAACAGGCCTCTATTCAGTTTTTGGAATTTATTTCTACTGATCTTTGCTATACATATGTAAAGCTATTTTAACATCTCAAAAGTGATTAAGAAAGCAAAGTCTGTGTTCTTTTTGATCGGTTCATGGTAAAGGTTTATTATTGACAGAGCAAACATTTTAACTGTCAGAGCCGTTCAGCAAGTTCTCAAGAAGATGCTGATTTAAAGCTAAAAGCTGAGGTACAATTTTGATGAAGCGCTAATTTTAATTTCCTGCCCTATCTCCTGAGAATTGATAGCTCTTATTGATTCTCAGTTATATAGACTGGCACTCTTGATATAAGGATGTTAGGCTTTTCCCTCCCTGGCTGCTATCTAAGGCCTCAAGGAGCTGCACAGCTGCTTGCAGGGTAGGCAGAGCATCATGAAGCTGCTAGGTGACCGCGTCCGGCCCGGTGTGGATGGGATGCTGAGCGCTCCTGTCACACCAGTTCTGATGTCTTATTGCTGCCTTATTTTGCAGAATGTAACACCCTGAATGGATTAGTGTCCGAGGTTTTTATCCGATTCTTTGTGGAGACGATTGGCCATTATTCCCTGTTCCTAACCCAGAATGAGAAGGGAGAGCGTGCCTTCCAAAGGGAGGCATTCCGTAAATCCGTGGCATCCAAGAGCATCCGCCGCTTCTTGGAAGTGTTCATGGAATCCCAAATGTTTGCTGGCTTCATCCAGGATCGAGAGCTGAGAAAATGCAGGGCAAAAGGTAAGGGTGATTGCTCCAGCGAGGGGGCAGAGTGTTGTGATCCCGCAGTCAGCACCGCTGTCCAGCGCCAGAGTCCAATCACAGCTCCCTGCAGCTAACCCTGTTCACAGAAACACGGTTCCCTCCTCATGGCAGCAGGACTAACAATAACACACAGGCTTTAGCCAGAAGAATCTTTCTATCGGAATGTCTTACAGTCCTCCAGGGGTGGAATTGTGCCACAACAGGGAATGAATGGGACGACTGGATGATGTTGTTCCAAAGAAGAGCACGAAGGCTTTGCTAAAACAAAACTCTCTCAACCACAGGGTTGATTTAAATGTATTTTAAAGGCCTTATTAGCCATGCTTTGGCTGCAGCCGCAGTTCTCCTGCAGATGGAGCCTGCCTCAAGGTCGGGCGCGCCGGGCAAGCGCCTCCCCAGCAGGAAGCCCAGCGGGTGGAGAGCAGCGCTGCGGGGAGAGCCGGGCAGGGCAGCAGCCCATCCACGGCTCCCGCTGCCGGCAGCTGCAGCGGCCCCACAGCCTGGGCTGCCCTGGAGGTTGGTGGCCACCGGGCGCGCAGGGAGATGCAGCCCTGCGTGCAGCAGGGAGCCGGAGGGAGCGGAGCTGCGGCCTCCCGGCGTGCCAGAACAGCCCTGCGTAGCCGCCAGGGTCGCTGTGAGGCCGCTGCGGCTGCCGTCACTGCTGCTGCTGCCGCTGCGGGTCACCCAGGCACACGGGGTGGCCCAGGGGGACGCTGCCTGCGTAAAGGCCTGTCCTGCCTCTCCCCACAGGGGAGCACAGGCAGCTGTGCTCCGTGTCCCTGTGTGGGAACACAGCCCTGCAAAGCTGGAGCACAGACCAGCGGCCCAGCAAAGTGCTTGAGCACTAGAGGCAAAGACAGGGATGGTGAATGTAAATATTGAGAGTGTGTAAAGGAAAGTGGGAGGTGGATGGAGCTTGAGAAAGCTTTCTTGAAACACACAAATGCATTTTTTATCCTTTTCCACAGGTCTCTTCGAACAGAGGGTCGAACAGTATTTGGAAGAACTTCCAGACACGGAACAGAGTGGAGTAAACAAGTTCCTGCGAGGCCTTGGTGAGGAAAGTCTTTAGAAGTATTGCTGAAATGCCTCTTTTTTTTTAAATTTAGAAAAACCTTACCTGATATGAAGTCAAGTAATCAACTAGTGGTTTCAATATATGCTAAGAAATATCAAAAGGAGAAGAAAATGTATTTAAAGCTGATAAAGATTTACTTATGACCCTTGTTAGCACTTTAATTGCCATTTGGGGAAAAAATACTCAAAACTTCGGCCATTCTTTTAATTGGATATATCTGCTTATCTTAACTAGAAGGTTCACCCTGCAACAATCACCATCACAGACTAGACACGCTCGCCAAGCGAGCTTTGCACGTTTTCAGTATATACTAAAGGCTAATGTTGTTTTCTTTAGGGAACAAAATGAAGTTTCTTCACAAGAAGAATTAACTCCTTTCTGCTAAAATGCTGACCCAAAGACTATTTATGACACTGTGCTTGAGACACCTGCAAATTTTCGGATTTTAGAGGAGGAGAATGAAAGAAGCTGACCACAGCTTTAAGTGACTGCAGATGCTGTTAAACAGTGTGCCAGGCGATGGCTCTTTTATGTATTTGGACAGAATTTGTAAATAATGTGCTGTAAGCTTTTGTAACTGATTTTGTAATGAGCAAGGAGAACTGTGGTAAATATTTGTATATTCCTGAGAATAACAGGTGCTTTTTTCTTTAGTATGAATTGAGTTTATGCTTGGTGCAAAAATGAGTAGCTGATTATGTGCAGCTGACTGTCTCAGCAGAACCACTGACTTCAAGGGATGTTTGTGAGGACGACACTGATGCCCGGGGCCTGCGGCGCCGAACGCACTCGGGGCACATGAGAGAGGCTCTGTGCAAGGGCTGCATGTGCACTGCAGAGTTGGAATTCTTTTTCCTAATTTCCTTCAGAAATAACAAAGTAACTTTATAATAAGGTACTTGGTTCACGATACGAAACTTCTACTTGGTTTGAACTCTGGTCAGTAAACTACTTGTAACACATTTTGCATTAGGACTGCTAAACATGAGCAAAGCTCTGTTCTTTGACATGCAAGCTGCCATGGCTAGGTACATTACATCCTTTACTTATGTATGTAAGTATGGTTTCTAATAAACTGTGTAAATATGTCTATTTGTTTACATTCATTGGAAACCTTTGGAGATTTCTGTTGTTGAGGAGGTACAAAATCAGAGTATTTTTTCTGTTATTTTTAATGAATTTGTAATTAAAATACAAAATTATTATTATGGACCTGTCTCTTAATAGGTTTGCTGCATTTCACACATGCAGGGTTTTCTTCCTTCTTGATATTACTCACTAGGGCTTAAATGACATTTTCTATCTCTGCCCTGTTGATGTAAAGCTAGCAAATCATCTCTTTATTGCCTTTTTACTTTACACGGGATATTGATGTTTGTCATTGTTAATATCACAAATACTGCTCCTGAACTGTGTCATCTTCAGTTTGGTTTTGAGCTCACTTGTTAAGTGATCTGAGTAGAACAAGAGCTTTTGGCAGAGCCTTTGCCCAACTTTCTGATGGGCTGATGGCCTTCCTTTTACACTGGTCCCTTTCTGTCTGGGTGGTGCTTTCATCTCCATGAAGACCCTTCAGCAGGACAAGCATGGTTAGTTCTGCAGGGCAGTGAATATTCCCTAAGTACCATCCTAATGTTTAATCTAGTAACATAATCTGGAAACATAAAATATTTGAAAATACTTGCAATTCTCCTGGTAATGAGAATTCCATCCCCTTTAAAAAGTAACTTTTTATTCTCCACCCCTTCACAGTGTGATTTCCTTGCGTAATCAGGCTGGTTTTGAGGCTTGCGCAATTCCTGACCTGGCCGTGGTTCTGGTTTGCTATCAGCCTCATAGAGCAATTCCGAGGGTTTATTCGCTAAAAAGGTGAAGTCATTTCCTTTTTCCTGTCTTCCCTCACACTCATGTACATAGAAAGCTTGTTAAGCGTGTGCACCCATGCTAAGAAATACCGGTGTAACTCCAAGTGCCTCAGATTAGTTAGGATTGGAATGACAAGTGTTAATTAAACTCATATGTGCTGTCAATTACAGAATGACTTGGTTTAGTTCCTCAAACCAGAACGAGTCACCTTTGGAACCGACAGCGAGACTCGTCCAGGCGCGAGGCCCGTATGTTAGAAGCGGCACCGATGTGTGTAAGGAAGGACATTTAAAAGGCGAGTGGAGAACAACAGAGCGCCCAGGGCCGTGAGCGACTGCGACCGCCCCGGGCCCAACGGCCGCGCCGAGGATCTCGCGAGAGCGGGGCGGGGCCAACGGCGGCGCCGGCAATCTCGCGAGAGCAGGGCTGGCCCAAAGGCATCGCCGGCAATCTCGCGAGAGCGGGGCGGGCCCAACGGCGGCGCCGGCAATCTCGCGAGAGTGGGGCGGGCCCAACGGCGATGCCGGGAATCTCGCGAGAGTGGGGCGGGCCCAACGGTGGCCCGGGGAATCTCGCGAGAGCGGGGCGGGTCGCCCGCGCGCCGCGTGCCTTGCCTGGCTCTCGCGAGCGCCTCCCTCTTTCTCTCCCCTCGCGGCCGCCGACAAGATGGTGGGTGGCGCGGCCGGCGCCGTCGCGCAGCCCGGGCCGCGGTGGGGCCAGGGAGCGGGGCCGGCGCGCAAGGGGAACGGGAGGCGAAGGAGAAGCGACTGGCGCTGCCGTCGGGAGCGGCCTCCTGGGGCGGCGGGCGCCGCGCGCCAGGCTTGGGGCCGAGGCCTGGGCCGGGCCGTTGCGCGGGCGGCGGCCGTTGCGCGGCGGTAACGCGTGTCGCTCCCCACAGCCCTCTCGCCTGCGGAAGACGCGGAAGCTGCGCGGACACGTCAGCCACGGCCACGGCCGCATCGGTGCGTAGCGACCCCCGCCGTGTCCCGGGGCGCCGGGCCCCGCCGCGCCCGCGGCCGGCGCTGTGCGGGGCCCCGGGTCCCCAGGAACCCGCGTGTTGTCTTTTCAGGCAAGCACAGGAAGCATCCGGGCGGCCGGGGTAATGCCGGCGGTATGCACCACCACAGGATCAACTTCGACAAATAGTAAGATGCCTTTTTGAATATGCACCAAGGAAATGTGCTTCCAAAGTCGTCAAGTTGACAAAGCTTTTATACGTAGGCATCCAGAGTTCCCTACAGTCCTACTTTATCTACCGTAAAGTGTAACATTATAGCTACAGTCACCTAGTATTCTCTTATCTTTCAAAATCACAGGCTCCTACACTTAAACCAGGCATCTTTGAGAGCTCAGTGTGGTATTTGATAAATAAATTCACCAAACTTGGGTGTTACACAGTGTGGTCCATGCTGAGGAGATGCTCGTGCAAAATTACGTAAACCCGAACCCCATCCTCCTTGTCTGTAGGCCCTGTTTGGTTAATGCCGAGACTAGAGTCACATCTGGGCGCTGCCTGTGGCCCTGGTGTGCTAGAGTACTCGGAAAGCAACCGCTAATCTCTATTCAGTGGCTGAACCCATTCGTGATTCAGTCAGTCACCAGGTTAGTGACAGGAGCTCTGGCACTCCTTGTGCAGCACCGTCCTCCCCGAATAGGGGAGTTTGGGCTGTCCAGGACATGCAGGGTTGGACCTGACTCACCAGAAGAAAGACTGAGTTGCAAATTCTACTAGCAATAACAATTGTACGCTAAGAAATTTTTTTTTCACTGTTCTGGAGAATAAGGGATGTTACACCTAGTCATAAAAGTGAAAGTAAGAAAATTATCTTTTTATGATCATTTGGAGGAAGCAAATACACTTGTTCTGATGTGCATTTATAGTGCTGTTTAAGATGAACTAAAAATGTAGTTTAATGCGGAATGTATTTCTTCCACAGCCATCCTGGTTACTTCGGAAAAGTAGGTATGAGGCACTATCACTTAAAGAAAAACCAGAAGTTCTGCCCTACGGTCAATTTGGATAAACTCTGGACGCTCGTTAGTGAGCAGACCAGGCTCAACTACGCCAAGAACCAGGCCGGCCTGGCCCCAGTCATCGATGTTGTGCGCTCAGTAAGTTTCTCCTTGTGTGCAAAGCTGCTCTTTGTGGTCATGTAACTGAGCTCTGCATATATGACTTAATAAAACAGCAACTTGCACATGAGGTACAATGCTTAGCATATCAGTAGCTAAGCTGATATTTTTGATGTTAAGTTTTTTTGTTTTAAGAAATTCTTTTGATACTTAAGAGTGATAAGGACTTCCTTTATTATGAAGAGTGGTGAAAGAGAAGTTATTTAGCCTGTTACTGAAGGCATGTGCAAAAATGTGGTAGAACGCTGCTGATTTCTATAAACCGATTTCTTCAAAATCGAGACTAGAGTCACATCCTAACACGTTTGGTTGTCTTGGTGTGCTATAGTTCTCGGACAGAAACATCTGATCACTATTCACTGGCTGTGATGCCCCATATCTCAGTCAGCCACCAAATCAGGAACACGGGTTTGCCTGGTGGGTGTGCTCTGCACCTCGGATTGAGATACCTGTATTTGCATCTGCTTTTAACAAGCTATGACTTTGGAGGCTAGGGTATTAATGGGCATTTTGCCACAATGGTATTTTTAATATAAAGGATAGAAGCAAAGTGAGTGGGAGAGAACAGTTACTGTTGTGAAGCTTGGAAAATGGGGTAAAACAGAGCTGACTCTGTGCATGTGTGGCACCCTAGTCCCTTCAGCTCTGTGAGAAGAGCTGAAGCAGAGCTCTGCTCTGCTGGGAAGTGCCAGAAGTCTGGGCTTGTGGAGCAGAAGCAGTGGGGGGGGAGTAGTGAGTAACAGAAGTGTCGCTGACTGCTCTGTCCTTTGGAAAAGTGGGGGGAAGGAGACAACGAGCCTTTGCAGCCACCTAAGTATGGAATGCTGAAAGAATTCCTGATTGAAATATACAGAATTACTGCTAAAAAAAAAAAGTTAAATTTTTGCTTTTCCTTTGAACAACTCTGCTATATTATGCATAATATTTTTTTTTTTCACTTGTGTCAATGTTGTGTTGGAGATGTAGCCACTGAAAACATCACGATGTTCCTGATTTGTGTTTAACTGGTGCGTGGTAAAAGGTCTGAATGTGGAAGCCTAGAAGGATGACTACAAATGCTTAATGGATTTTTTAATCTTTCTAGGGATACTACAAAGTCCTGGGCAAGGGGAAGCTGCCCAAACAGCCTGTAATTGTGAAAGCAAAGTTCTTCAGTAGAAGAGCAGAGGAGAAAATCAAAGAAGTTGGTGGTGCCTGTGTGCTTGTGGCATAAAGGCCTTCATATTCTAATCAACTTTTTTGAATAAAGACGATATGTAACAGTTATGGCTAATTTAATTTTCATTTACAGAAGTTTCTGAAACTTTTCCTATTTTCTTTGTCCTTTTTTTTTCCCTAGATATACTGTTCAGATTTAATCCTTGTCTACTTAGTTATTACTGATTGCTTTTGTTCAGTGGTTTGACAGATTATTCTCAATATGATGTGGGGCTGCCTGATTACAGTGTCCACCATTCAGTTTTTATTTGGCATGTAATAATGTCTTGTTATTTTATCTTTACCAGGTAGTTTGAATCTTCCTGCACTTGTGCAGTTTATCAGTTTTCACAAGGACCCTGCCTTGCCTTTTGAGGATGGGAATGTTAGAGTTGAGGACAAAGCACAAAACAGTGCAGAGTGAGTAACATGCTGGTGAGATAGACTTGGTGTAGGCAGTTACTTGGGATCAGCCAGCCCCAGGCTTCCTTTTGGGACCACCTAACAATTCTACTGTGTTTCCATCTAATGGTGGAAGTAGGATATAACAGGGAATCAGAGGAAGAAAGAGCGAAATAAGCCCTAGTTCCTCTTTGTTTTTATCATTATCAGTCTCTTGCAATTAGAGTTGCTTGAAACAGGAATGAAGATCCATTTTTGTACAGATACTGCCCAGGGATCTGCCTGGCATACAGCTGTGTCGTGAGCAATACCAGCTTCTGAGGAGAACAGACTTGTATTGTGCCCCCTCTGCAGCTAGCAGGGCTTGTAGCTGCTCCTCTATCTTCTGCTCCGTGTATGGAAATTAACTGCATTTAGAAACTACTGTGAGTACAAACAGGTATTTCCATCCTGTAATCGTAGGAACCTAAGTCTGGTAGTCATGCATAGTGTAAATGGTAGCTCTTGTGAATATAACACACTTCAGTCTTTTGTCAGGGACAAACCTTCCTGTGACTGTAGTGGTTGAGGCTGACCTCCCACAGGATCAAACTGGCCTGGCAGGGTACTGATTTTGAATTTAATAATACTTAGTGGTTTTCATGGCAGCATCATGGATCTGTGCTATTAGTAATGTGGCAAACTAGTCAGCTTGTGTTCAGACAAAAGCTTTTTAACCCCCCTGTTGCCATTAGGGGTTTTAAACATTGCAGTTCAAGCTGGTGTGCTTTTAGGTGTTAACAATACTATATTACTGTCTTCACGGAGTGCCACTCCAAATACTCTTCTTGTAAGCTAACAGTGCCGAAACTGTTGCTTGATGCCTGAATTAATGTATTAACTCAGGCAGCTTTTGCAGGTGATATGATAACTGCCTTCCACAAGTAGTTGTCAGTTTACCAGGTGAGAGGCAGCAGTGGTGCCTGCTGGCCCTGGCCTCCCCAATGGCTGGTGCTCAGCAATGGCTTAGCATTGATGAGCACTGTATGGGCAGCTACGTGCATTTCTGAGGTGTCTGCATTAAAGCAATGGTAGGAAGCACAGAGGATGGGTAGCTCTCCCCATTCAGGGGAGCGCTAGCCCCACACCGAGGGCGGTGCCGCAGCAGCCAGCCCGGCGCAGGCCCCTCCCTCAGCCCCGCTGCTGCTCGTGCTCCCGCGGCAGCGGGCGGGCAGCTCGCGCCCCAACTGCCGCCAACCGCCACCAACGGCTCCGGCGCGCGCCGCTTCCGCTGACGTGCGCGGCGCGCGCCTCTCGGCTGCCGCGGCCCCGCCCCGCGAGCGGCCGTTGGCGGTTGGGCGCCCCCGGCGGCCGTTGGCGGTTGGGCGCGCTCGCTGTGAGGCGGCGGGAGCGCCGCGGCTGCAGCACCGGCAGGGAGTACACCCAACGTGCGGCGGCGCCGAGTAAAACCAGCCAATTGCCCTCCCTGGCAACGCTGACTGCGGCTATTCAGTCGCTTTAGCCAGTGCTGTGGAGGCTTTCGTGTAAAAGAGTTCAGTGTTTTGCACTGGGGTCCTGATTTGGTTGCTGAGGGGAAAAACTGTCATGGGATTTTGCTTTGTCACCTTTCCCCCCACCCTCGTTTCTATTGATGGAGTATTGATTGAGTATTGATTGAGTTTCTATTGATTGAGTATTGATTGCATTGAAACAACTGCTTTTAATATTGTAAGGTGAATTGTTAAGGCTGTTAATTCAGTAG
>JAUBOD010000589.1:1083577-1119918 GCA_032353885.1 Nothura maculosa
CAGTTGAAAAGGAAGCGTCTTAGGCTGAGCATTCCTATGAGACACAGTTTGAGGCACTTCACCTGATATGATACCCATTGCCAAATACAGTGAAAACAAGAAAAATAGTCTGTAAGAATATAAGAATAATAGGGAAAGCACAGATGATCTTTTTTTTTTTTCCCCTCTCCTAGGCCTTTTCTGGAGAAAATATAAATGGAAACCCCACCCCTGTTCTGAAATGACCTAATTGGATTGCCAATATATTTTTATATTTCAGTTGATGACATAAGAACTATGTTTTTGAGGTGGTATTTATATACCAACTACTTATAAGCTAGTTCACCCACTGAATTAGTTTCTCTGCACTCTAAATACTATTCACTTGTGGTCTCTCAAGGTTGAATATGAACATATGAAATTGAAGTGCAAGGGATTGAAAATTATGTAAGCTAATGAAGGACTGTAAGCCAGATGACATTACTTTTTCTCAGTTGTCATTTACTGGTTAGAATAATAGAGATTTAAGGCTTCCTGTTTACTATTTTAGAGATATACCTGAGATAGGAAAAATGCAGAGTACAGGAAACGGTGACTCAGATGACGTTTATTCAGAATTTGAGGTACTGAACTTTCTCTTCATGTGAGCTTCATGGATAGTTGTGGTCAAGATATCTCCTCTTAGAAAAAGATGACTCCTGTGTTTGTTAACTGCTAATTCATATGAATTCAGCTAATTTCAAAACTGAAATACCTAGCTGTGAGCTGAGTATAAATTAGATCTCAACTATCTACCTACCTGGTTATGTTTAGTAGCAGTTCATCCTGGTTTGTCATTGTACCAGGGCAGGAGTTGTTGTACCAAATGCAGAGATTTTGTGTGTTTTCTAATTAGATAACATTGATTTTTATCCGTCTCAGTTTGCGTTTAAAATGTGTTTATCTCTTAAATCTGTCATAGCAAAAAATACTGATTTCCTTGGGATGATTACAGTCACCCAAAAGCTAAGAAACACTTAAAGGAGAAAAAAAACAGAAAGTGAATGAGCCATATTATCTTTAGTTCTTTCAGAGCATGTGTCCTTTAGGAGCTCTTCAAATATTTCTCCCAATATGCATTTCATGGCTAATTCAATCCTTAGTTTTTGAAACATATGCTCTTCAGGGGCTTGGAAAGGGGCACAAGAAGACAAAGGGACTTTTCTGACTCAAAAAGATTATGAAAAATGTTTTGGAGTTTTATTCTGTTTTTCTTTCAAGGTTTCGTACTTGATCTGATAGGGGAAGAAGAGATGATCTTTGACGTATGACTGCCTCCTTATATGTTATTTTGCATTGTCTGCTGCAGTTTTTAATGCAAAAGTGTGTACTTGTAGGACAATTGGTGAAAATTTTGCAGTGGGGTTGATTGGTGCATGTGGATACAAAAATATGATTGGCATGGGCTAACAAAAAAACCACAGTGACACCATTGCTTTGTGTCCTTCAGCAGCCGACGAAGAAGCAAGCGAGCTTGCCTTATTTTGTCCAATGCATACTCAAGAGCTGCTCAAACTGTTCTGTGAGACCTGTGATACCCTTATGTGTCGCAGCTGCCTTCTGACAGAGCATAAGGAACACAGGTATCAAACTCTAGTTGCTCACTAACAATAAAAGCAGACATTATTTAGTCTTGAGACTGCTCATCTGCATTTGCTATCAGCTGAAGCTGTAGGTTTGTCCAAACCTTCAGGCCACAGCAGATTGAGGTTGGTTATTTTTATGCCCACGCTCTATGGTATATGGGTCCTCACAGGATCATGCACTGTTCCAATCCTAGTATTTGCCTTAACCAAAGACACCAAGACTATACAAGGTGAGAGTTACTGATACTGAAGCTTGGTGTTTGCTTGCAGAAGAATATTTGTTTAAGAAATTATGTGTGGTTAGTAACAGGGTGAATCATTGTAACATGAGTTTATTTCTGTGAGGGATGGTTAATTTTGGGATAGGAGTCGCAGAGAACAGTTGTAGCAGGAAGGAAGCTGGGGATAGCAGGTAGAATGGAAGGTAGCTATTCTCCTGAACTGTCCATCTCACAGTAGCTGGCTTGGAATGCTGCTTCTGCTTTAGACATAGAGCTTCTGCTTTCCAGTATAGAAACTCAAATCCTTGATCTATAGAAGTTGCATTAGAAAGAAGGCAAAAGAAATGTGGCATCTGCAATTAATTGCCAGGGTTCCAGGTGCCAGCTCCTATGGTACATGCACTACAGGCAAAGTTGTGGGTAGCAGACAATAAAAAAAAAATAAAGGATGGTCCTACTTTACTAACCTTCAATGGTGCAAATTTATTTTTTCAGGCTGGCAAAAGGTATTTTTAAACAGAAGTCCTAAAAATTCAGGCTAGTTTTTTCTGGCAACTTGCCAGATGCCTGGAATAGCCTTTTTCTTAAATAGACCCATGGATCCTCTGATCTGTGCATCCCGATGAGTCTTTAGCAGATCTCTCTGGCTGCCCAAGGGAAACGTGAAGCAGCAGGCGAAATCTAGCAGTGGGCAGTTTTGCTTCGAGGCTCATTGTTGCAGCAGCTGTGCTGTATTCAGGAATTCCCCTCTAGCTTGTAACATCAGGAAATGCAAAGAATGCTTTATTTGAGCATATCAAAGAGGAACACATATCTTCTTTGACTTAATAGTCATTTATCAACAAAACAGAACATGGTATGAGAATTTCCCTTCCTTTCTCAGGTTCAGGCACCTAGATGAAGCTCTGCAAAATCAGAGAGTTATCCTGGAGAATGTCATAGCTAAAGTGGAGGAGAAAAGAAATGGGATTCAGGCTTCAACTAAACAGATTGAAGACAGGTAATTGTTATGCATTAATTTCATGAACATGGGTGATGATTAATACATTGTATAATATGTAATATAATACATTATTTTCACTAAAGGTAGGTTACCACCATTAGTTGCAGATGCTGTGTTTTTCTTGGTGAGTAGGAAGTAATAGGAAGATGAAAAATACCAAATTTATCTTTAAATAGTGCTCACATGTTATGATGTTGTACTGTAGCAATTGATAGTCCGTATGAGACATATAACAACTAACTTCAGAGTTTTAATGTTTCTAGAGTAAAATTTAAAATGATGAGAAATAAATATACCTTTAAAATAGCTTTTTGTCAAAACAAGCTGGAGTTTTAGTCAACACTGGTGTTAAAATAAAGCTAGAATTTTAGTCAAGGCTGGTATAAAAATTGAAATATTATATGAACTAGATTCTAACTACTGATTATGTCTCTGCTGTCAGTTTTATTAATGTGGAAGAGATGCTCTTTCAAGCTCTTAAAAATAGCATAAATCTATTTATATTTGGCATAAAACGAAATAAGTAGAAATTAATTTTTATTTACCTTTTTGTTGTTAACTGGCTAGCTGAGTTATACGAGTGTTTCGGATATGACTTTTGCATGTGCTTGTTGAAAAAAATACTAAGACTATTTACAGCATGATGTTTCTTAGTGTCAACATTTTTGAAGAGAAGTGTAGAAAAATTTAGAGGAAACGATACAACTTTCATTGAATTTCCTTGCCAATACATTGATCAGTTCTTGTAACAGTAACTATCAAGCACTGAATGACCTTATCAGTTGGTTCATCTTCCCCATAGGCTGCTTGAAGTAAAACACTTGTACAAAAAAGTTGAGAATCAAATCAAAATGGCCAAAATGGTTTTGATGAATGAAATCAATAAACGAACTAATATCCTTCTTGAACAACTTGAAGTAAGTAACAGTAGTTTCTTTGCTCTCTTGGGGAATTAAACTAAATGAAACTAAACCCAATGCAAATGGAAAGTATATGGATTGTGGATGTTAGTGTCCCTTTGCTTATGTTTTCAAACACATCTTTTTCTGCACTTGTAGGTCAGATCAGTGCTTGACAAGGATGGATATCATGAGTTAATAATTTTCTAATGCATTTACAGAGAATATGTGTGCACATTTTTGAATACTTCCAAAACAAACTAACTTCTTATTTTCTTGTTCATTATGTTCATCATCATATCACTTGAATAGTGTTTGCTTTCTCCTTACGATTGAGTTTCTAAAAACAATGATATTGCAAATAACACATAGTGTAATGCCAGTGATCATACATCTTATCTCTATCTGAATGCTGACCTAATGTTTCATGTTATTAATAGAGAATCACCAGTGAAAGGAAGCACAAATTGGAACAACAGCTGCAAGGTGCTGTGGTTTTAAGCAGGCAGGTTGAACACGTGCAGAACTTCATCAGCTGGGCAGTGTGCAGTAAAAACAGCATCCCCTTTCTCTTCAGTAAAGAGCTGGTAAGAGTGATACTTGTTTTCTCCACAAGGTGAAATTGTGCAGTGAAATTGCTTTGTGGTCATTTATAATCATGTATAAAATCATAATCTTTTTATCACCAGATTGTATTTCAGATACAGCGTTTGTTAGAGACAAACTGTAACTCAGATGTTGGCCCTCCCCTGAAGATCAGATTTGCTTGGGATCCCTCCTACTGGACTAAGCAGCTGTCCAATTTAGGTAAGAAAAATAGACTCTTTTGTTTATTAGGCAGGTATCCAAAATTAGATTAGATGAATGTAGAAAGTACACTACCTTCCCTAAAGTGCTCTCCTTTTTTTCTTTTGACTTGTAGCTTAGTTCCTCTTCTCATAGACCTGCAGAAAAGCTACTGTGACAATTTTTTTCTGTTTTCTCAGTTATATCAACTTGACCATCAAGACATCATTATATATAAATACTATTCTATAAACACTATCTGTAAATGTACCATATGAATATTTAGAACATGACACAACTACTAGTTTAGTAGTCGTACTGTCCAAGGATTAGGTGGTGCAAAACATGTGATTTATAAGCACTGTTTCCCTGCTGTAATGTATTCATAAGTAAACGAGAGCTGTTGTATAAAAACTTGTCCTGACCAGAGACCCATGTGATATTTCCTCTGCCTTCCTCAGTGGCGAGGCACTGGGCTCTGCCATGTCCTCTCTCCACACATCCTCTGGTATCTCAACAGCCAAGGGATCTGAGCACTGCCTGAGACACTTAAAATTAAGGGCACAAGGATGGCTTTAAGCTGCTAGCCATATAATATTGACTCTCTTATTTATATAACATATGTGCATCTATTTGGTTTGTTTCTCGCAAGTTATGTATTTTCCAACTGTACTGGGTTTTTATTCTAAGTTCAGATCAGTGATCTAAAATGTTGGTTCTCTTCCCATTTCAACTTGTATAAAAACTAAAGTATTGCAGATAAGAATACTATCTTGGTAAGGAGCATGGCCAAGATCTTTTCATCGGTCATTCCTATTTCTAGCTTCTGTGACTATGATTCAGTTTTAGGTAACTGTTTTATTTTCCTCCCTTTCACCTTGAAAACAATCTTTTGTACTTTTGCTTATGGATGATAAGATATGCTAATGCTATAGTGGAAAATGAAAGCATAAGCCATCTCCATCAATTAAAGTAATGTAAGCTGAGGGTACTTTATCAGAAGTATTTTAATTGTGATTCCAGTGACATCAGCAGGAGGAATTTCATGTGACTTCAAAACACACAAAAATGATTTGAAAAAAGACATCTTGATGGACTATGTGAATAGAATATTCATTTATATAGTTGTTTTACAGGAGGTTTCACTATGGATGGTGGACACATTTCTCATCCAGATGTGCCGCTCTGTGGAAATCCACAAGGGTTGCAGACACCCTTGTATCATGGGCATCATTCACCAGCATCACAACTAGAGCCTGCCAATAGCCAGCCCCAGCAACTGCCACCTCCAGCTCAGTGTCCCACGCCTGCATGTTGCTCGCACTGCCTCAATGCACCCCTGCTGAACAAAACTCCGCCTGCTCACCAAAACGTGAACCATCAGCAGAATTTTCGACAGCCTCCTGAACCTCATAAGCAGCATTTTCCTCTGCAGTACAGTACGCAGCAACACGACAAAGAGCAGAGGTGCCCCCCGCAGCCTCTGAAACTAGCACAGCCCGGGCTGGAGCAGCAGCCTCCGTCAGAGGCAGAGAGCATGTCTGGAAGAATGGGAAAGCATTCTGCAGCCCAGCAGCTGCAGCAGGCGGCTCCTCCTCGTTACACTGTCGCATTGCATGAGGCTCAACAAGTTCACACGAGCCACCAACAGCCATTGTGCTCACAAGCTCCTTTGCAGACTCCAACTGTCCAAGTGCAACTCGGCCATCACCAGAAGATAAAGCCCAACCACCTGCAGCAATCACCGGCATCACCATCCTCAGGTCAGAACGAGAGCACCCACAAACAGGTCATCCAACAGAGTCTGGACATAATGCACCACCAGTTTGAACTGGAAGAGATGAAAAAGGATCTGGAGCGGCTTCTCCAAGCTCAAGGACAGCCCAGCTTGCAGCTGAACCAAGCCAAACCACCTCAGCATGTTCAACAGACCATAGTTGGTCAGATAAACTATATAGTGAGACAGCCAGCCCCAATTCAGCAGCAAATCCAAGATGAAGCACAAGTAAGTTCTGAAGTGGCCACTTGGCATTGCATTTGCTCAGTGTAATCCCCAAAAGGGGAGACACCTTTATGACTTGCATGTATTTGGTTAGGCTTACTCTCTTCTTGTCTATGTTTGTATTTCAGCAGAGGTTTCAGGCTTGATGAAGATAAGGCCACTATTTTCTGTAAAGTGCCAGATAAGCAATGTCTGTTCGAAAGATCTAAGTGTTTAAATAGACAAGACAAAGTGAGAGTGGGAGAATAAAAACGTTATCACTCCTCCTTTGTGGATAGGTAAATAAAGGACAGACAAAACAAATTTGATTTTATTTTAAGAAGAAATGAGCCACATCTTTTGATTCCTAGTCCAGTATTCTAGTGACAGAACTGCTCTTCATTTCATTTGTCAGGTGCCATGAGTAAACAGGAACATTTGGAGAAGTTAAGGGAAGAAAGAGGTGTCATGCAGTTTAGGCAGTTTCTCCTCTGTAGCTAGAGTACTCTACAAGACTGTTGCTTCAAAGTCTTTTCATTGTTGTCATGTTAGGTATGCTGTGAGTTGATTTGATTTTACCACCATTTTACTTTCTGAGATTTTTAAAACCACTTTTTTTTTCTTTTTTTTTTTTAATTTTTCTTTGTAGATCTGTGAGAGTTCTACTGAACTAGATGCCCAGAAGCCGGTAATTCCCCTTGATAGAAGTGATAATCCCTCCCTGTCACAGTCATTGGATGAAGGATCCAGTGTCAGCAGTCACTCCTCTGAGAGCACATTGCAACGACCTGCTTTCCATCCAGTGAGAAAGGTATAAATAACTTTTAAAAAGAGGCATTTTAAAAAGGAGACATAGTTTCATAATATTTACTGTAATATAACATTGGAATTGGCCTTCAAATTGAGAAACTACAAATACAAAAGCAGTTGGCTTGTAGGTCTTAAAAGATGGTCATAGCCTAACCTAGTTTATAACCCTGTAGTAATATGGTTATACACAGTGCTGTAGCCAGGACTGACAACTGTTCTCTAGGCCAGCAGAGCCTAGGTCTCACTGATGTGATTGTGTTACTGGTAAATAAATACATCTCTTCAGTGAGTAAATCTAGCCTCTGTTCCTAAGGATTTAACTATCAGCACATACTATTCACATATTAGTAGCAGATATATTTTAAAGAGAATGCATTGGGCATTTTGATGATATCCAGCATGATAAGCATCCTCCAAAGTAGTTGTATTTGAAATAACGCTGATTGTTACTGAAGATGCAGCGCATTCATACCTAGCTTGTGCACCCAATATATTTATGATGCAACACTATTCAGAGTTACTGAAGATACTTTGGGGAATTAGAGACATGGGTTGGTAATTACTGAGGGGAAAGAGAAGAAACATGTGAACCAATTTGGGAAGCCACAGTGAAATCTGCTGTTATAGTTGTGGTGAAATGTCTGGACCAGGCTGATGGGATCGCAACATGGTGGAATTTGACCCTTTTTGGATCTGAACTTTAGTATGTAGAAGTAAATCTTCCCAGACCTCTAATGATGGAGCACTGGACTGAGGAAAGCTGTGGAAATTTAGAATTGGCCTATGTTTACCTTAGTGACTCTCAGTACTTTACTGACATCCTGAGCTGAAGGTGCAACTCTGACTATTGTGTTTTGCATCACAAAACCACAACTTGGACTACTGTGTTTTCCTAGTAGATCCCTCAGCTGTGATTTTCTCTAATCCCTCTTCTGAGTCCATTTTAATACTGTTAGTAGTATTGAATACTGAATATTATTATAAATTTTGAAGGTTTTTGATTGCTTATTTTAAATCTATTGCCTGGTAACTCAATAGGATATTTTCTAGTTCTTGTGTTAGGAGAAACAGTGAATAATCACTCCTTATCCATCATATCCATAATATCCATGATTTGATAGGTCTATATTGAATTTCCTCTCAAAAATTTCTTCTTAAGGCTGTAAAGTGATTGCCTTTTTTTTATGGATAGAAGCCATTCTGTGCTTTTGATTCTTTATAATCATGACCTTATAATCTTGATGCATCCTTTTTGAGATCAGTTAATTAGAACTATTAAGTAAGACTCTAGCACACTGAAAATGTCTATAGTGCTTTAAGGAAGATTTCTAGGTTTATTTTTGTTTGATCCCTCGAGCACTGTAGAGTACCTGGAATGGGGAAATCCTAGAAAATATTCTCTGCCAACTGGAGAATGGTCAGTGCATTGAGAGATGCTTCTGCTTTATTCCAATCATATGCAATAGTGGCACTTCATGTGATACCAACACTTTGATAGTTCACAGTGGAACCTCTTTACTTCTCCTGAGTCATAAGGAGGAAGAACTTCCCTACTTCTGATGTCCAAAGGCCACCTTCAGTTCTTGATTATGAAGAGGAGATTTCAGTCTGCTGGCACTGTTGGGTATTTTACTCCAGTACCTCACATTTATTCTAAACTTTAATAATGACAACTCTTCCATCTTAGCGAGTGCTTACATAGTGGTATTATTTTTCTTTCAAAAACAGTACAGAATTTGTGGGAGGAGGAGGTCTGGAAGCAGAGGGTTAACTCCCATTTC
This sequence comes from Nothura maculosa, assembly GCA_032353885.1. NCBI lineage: Eukaryota > Metazoa > Chordata > Aves > Tinamiformes > Tinamidae > Nothura > Nothura maculosa. The sequence continues at coordinate 1,092,663 of JAUBOD010000589.1, forward strand.
TGTTATTGAGTTTATGTTCGTTATTTAGTGGCTAAAAGCAGTAATTTAATACCTGACCTAGGACATCAAATCTTTGTCAGGTGGTAGGGTTTTGGTGTCTGATTTTTATTAATTTTAGCAGGATTAACAGTGGAGGAAATTATTGTAATAGCCTGCAATTTAGGATCCTGCAAATTCCTGATGTATTAGGGTATTTTTTGACTTCAGAGAATTGAGCAGCTTACAGCACAAATGTGTCCGTGCTTAATGCAATTAGGTACGTTTCCCAGAATGTTGATTTAACAAAACCTTTTGCTTTGACCTGGAAAAGAGGATAAATAAAACATGATGCAGCTTGCTCCAAACAGTATCTTCCTCCTTCCGCTTTAAGCCAGCTCCAGTTTATTCAGGCAAATGTTAAGGAAGATTTGGATTTTTTTCTTAAGAAAATGACAAGGAAATCATTTGAATTCTATTCTGAAATTGGGAAATAACAGACTCTACAAATGGTTTCTGTGCTGCTGTGTGTGGTGAGTTAAACAACTGCATTGGAGTAGTACATTTGTTTAACCTCCCAGCATAATGAGCTGCCAGGGGGATTGCTCTACTTAGTAGCAGCCGTTCATTACTCCGCAACCATTTGCAACGTGTTATTTCTCTTATAGCAAAGAGAATTGGCGGTTCCTAGTTCTGGCTTTCTTTTTCTGTGACAGTTAGTGTCAACAGCCCTGAGACTTGGCCAAAACAATCCTAACAAATCCTAATCCCAGTGTTTCAAGGTAAGTATTTGTTTCTCACAATTATTCTGTTAGTGCTGCATGTTTGCACTAGACCTTTTTAAATACAACAGTGGTGAAAGAAATACTTGAGCTGAACAGTATGTTTATTTTTTTTGTTCTTTGAAAGCACTTTGCATGTTCTTTTTTTCTTACCTTTCACTACTATAGCTATGAAATTTGTAGCAGAAGGCATTTTTGGGGTGATAATGATACTGCCATTATATCATACAGATCATCAGACCAAAATTAATTATGAGACAATGAAAATTCCATTTGTAATGACACAGATGTAGTTGGATGTGCCACTCTGTACATTAAAATGTCAAAAGTTTCAAAATTAACCAGCAACTGAAGCCACCCTCTACCCAAGAGCATAATTAATGCTTGTTGTTGTTCAAGGGGTGCAATGTAAGAGCAATAGAGCTTTTATAAAACAGAGATCAATTTTTTAAAGGCATCCAATTTTCAAACATTAGCTGAACTGTCAAGGGAGAAGAGGAATTTTTGCTAATGGCAAAAGAAATGATTATTTTAGGGAGTGAATTAATAGGCTATTAATGAGCCTTGTTCCCAGTGCATTGTTCACTTCACACTTGACAGCAGCTTCATGGATCAGAATGGAATGTGTCTGTTCTTAACTGTAAGTTTTAATATTTTGCACTGAAAGATCATAATGTTGCTTCATCATTAAAATAACCACAAAATTAACTTTTGCCCCAAGGGAAAGACAGATGGCAGTTTGATGGCCTCATTATTCTCTTTCTTTTTTAATAAGAGAAAGATTTTATATTGGTTTATATAATCTGAAAAGATCTCTCAAGCAACTAATGCTTGCTAGAAGAATAAAAAAGATATAGCCATATAATGTAATTTAATTTTGCCTATCTAAAAATTTTAGCTATAACAAGATCTCTTGCATATGTTTGCCTTTTCTCCAATAGAAGTAGTCCCAACGATACTAACAGTAAGTGCACTTGGCCCACAGAAGCCTGTAGTGACCTCTGAGCAGGGCTTGTGTTTTCTTCGCAGTGTGTGTGAGGGGTCTTTGTAGGGTCAGGCCTCAATTCCTAAGTGGTCACCCACCCTTGCAATGTGAGTGAACGAAAATGCGTGTGGCAGTTGGAAGAAAGTAGCCATAAACTATAAAATCCATGATTTGCTAGGCAGCCTTGAGTGGTGTACTTACCATGTGCCTCCACATGCCCTTTCCAAGTGCTGCACAGTGTTAGGTTGTCACTGTTGACTCAGGATTTTGGGATGCTTCACTCTTTTGAGAATCTGAGTAAATAAATATGTACCCACCTTCCAGAGACCTAATGCTCGTGATGGACATTGGAATAAGAGGAGAAGGTATGGCTGACTACAGCCCATCCGCTCCGCTCCAGCAGAGATCCTGCTTCTGTTTGTTTGCTGTTCTGTTAAGTGATATAAGAACAATTTGCATGACTTATTTAATAAACTGAAAAAGAGGAGGAGTGATGGAATGAAAAGAAAAATGCATCCTCAGCAGGGCATTCTGTCCACCACATTTATCACTGCATATGGAGGGATCATCAGAAGGAAATTATTGTAACAAGTACATATTTCTAGTCGTCTTAGGCTGCAGCCATGAAGGCTGGTTTCTGTTCAAATCCTAGAATCCTCAAGGTTGTAAGGGACCTCTGGAGATCATCTAGTTCAGCCTCCCTGCACATGCAGGGTTTCCTTTTTGCTCTGAATATATACTTTCGATTTGAAACTTCAGCAGTCTTAGAACTGCTGTCACAAGGAGTGTATGGGAAATGGTGTGTCCATCAAGGCATTTGTTCCTCATTTCCTCTGTTCTAGTTTTCAACCCAAATGTAAGGTAAGAAAAAGCCTCATTTGACTGATTCCAGCTAATTCCAAGAGGTTTTCATAGCCCAGGCAGCCTACATTCAGGGACAAGTAGCCCCAAGGGGAGCAAAAGGGCCCATAAGCTGCCTGCAGAGACACGGTGCTGACTGGGACTCCTTCAACGTGGAAAGGACCACCTGGGATTGTTTAACACAGTGCCCTATGGTAGATACTGCAAACCTTCTCTGACACTGCAGACGTGCTGACCTCTTTCGGCCTCTGATGCAGGCAATTTCGTCATTGAATATGATCAGGGATCAGTAATCGCTGTTCAGACAAAACTCCTGCTCTAGGGTCTATTACAATGCAAGGGAAAGGAAATTAAATTACATCCTCAGATGGAAATTAATGTCTGTGGGCAGAGTGTACTCTTAGCATATAGATGATACGCATGGTAAGCAGAGGAATTTGAAACTGGCTGCCTTGGCATTGTGTAGGATTTACATAGGCTCAACTGACAGCTGAATCTAGTCTATTGCTTTTTGCAACTGTCTGATTAAGATGGAAAAAAGTTTTCAAAATCCAAAATAGAATAATAGCTGAGAAAAATACCAATTAAATCTACGACATACATCCTTTCTGTTTTACTTAGAAGGTACAAACTAATTATGAATACAAAACAAAAAAAAAATCAGTACAACAATGAAATTAAACTCCAGATGAAGTCAACACATTTCTTTTTGTCTTGATTTATATTATAATGAATACTACTTACTGTATAGTAGTCAAATGAAAAGGATTTGTTCAGTGAATTATTGAGAGTAATGAAACACCAATGAACTATGATAAAGTAAGTAGAAAATTACACATTCAAATGACACAGATCTGCATACTTCCTAAGGCTGCTTATGTTTGTCTCATATGGGCATTAGAGGTGTTGTGATTTCAGTTCTGTCACATATTCCTCCATGTAAGGCAGCTTAAAAAAAGTCACGTAGATGGGTGGATTTGATTTGTTTTGCCTAACAGTATTTCTATGTTTTTGACAGTGACAAATAATGAGACAGTAGCAAATGCATATTGCTAAAATTATTATTTCAGACTTTGGTAAATAGGTTATTCCCTTTCTTTGAAAACAAATGCATCCTATCTTTATCTAGTGCCTGAGATGTGGGGGTTTTGTTTTTCCTTTTTTCACTTACACTGGTATTTTAAAAGACAAGTAACTTAAGTTTTAATTGGAAAGACTCCTTAAGTAGCCTAAAGTATTCAGAATCTTTAAAGTATTTGCTATTTTGTCCACTTAGTTCAGATCTGAAATTTATTTCTCCTTTGAAATAACTTAACAGACCCTAGTAGGGTTTGGATTAAGGATAGATATAGTACTATATTCTAAATGCTTAGATTGTCCATTCACTGGAAGGAAATAAAAATCAGGATCCTTTGGAGTGATCAAGGAAAGACAGTTTTTGTAGTTTACAGAAGAGAAACTTGTCCAGTTTGTAGCTGTAAAGGTTTGGTAGATGGTATGAGATTATAGTAGATACTTTCAAGGTGTTGTGACCAACCTCCTTCATTAGTCATGACTGGAATACAGTATCTTAGTCATTCCAGAAGTAACAACAGTATTTGCTGCTTAAAAGCTGATAACCTATTTTTCTTTCTTTTTCTTTTTTCTCTCCTAGCGTTCATCATCATTAAACGTTTTGGACTTTTCAAGCGGTTTAGAAATGGAATTGCCTTCCACGAGGTTATCTAGGTCAGCGGATCCGCAGGTGCCAGGTGCTGCTGCTGCGGCGCTCAGCGCGCCCCACGACACCCGCCGTGAGTGCAACACGCCGCCAGCCTCGGCGCCCGGCCACGGCGCCGCCCGGGGCAGAGCTCCAGGGGACCTGAGCCCTGGGGCAGCCGCCAGCCTCGTGCCAGGGGATGCACTCCAGGGCAGTGTCAAGTGTAAGGTAAGAATCACTGAAACTCCTTTCTTCCTGAGAAATCCACATTCAGTGATAGCACCTGTTATGGTTAGTGTCAGCTAAAGTCTATTTCAGTAAACAAAGTTTGGCTCCTCTACTGGTATATGAGGGTTGATTAGAAAGTATTTTCTTAAGACAGAAATAATGGAAATTACTAGTAAGACTTATCTGTTTTCCCTTGAAGCTGGAAGAGGAAGACTTCAGTACTGTGAATTATCCTCTAGAGAAGAACTTGGCTACAGCTGGGCAAGATGTGAATGAATTCACTCTTTCTATGCAAAAAGTGCTGGAAGAACCTATCAATCTATCAGTTAGAAAAGCTCGGTGTTGTGCTTCTCCTGAGCTGCTCAGCAACACGACTTCCCCTCCGCTGAATGCCGGAATGAGACAACATAGGAACGAAGAAGGTACTAGGCTGTTTGCTATTTCATTTAGGTTTGGGGTATTTCTTAGCACTATACATCTGCAAACATTGCAAAGCAGTGTGCTTATTAGTGTACTTGCATAAATTTGCTTTTCTAGCAAGCTTCAAATATTATCAAGTACTTAAATGGAAAAGAGTGCTTGATCTCATTTGTGGAGGAAAAAATGGAAATGATATGCCTTGAATTTGTAACATCCTTCATCTGTGAACCAGACACTGGCATGTCTGTGTGAAGTACCTGGAGTATTCATTCTCTTAGAAGCACTCTGGCTAATGAGACCTGCAGTTATTACTACTGAAGAGATGGTTTGAGGAATCCAAATTCAATTAAAAAAAAATTGCATCCAAAATTTTATGTGCCTTCTGTTAAGTCCTTCAAATCACTAGTATAGCAAATTTTTGTTAGGTTATTATTTTGCACAGTATGTGCTTCTCCTTGGCTCTGTCTGCTGTGAAAGGTTCCCTTCAGCCAAGGTCTATTTCTTCAGTCTTAATGGAGAATTAGACCTTACTTAACTCTGTTCACGGGCAAATTGCCAACATCGTTGTGCTACATTATAAAGCCTCATTCCTGCAATCTCTAAAAGTCAATGGGACTATTCATGCAAGCAAGGGATTGCAGGATCAAGCTGTTATTCTGTGACTTATGCCAATATTTGGCTGCTTTTCTCTGTAAAAGATGAGTTAATATTTCTATCACTGTGCTGTATTTATATTCAGAGAATTCTAATTAGCGCAAAGAAGGCCCAGCTCAGTGAGCCAAGGAAATGTCTTTGTCTTCTCTTATGTACACTAAGCCAAACTGTGACAATTAGGCCATGATCGTTTGCCCACCTAGTAAAGATCAGCAGCATCCCCCAAAAGAGTGTGGAAACAGCCTCAGTCAGCTAAGACTCTTTAGAGGGAGCAGCTTTGTAGTGTGGCCTTTGGACTGTGTGACACTATGTACAAAAGACAGTCCTTTTTTAGGACCTGCCATAAAGCCACACAGTCCCTAAGAGATGCCACTGATGTGCTCCGTGCAGAGCACCCAGTCCTGATGTGCGGCGGCGGGGAAGTGGGAAGCCTGGAGCTCCAAATGCTCCGCTGCTCCCGCGCTGCGAAGGAGCTGCAGGAGTGAAGGGCTCCGGTCCTGCTCTCGCTGTGCGTCGAGCGCAGCACAGGGGCTGGAGCTGATGCAACCATGGGAGCCATGAGCACAGGGAGAGGTGGTAACTGCTGCTAGGGCAGCTTTGCTAATGGCTCTCAGAAGGACTTGCTGGCTTCAGCAGTGCTCCGCTTCCTAAACACCGAGCGGCTTGTGGATCTCTCCAGTGGCTCATTCTCACCTAATGTCTAATCTAAACATTTCAGCTTAATTTACAGCAGAATGCTTCTTATCCTACCACAGGGGATGTGGTAAAAACTGTGCATAGTTTCATCATTTTCTGTCTTATAGCTTCTTTATTTCTTATTGGGTTTTGAGTCAGTCTCCTCGCTACTGCCTTGGTAAACAAATCTGATTATTTCAGTCTTTCTTCAGACATCTTGTTTGTTTGTTTGTTTCCATTTTGCTTTTGTTTTTTTATGCTACCTGCTGTATGTTCTGAGTTCTCTGCAGTTAAGGAGCGTTGCCCAAAAAATAATGTTGCACCTCAGGCCTCCAGAGCGCCGAGCAAACTGTGGGATATTGACTTACTCTGTTTCACAGTCCTCACTACTGGTGATACGTTACAGGCTGATATTTGTCTTTTTTGCAGCTGCAGCATTATATTGTTGTGAATGTCATGTGTAACATATGGTCACTTTAACCCTCAGTTCTTTCTTAGCATAACATCTATAGTCAGTTACTTTCTGTGGTGATTTTTATGCAGGCAATCTTCACAAGCATTGTTCTTGCTGCTGCATTACATGAGTTTACTGACTTGGGACATTTTTTTCTCTGATGGTTTTGAAACGTAAACATTCACTGAAGCACTAGAAAGCTCTCAGATTTTAAAAGTACACTGTTTTGTGACCCAAATTATTGATTAGGACTATCACTTCCACTAAGTGTCCTCTAGTTTGGCAGCAGACAAGAGCTGCTCCTTCAGCTCACTGTACCTTCACCTTTTAGTAATTCTATCCACTTCCATGACTACCAACCTCCACCTGAGACAAAGAAACAAATGAATAACACATTGGGAATGACATGAAATACACCTTCCCTTGTTAGTCTCCATTCTATTTTATTTCCTGTGACTGATATGAGAGAAAAAAAAAAAAGAAAGAAAACACAGGCTATTTCAGAAACATAGTACTGTCAAACCACAGGGTAGGGGCCCTTGATCTGACCTAGATTTCCTTTCAAAAGGCATTGTTTTTCATGGCACTCACATTTCATTATAAAGTCATGGTATTTCTTTTATTTTCTTGTTAGTTAAGCTAGTTCCTAAGAAGGGAAGGAGATTCTGTGGAGTTTACACAGTAAACAGATCTTAACGAGAGTGTCCATCAGAGCAATCATCTCTCCCTCATCCATCGCTCCAGAGCAGCTTTATTACTCTTGTGTCCAGTCCTACATGCTTATGTAGAGTATAGGTATGAATTCATGTGTTTATATGGTATATATCTGTTGGAGGTTATAATGGAATCATATTCTAGCTTTCATCCCTCAGTGCTAGGGATGGTAGGGAAACAGAATCTCCTTCATATTTTTGAGTAATTAGAATTATCCAGAAGCTTCTTAACATGGACCAGGATGCTAAGGAGAATTCCAGAGCTGAAAGGCTCAGGCCTCAGTAGGTCTGTAATTCTCAAGTAACAGGCTGTATAGCAAAGAGGATTTACTTATATAGTTTGTGTACCTGGAAATACAGAATTCCAACCATTGCAACAAAGTGTTTTGAAAGAGTTCCTCAGATTCAAGAAAAGAACTGTGATAAAAAAGGAAAGACAAAGACTGGATCCCAGAATAGAAAATAGCATACACGTTTTATATATGTGTACAGATGAAATGATTCTATAATTCACTTGTAATATCATATTAAACACCAGTCAGAAGTACATGAATATTGAAATACTTTCTACCCTAATCTGACCCTGGTATTATAAATATTTTATTCATTTTCTTATCTTCTGTTCCAGATTCCAATAACTGTGAAAAGGAACATTTTGAAATGGCTATGAAAAGCAATCAGAATGTCAGGTAACTGTCATTTTTATATAGATGCACCAGCCACAGGCGCTTATGCACGTATTTAGAAAATTTGTCATATTTAATGCTAATGAGAAACTTTTTTTAAAAAAGACTGCAAGATTCCTTGTAGATAATAATTTTGAAAGTTGTAAAGGATTCTTTTAAACTTGAAAACAATTTTCAAAAGTTGCAAATTAGTGCATTTCTGTTATTCTTTTTGTGATTTTCCAGAAAATATCAATATTTACAAACTTATCTTGCTGATCAACAGGAGATTGTTTAGCATCTAATGAGATATTAAAAATACCGAGTAGGGGAATATAATGAGAAAAGGATTTAAGTTACCTCAATAGTTTTATAAATTTTACCTTCAGATATTGTTTTGTTACTATTTTAAAGTGAAACTGAATGATGTATCATGTTCCTTTTTGAAGCTAGCTGCACTGAAAAGTATTGAGCATGGGTATGTGTCGGGATTTTGTAGAATACAAGTGGGTTTAACCATGTGTCATTTTAACTGTAGGGCTGGCACTAAGGAGCTGAAGATCCCCTATGTGCGACTTGAACGCCTGAAGATGTGTATGTCAGAAGGAGGGGATCTGCCCGTGTTTAAGCTGCAGCCACAGGAGAGTGAGCAGGAGGGTGCTTTCCTCCTGGTAATTGAATGTGGGTCCCAGTCTACAAGTATGGCAATAAAAGTGAGTGGAATTTGCTTGAAGGTTTATTTGATTTCTCCCTGTTTTTCCCAACGTCTTGTACCTCCAAGACAACTGCCTTACTGGCAGTTGTTACATGCTAAGCAGGAGTGTTGATTGTTTTCTGCCCTGGATACTTCTATGATGGGCTGTGTAGCATCCGCATTTAGAGAGGATGCAGATTGTGTTGGCTGTGTAGCTCAGAGTTACTTCCATTTCTGAGAAGTCATTTGCTGGGATTGGAATTGGGTAGCTGATAGGTTGTTTGTCAGAATACAAAAACATGGGCTGACTTGGGCAGGCCATAATCAATGCTGAGCTGGGCTGGGAATGCTGAACTCCAGTGCCCTCTCTACCAGAGGTCACTGCCAGTTTGTCTGCAGGTAGCGGCTACTGTTAGATCCTTGGACATGAAAATGATCATGATGCGATTCCAAATTTTTCTCTCTTCAAGATAAATAAAAACAGTCTTTCTGAAGGACTGAAATCCAAAGAGGACCCAGAAGATAGAGAAGTCCTTGCTGCCCCAGCTGCAGGACACATGCTGTCTCCTTCAGCAGATCCTCTGTCAGTTGATCAGAAGCTCAGCAATGGCAGCTCCCTGGTGAAGAAATCTCCAGTGACTCAGGAAATCAATCCAATAGAAAATGAAGATTTCTGTGCTGTGTGTCTTAATGGAGGAGAATTGTTGTGCTGTGATCACTGCCCCAAGGTGTTCCATCTCTCATGCCATGTTCCAGCCCTGCTCAGCTTTCCAGTGTGAGTAAATGTGACATTTCCCTAATGTGTTTGTTTTTGTTTGCCTCCTTTAGAATATATCCCCAGGAATATGTGCTTCAGTCTTAGAAGCATAATGATTGCATCTCTCACTTGCTTTTCCTAAACCTGGAAGAATTATCTGGCATTTTATGAACTCAGATTATTAGCAATAATAATTCCAGTCATGTGTGCTCGTTCTGCAGTTAGTTGTACAGATCTTTAAAAACATCCTCACAACTTGAGGCAAATAAAGCTCTGATGTGATTGTATGACATGTATATTGTAAAGATCAGCTCTTTCCTGCAAGAACAGAGGCTAGCAAAAGGACATGTGCAGTCAGAACCCTGAAAAAACTATTCAGCTTTTCTAGCCTCATAACATAAAGCTATTACCTTAAATACATGCAAGGTTATAATTTTTAGGGCATTTTGAAGGGATTTGTGCTAATGTTTTAGGATATAGGTTTCCCTAAGACATACAGATACTAGCAACTTGTTATGGCCAAATGGTTATGTGGCAAAAACAAAGAAATTGGCATGTGTACTAAATTTGAAAATTTCACATACTAAACTTGAAAATTGAGACTTGGTAAATATTGTCTGCTCCTGGTGTTGCATAATTCTGAACTCTGTTATAAATCATTACCAGGTGGCATTCAGAAGCTACTGCATTTCAGCCAAGCCCAATGAGATGTCTCAGCTGAGATAAATGCCTTGTGGGGTACCAGTTGAGAGGTTGTGACCAGTTCTTTGTGTTCAAAAGGCACAAAGTGCCATCTTTTGTCCTTTTACTCTTTTCTTAAAGAGCTAAGGCATTTTTAAAGCTCTAGTACCAAAAGGCTGGAAAAAGCAAGTTTTCCTTGTAAAACAAACTCCCTAAGACCGGTGAGGTTTTCAGGAATTCATTTAGATCATATTTCTTAATGATCCTTTATCTAGTTAAGGATCTTTTAGCAGTTGCATCACTAAGAGTTTTATGAGGACAAAGGGTTTCTGAAAATGGACTTGCTAGCAAGTCCATTCTTCCCTTGCTGAGTTAAATCAGTTTGGCAGTGTACTGCATGCACATCCTTTTGTAATAATCTTGATTTATGTGATATATTTCTTAGCAGATTCATTTTTCTCTTATGATCCAACTGCTGCTTGATGGTTTTTTTCATTTTCTAAGAACATTTCACTGTCTGTAGCTGCACATGTTGTATGTAAGAATTTCCAATTTTTACTTTTTTTACAAGAAGTGGTGCAATGAATAGAAACTGAGATTCTAATTAGATGTGAATCTCTTGGAGAGTGTCTAGTACAATGAGCTTAAGACTGTCTGCTCTTTTAGTACTGATAAAAAATTAGAATTGTTTCCAAATACAGTGCTTCCTAAGTTGTTTGCTGTTTAACAAAGTGGTTCACGAAAATTGACAGAAGTTCTTTGCTTTGTTGTTTTGCAGGGGAGAATGGGTTTGTACACTTTGCCGTAATCCAGTGAAGCCAGAGGTAGAATATGACTGTGAAAATACTCGTTACAGCCACAGTAATAAAGCACCAAATGGCCTTGATGAATGTGACCAGAAGGTGGGAATAACTCTATACTGTACTTCATAAGAAAAGAATCTTATTATCTCAGTACACAGCTTTACTCTTATAACTGTTCTGAGTTGGTTGTTACTAGAAAATTTCAGAGGGCAGTAAATACAACAAAGATATTAATTTAATGGTCAGTTATATCATTCTCCTCTTCCTAGAAATTCTTATTTAATTTTACAATAAATTTGATGTTACAGAAAGATGAGACTGACAGATCTGGAATCTCTTTTCTCCTCTGAACGGGGAAAGCCCACTCAGCAGCAGCAGAGCAAGCTTCCATTCATCAACTTTGCCTGGCTCTCTGCCTCTTAAACGTTTTCATTTAAGACTTGGCATCCTCTCAGACAACTACTTAGGGCAGTTGGAATGATATTTCTTTTTTTGTGATGTGGACAGCTTTTGACTCAGTTGGATTGGAATCATTAGCCCACTTCATATGGACCATTAGTAACCTTTAAGATGATGTTCAGGCGCTGTTAACCCAGCCCAGATGAAAGCTTGTACTGTTTGCTCCCCCATTACTCATTTCCTCTGATAAATCTCTCATGAAAAATAGCTTTCCTTAAAGTTCCCTTGGTACCAGGAAGCAGGAAGTTCCAAATACATGGCCTGTGTATGTCAGTGACAGTGGACAGGGAGTGAAGATCATACAGCTGAGTGCAGATGCTGAGCTGGTCCTGTGCTAATTAAATCTGTGATTTGATGCTAATCTGGTCTAGGCTGTCTGTGTAAAGACAACAGCAATAGTTCTTAAAGCGCTGCAGCCTCATAGCAAGGCCTGGGAGCCTAGGCACAGTACCACACAAATTTATCTGTGCCTGTAGGGTTGAGACCTTGTCCATGTAGGGTTGAGTATAACCTCTGGACATCTTTGTAATCCTTGTCTTTCTTGTATTGGGTACAACTAGCCAAAAATAGCTGTGATCTGAGCATTGATTTAGGAAGTGTTAATTAGAAAATGGAGTTAATTCCCTTGCTCAGTTAATAGTTGTGGCTTTTGAACTGCTTTGCAGCACATTTCTTGGCCTTAGAGGGGAAAAAATAAACAAATAAAAAGTTTAAGTATTTTGCAAGGTAATGTTAATGATGAATGATTAACAGCCATTTTCATACAGTGCTGTTAACTGCATTACCTGTACCTGTTTGTATGAAAGAAATATGAACTGTGTGAAACATTTTCCATTAAATTGTTTCCATGTTGATGTTGCTGTTCCTTTAGCTCAGAGCCAAGAGTGAGTGCAGAAAGGAGATAGGGATGAATTCTGAAAAATTTCATCTAATCATATAAATAAGTTTTCAGGAAAGATATGTGCATACAGAAAGAAAAATAAAATACAGATAAGCCTTTGCTTCTTCCCTATTGTCCTTCGTATCCTCATTTTCAAAACTACTAAAATGCTATATGGTGCCCCCAAGTTAGTGAGATGTGCCATCTTGCATCAGAAATGCATAGGCTGCATAAAACACCCCTTATTGTTAGTATGGATTAGCTAAGGACAAGGGCAAAACTTGCTCGCTTTGAATTAAAACGTATTTCTAATCTGGATTTTACAGAAGTGTGAAAAGTTGCTGCTTTCCCTGTTCTGCAGTAGCCTGAGCCTCCCGTTCCACGAGCCCGTGAGCCCCCTTGTAAGTAGTGCATGCGTGTGGGCTGGGGCAGCCAGGCAGTGCTGTGGTGCTGCTCATGATTTCTTCCTTGCTCTCCTCACAAGATGTTCACTCGCACTCGTCCTCAGCAGTCCTGTGTCACAGGGGTAGGTGCCTTCCTCTTGCAGGGGATGTGAAAGGTGCTAGCTCAAAGGCAGGTAAATTCTAACAAATGTTTGTGGGCCAGGTTTGATTGTTCAAGATGCTTGTAGGACACTAAGATAAAACAAGGCATTCTGGTGGTTAGAATTGTTGACCTGCCTTGTATATGGAGAATGTTACAGTGCCGTAAGAGAGGTCTGCTTTAGAAATAACCCTGGCTCAAGTTTTGATGCGTAAAAATTTAAGCAGTGGCAATGGGTGCCCATTGAAATAAATTTTTGCTGGACTTTAAAAAGAGAGTCTAGCATGATATTTTTAGTCACTGTAGGCACACTACTTCTCTGAGTGTCAACTGACAGTGATTCTGCACATTATTTTTATATCAGCTCTCTGCTTTATATGTATTATTGATTATGGTTAAATGACAACAGCTATGTCATGGGATAAACATTAGGAAATGCAAATAGAGAATAGTCACTGAAGTCTGCCATTTGCAAGATAAATCTTGCAAGCAATTGTTTTTGTTCCTTTTGCTCAGACCTGAAAAGGTGAGCAGGAAGATGATGTGTAAGTGCAGATCCTAAGAGACTAGAACTTTATGCCTTGCTCTGCAAGGAATCTTCTGCAGTTACTTCTATCCAAACTTGGATAGAAGTCACTGGGGATTAAATGTTAGAATTAAAAATGTTACATCTGTTTACTTGTATTTTATTCTTATTGCAGGCTCGCCATTATTATCAGATCATAAAAAAGCCAATGGATTTGTCAACCATACGAAAAAAGCTGCAAAAAAAGGACAAATCCCACTATTCGTCTCCGGAAGAACTCGTGGCCGACGTGCGTCTCATGTTTTGGAACTGTGCAAAGTTCAATTACGTAGGTATCTACTCTGCACGGGTGAGCTGCTTAACTGGAGCCCTGCTCTTTCAAGCTGTCACACTGGTGTAACTGTTGGTTCCATTGACATCAGAAGTGTGACTGGGATAAAGAGAAAGGATTTTTTTTTTTTTTTTTTTTAGTTCTTTGGGAATTATATGGGTTTTTTAATTATAGAAGTTCTGTATCTGAGACCCGGAGCTGTGTATGGTGAGAAAAATTAAAGAAGGATGGCTCTAACAAACAGCTTTCTGGAATGACGTTGAGCTTACCTTGAGAAGCCAGACATATCCAGCAAAGCAGCTAGCAGAAGGCAGGTGCATAGAAATTCCTGAGCAACGAAGATTGCTCTTCTGTCTAGTCCACTGCACATCTCTAATGGATGCAGAAATGTTTTCCTTGATGGCTGCATCTGGTTTTTACTTACACTGAGAATGCAGAGGGACTAATGGTCTGTAGAAAGTGCGTAGGAGGCTAATGGGGATGTAGCGGATTGAACCAAGGCAAGATGGCAGGAAAGGGTAAGGAGCTCCCTTCTGATCCTTGGTGAGTTCAGTGTGCAATACCACTAAAGGATTATTTATTCTCTTGCAGCCGGATTCAGAGGTTGCTGAGGCTGGACGATGCTTAGATGTATTCTTTCAGGGCAAACTGAAGGAGATTTATCCAGATAGACGTTTTCCTTCGATGCAACAAGAAGACTCTGATTCTGAAGAGGTGGAGAGCCACAATAACAAAATGCCCTCCAAAGACTTCCAGTGGCCATCATATGGACAGGAGTGTGTTCAGCCTAAAAGGAGACGGCGCCATGCTGTAAGAATGCAAAAGCAAAAGCATTTGGTTGCTAAGTGGCCAGCCTGCTAATTCTGTTTACAGCTACTGATGAGGAGTTTTGACAGTGCTGTATGGGAAAACTGTTAAGTTTCTATCCCATTGTTGTCATCAGTTCTCCAGCTTTGTGGGATAGTGTCAGTTGTGTATAAACGTGTGAGCTTGTGCAAGTGAAAGCTCTCAGACCACACAGCTATTTTCTTGGCAGAAATCTTTTTTTTTTTTTTTTCAAAGTCTAAACTCTCTAGCTATTCACTATTTGTTTCCTTTGTACACAGGGAAGTGAAAAAAATAAAAGAACCATGTTTCAGCCAGCTAACAGCCTTCCTCAGGTATGACCTCCTGAAGATACCAGATTTGCTCTGAGGAATCCAGCAGCATAACTTGAGAAAGTTAAGGTGTGTAGAAGGAAAGCAAAGCACTCGGCCTGTTAACTTGACCTCTCCTAGTCTTTTGACCATATGCCTTATTTCTAGATCCTAGCAATAGATAAGAGATGCAAAGTGCTTGAATCTGTCAACATTCCTGCTACTAAACCACTTATATGTTTTGCAGTGTTTACTTTGAAGTACTACTGTTTTGATGATAGGCAATGGTGATTAATAATAAAAGTAACATGTTAATAATATTTAATACTCCTGCACCATTTTATAATCTGTTTAACATGACACTTTTATAGAGCACAGGTAAAACCATGTAATAATCTCACAACCTCAAAGTGAATGTTGGTCATGTTTTATGATAGATACTGTGTGTGGTCATAAAAGACTTAATCCTGTTGCTTTATTCAATGATTTTCCCGAGAGCTTCACTGAGTAAGGCCTTTGGGATACAGTCTAATGTGATTATCTGATTAGTTGTTTCTTTTGAAGCAGAGCATTTTCATTAAATTATAAAGAGCAAGTGCTAATAGTGCTAATATTAAAGCTCTGTGTGAGCTAATTCTGAGTGCATACTGGATGCTCTGTTTGCAAAGAATGATTCTCTAGTACCTAATTCGTGCTCTGTAAAGCAGTGTGGGATTTCTTGTGTCTCAGAAGCAACGTTTTTATACAACCCAAACTAGTTGCTTTTCTTTAAAGCAGCTTTGGAATTTAGTAGATTAATTATGAAACAATGTACATGTTTATGGAAGTGCCTGTAAAATACTCATATACTCCCATTTTTTCTTTGGCTATTTTTTGTAGTTATTACTAATAGACCTGGAAGATAATGATAATTTGTGTATATGGAAGCTCATACATAATGAAAGGTTGTCTAAGCTTAATTTTCCTAAATTACACAATCTATTGGCAGAACAACACCAAGGGCTGGAATAGCAACTTCACAGTTCACTTGAGCAAAAGGTTGCATGTAATTGTAAAGACTAAAAGGTGAGATAGATAACAAAACACGATGCCTGTTTAGAAAGTAGTAGTTTGCAAGCTGCCTCCCACCTACTCCAGAAGCAGGTGAGCAAGATCTTCCCTGGGCCAGTGCTTTCGTCCTCTGTGTGTCTCATGGGGATAGGAGCATTGTCCTCTGTACTTCTGCCTAGTGCTGTAAAGATGGGCCATGATCTGGCTCTGAGGGACAAAAAAGAGTTGTTGCAGATGCCATGCATAGTTAAAGCTCATATTAATTAGTTTCCTGTAAATAAAGATGATATTTTCAGCATAGTTTATAAGAGTCTGGTAACCATGTATGTTATTTTAGATAACACTTTAAAGTAAAGGTTTATCTATGAAATAATAAGATTTCAATGTTATATTCTGCTATCTAAACTAATGACCCCTATTTGTGCTACAGGTATTACCTTTTTCAGATGATAATTCATTCCTCCACTAAAGACCTCTTTTTACCATTAACAGTGCAAATATGATATGCTGTGTAGCCTTCAGCTGGGAGCAAAGGTAAAAATGGGAGAGACTAGGGTCTTATCAGTTCCTTTCTTTTGCAAAAGCAAAGTCAACAAGAGCTGCTTTAACTTCTTAAGTGTTGGTTTGTTAACTGTGCCACTGGTTTTGGAGAACAGCTGCTTTAATCAAGTTTATCCAGGGTATATTATGCTTTTAGAAAAAATGAAACGTACCAATTTGCTGACATATACACACTGTCATTTGAATGAATTCTGGCAGGATTTTAAGACTTAAGCACCCTTGAGCATCCAGGGATCAGCAACTTTAGAATGCAGCACATAAGCTATAAGATCACTCGTCACAGGAGGTGCTGGCTTGTGATGTGTGTGTGCTGCCACCAGGCACGGCGCCAGCACCACCTCGGGTCGCAGGGCTCCAGCTACACACAAGCAGTGGCACTGGCAGGTACAAAAAAAAGGGATGGCTCTTCTAAAATCAGAACAGCCTGTGTGGCCCAAACACAGGTGAAAGGCTTCGTAGTTTGTTTTTCTTCTATCACACAGACTGCCTCACAATCCAAAGTATTTAGGAAGAGGGGTGGGAAAGAATTGCAGAAATTTTCCATTAGAAGTAAGTATAGTAGAAACATCTGCCAGGAATGCTGGGAATCTCAGGCAATAAACGAGGCTCCTGGAAACGCAACCAAGGGCAGAATTTTTCCCTTTGTCTTTGGTAATGAGTTACACACAGAACAGGAAAATGCTCTTTGTGCTTAAGCAGTTAGAAAAAAAAATTAATTATACTTCAGTAATAAGTCTGTAGAAGAAGAAATGACAGCTACAAAGTTGACTTTCATTCCCCTACAGGCAATCTCAAAGTTGTACTTCTTCCAGTATGATTAAAGCAGAATGAATGACATCAGACTTAATACAAACAGGTGTTTAACAATTCAGATTATTGAATGATTGCATGTTTATATTATGTAATGTGCTTTGCTGAATAATAAAATTTGTGAAATGTATTTCTGTACAACAATCTGGCATTTTTGCTATAAATACATTTGTTTTCAATTAAGATATGGATTATATAACATTGTTCAGCACTTGTTAGCTACTGATAAGTAGTGATAGCAAAGCAGAATGGTTATAAAAGCACCTATGCTAACATAGGCAGTCAGTTTTCTATTTTATGCTGGAATTCTCAACGTCAGTTAGATATTTTTGCCTTTGTAGATTGTTACAAATTAGTGACAATCAAAGGCATTGTCCATGAGTAACAAGGCCATGAAATATTGCACTTACTAATAAGATGAAAAGGCTTTTCCAGTTTATTTGGTCAGAAAGAATCCGAAAAGAGTCTTTTAAATTTTAAAATTCTGAAGGTTGAAAAACTATACAATAGTTAAATAAAAACACTTTTAGCGAAAAAAAAAGAAAAAAAAAAAAAGAAAAAATCAAGCAGCCTAGCTTTTTTTCTGTGGTGATCAGTTCTGCCCAATTTGTTTGTGGGGGTATAAAACTCTGAATAAACTTTCTGATCTGTCTGTCTAACTTGAGAGGAAAAGTCCTTTCAGTGGGTGTTTCAGAGCTGTAATGCACTTTAAGATATAGTTAAGAAACAACTTGTACATACAGGTAATTTTATATTTAATATATAAACTAGAAAAAAATAGAGAAAGTTTTGGGAACAGAACTTCCAGTGTGAAATACCAGCAATAAATTTCAGCAGCTGAGAGTCTCTGAATTTAATTAGGTGTCATTGAGAGCATCTGAGGAAAAATAATGATAGTTAATTGCTGAGAGGACTAAGGAAGATGCACCTCCTCGAAAAGGGGAGCAAGAAATGAGAAGTGGAGTGATTGTTTTGCAAGATGTGTTATTTTGCTCTCGGTTACTGTCTTCTACCAAATGCTTTAGAAACTCCATTTTAGTCTGTACCTGTGAGTGTTTTCATCTGCTGAGTTTTAGGAGAGCATTTAGTAAATTGGATGAAGTTTATAATAACATACGCACCTGTAGGGAAATGGGATTTGACAGCATCTGTTGTGAAGAGTCTTGACTGTGCTGGGAATACTTGCTGTGGAGCTGAGGAGTTGCAGTGTTCCAGCCTGTTGTCCACATCTAGATCCTCTTGCTCCATTTTGGTTCATTGTGTTTGAAAATGAGGTATTTTTCAAAGAACTTCTTCTGGTGGAAGGTGTTGTTTGCAACAAGACTCTATGTAAATTCTGTGTCACTAGATTTTTGAAAGGAGAGGTGTGTTTATTATTGTTGTTATTTCCTTCAGATTAAGGAGATGTTTCACAGCTGTTATCCCTAGGGCACACAAGTGAGCGTCCAAAGGCCAGGGAGTATTTCACTGCTTGTTGAAAATGTTTCAGACTGTTCATAGTTTTATTGAAGTACCAGCAATACTGACGTAGGGTTGTGCTGCATATTGCAGTTTATAAGTTACTGTTCTTGACCTTGGTTATAGTGTTTAGGAAAACTGGGAGTACAGAGGAATCCCAGAGGCAGCCTCTTGGCAAAGGTCATTAAATTTGTTGTGAAGTCTGTGAGGGAGTCCAGGTGATAAAGATGTCACTTAAGTATTTTAGTCATGACCTAGGTGCTGCGTTTCCATATGATCAGTGCTGATGTAATGTATGTCTTTTATTGCAGCATTCCCTTACTTCATGTTCTGAGGTGGGAATTATTTCCACACTGGAATGACTTTTCAACAACGCTTCTCATTAACAGAGTTGTGAATTGACTTTAAGCTTTAAAAAAAAGCACCACTTTTTAGACAATGACATTGAGCAGAAAATGGATTGTCATCAAACTTTTTTCCTTTTTTTCCATCTGCGGATATCAGGCTGCTCTTCCTTCTGAGGAAATGAAGAGCAGGAGCAGCTTTCAAATCTCTTATTCAGTACTTGCTGTTCCATGGTGCTCAGCTCTGGGAAACCAGCACTGCTGCTCTCTCATTTCTTACAGTAGACTCCATAGAGCTCCTTGATAAAGCACAAAGGGGATCTCATGTGGGAAATTTACAGAGAAAACATGGTAAAATATTCAAAACAGTGCTATGTGAACCCAAATTC
This sequence comes from Nothura maculosa, assembly GCA_032353885.1. NCBI lineage: Eukaryota > Metazoa > Chordata > Aves > Tinamiformes > Tinamidae > Nothura > Nothura maculosa. The sequence continues at coordinate 1,112,197 of JAUBOD010000589.1, forward strand.
CAAAGCCAGGCAAGGTTTGCTTCCATGGATGGACTTTATTATAGAGTTTGTTGGTTGCCAACACTTGTGCTGACTGCCTGCATGGGGCTGAGCTTCTCTCCTGGCTGAATACACTCGCTCTTCTAACAGTCTTTCAAACACTGAATTATTCTCATAGAAACTGATGGAGCTTGATCTGGTTTTAGATGAATGAAAAAGCAGCAGAACAGTGCTATCTTTTGACCCTGAAAGTAAGACAGATAAAGTGACTTATAGTGGGCAAGATAAGGAATTGGAGTGGTGGGATATTTTATGTACTCATTTCTGGCTCATACTGCACTTTGTAAGTCAGTGTGTTTGCTCTGTAGATAACCACACTTAAACTCTTTCTTATAGTTATTAATCTTGCAACTGCCTTAAGAGAGACCTGAATTTAACCCAAGGAAACAGCTTATTTTCACGTATAACACTGTGTTGCATGTTCTATGGTGCATGAGGCAACACTTCTGTGCCCTCGGAGCAGCTGCCCACGCGCTGCCAGTGCCCAGCGCGGCGCTGCTGAGCGGCACGAGGAGGCTGCTGGGCAGGGCCTGCGCTCCCTGCTCGCCTCGCGCTCGGGCACGCTCCCTCGCACCGTGTCGCGTTGCACCGCGTTGCACCGCGCAGCCCACACGCCACCAGCGAGGCCTCTGCTCCCACAGGCCCCGCGGCGGCCTCCTGCCGCAGGGAGAGCAGCAGCCGGGAGCGCTCGTGCAGCCCCGAGCTGGGGAGAGCGCTCCGGCCGCCTCCATCTGCCACAGCGCAGGCAGCGCTGGCGAGGGAGCATGCAATTGCTGCCCACTCGCCGCTCCCAATTAGCAAACACTATAAATACGTACATTTATATTCAACAGAACTCAGCCTTTCTGACTAAAGAAGGGGAATGCAGAATTAGCTTGATCCTGTGCTTGCTGTACTTTACTGTTTCCAAATAATGTATGTGCACTTTACCCGTAAGTTTACCTTGTTTCCTCCCTTTTCCCAGCTGTCAGTCCTATAATGCCCTTCTACTCATTCTGAGTTTAGGTCTCCTGTGTTATTGATGCATGAACTTGTTAAATGATCCACTGATCACAAATTTTCCTCACACTTGCACAGTAGATGTGCTAGTACGTTAAGACTGTGTGATTTACTTGAAGTCACTTTAGCCTTCAGAGCCTCCATAATGAAGGATGAGAAACAAAGGAAAAGATCAGTAAGACTAATAGCAACTGTGTGTTTTAATCTTGGACATATTTTAATTCCCATGCAACAAAATGGTTCTGGAGACCCACAAACATGGGCTTCTGAGTTCATTTCGGTGTCAAGACTGAAGTTCTACTTTTAAAATGCTACCTGATAGCAGGTGGGTTCCACTTTGTGTGTTACAGTGTCCCATGACACTGTAACAATGGGAACAAAAGGAGAATTCAAGTATCAAGATGGGAAATAGAGATGCCCATGCATTCTTGCCTATCTGTTCTCCATTAATGGGAGATTCATCCTCATCCTCCAGGGAAGCGTTGTGCGGGCTTGGCACGCTGGCTGTTAGGCAGAGTTGGTACTTCTAAAACAGGGCAATTGGCTCCCTCTGCTGATTTGCAGCATGATTTTTAGTTGTAAGCAATAAAAACTCTCTTGGCTCCCAGAGGTTTCTATGTCATTGTCCCTTTTAGTTTAAATGTGTTTTCTTTCCCTCTGACATAGCTATTGAACTGTATGTTCTCTTTAGCTTAATATCTGTACAGACCTTTATAAAGATTAATGTATGTATTTATAATAGAGGATCAAGTGTAATGTGGCAGCTGAGTATAAGCATTTTAGGTAAGACCTCCATAAAACCACAATTACACCTATCTGTTTTCCTTAAGTATCCTGTAGAAAAGTTAGAGCTTATCACATGACAGCTCTCTCAATCTGATATTATGGCAAAGAGAGAAATTACATTTTCCCCTTGGTTTTCTTTCTAGTAAAAGATGGTGCTTAAATTCAAATATATGAGAGAACCAAATTGAAAGTGTTTGTCAAATAAGCTTACTTTGTATACTTCTATTGTCAAAACATAGCAGAGTTTTCCAGAAGTCTGTTTAACCCTTATGCATCTATCATGGAAAAGACATAGCAGCCACATTTCTAGTAAAGTTGTGGCCATATAAATAGATGTGTAGAATTAAATAAGCACGTAAATGTTTTTCTTTGTTTGTTTTTAATATTCTTACAGTTACATCAAAGCTGTTGGATATAAAAATAGCTTGGTAGATAGCTGTAAAGTGAATACCAATAAGCTTTACAGTTATAACCTGGTTGATATGTGATTATGTGACCAGACCCTCAGCTGTGCTAAATCAGTGAAGACTTCAGCAGAGAGCTCTGAAAGGCCAATCCCCTCATGGAAAACTGACTTGGAAAGAAGTACTTCTTTAGAGGTAGAAAAGGAATTGATTTGAGGCACTGTGGGGAAAAAAATGAACCAGGAAACTTGTCAGTTGTGTTTTGGTTTTTTCTTATTATTTTTAGCGGACATTGATAACCATTATAGGGGCATTAATTTTAGGATATTTGACACAGCATATATAAAGGGCAGCTTGTAGGGATGCGACAATCAGCACAACTGTGTTATCCAGTGAAATGGATCTCCTAGAGCCTTTTGAATTGCCCTCGCTATTTGCCCACCTCAGTGGCTGGCGACAAGGGTTTGGGTTTCCTCCAGGTCCTCTGTTGTATCTGCCTGCCCCGTGTAGTTGTTGCAGGTACCTTAGGGAATCTCAGATGTCATTTGACATGACTTCTGTGTTTTTGCACAATTGATAACTTTGTTCCTAACTGCTTTTCCTTTCAGGAAGAATACGAGTAATGTCCAGTTACTCAGCATGAGTCTGTGCCTCAAGGAGGAAAAGCAGCTTAATTTAAGTGTGAATGACTTCTGTAAATGCTTTAAAGTTGCTGTGGATTCTCTATATTTTTCGAGCACATTCGAAGGTACTTGAGACTTTCAATAGCTCCAATAAGGCAACACGTTTTCTCTCTCTGGTAGATACCCACATGTTTGGGGTCTTTCTCAAAGCAGGGGGCTGACTAGATCAGCTGGTGAAGGAGCAGCCAGGGCTCTTAGCTGGGTGTTGGGCTGTGGACATCATTAAACACAGGTACCAGTCGGTACTGTCACAGAGCCTGGGATCTTCTGACATTACAGTAATGACCTGGGAAGGACTGCACTAAATGTGCAATTCCAGGTGCAGCTGGGGTTTGTCCCAGGAATATTGCCTCCCTGGCAGGCTCCCGGGGCCTGCTACTGGCACGCTCCCTGGGCCTGCTATTGGCACTGCTGATTACATGGTACCAGTAGATGGAGCTACAAGACTCCAATCACTGAAGAAATTGCAAAATTAAAGTCGAAGGCCAAGATTTGGCCATTTTCATGTGCTGCTAATATTTGCCCTCTGTTATGACATTTTTCTCCTCGAATGAACCTGCATTGAGAAAGTAATACAAGTGGAGCACTTTACAAGCTTTGAAAAGTCAGGTTATCTAAAAAAATCAGATGAGCATTCCTGTTTTGTGCCGCTGTTCAAGGGATGCTTCTTCAATTTCTCCTGCCGTGATGACACTGCAGCTGTTAGTGCCACATTGTCACTGTCATGGCAAATAATTAAAGATACTGGCATTTTATAAGGCCATTATGCTCTGTGCTGTGAAGGATGTAAAAATTCTCATGCATCTGTAAGTGCAGTCTTTTACAAGATCTGCACCAGCGTATGATAACCCATGTAATTTTCTATCTCAGAAAATTGTTTGCTCTGGTGTTGCTACCAGTATGTGGGGACTGGTGTTACTTCATCTACTGCTTATTTGATGCCACACTTATCAGAGACAAAAATACCTTTTTGCAGGTATAAAGGAGCAAAGCATGTAGATGAAGAATCACAAGATGAATGCTTAGATAAATATGAAGGATACCTTAAGCTCCTCAGTGGAGTTTCCTTTAGTACACACTTACAATGGATTCTGTTCAAAGCACAGCTAAAGGGTGCAGAAGAGTGAAAGCTCTCAAAAATTCCCCATCCAGATAGAGAAATTTAGATGTCACATGTCAAACACGAGCTGACCTCAGTGGTTTCAGCCTAATCCTTAATAGATATTTTTCACCCTTGAAAAAATTGCTCTTTTGAAACAATGCCTCCTTTCAAGAGCTTTCGCTTAGTGTTATGGCAAGAAGGTCAAGATTGTGTTGCACTGACCGAGAGGAGCACTGCAGCTTTCTCGCTGGTTCTTTACTTCATATATGGCTCTTACTTGTACTTAACCTTTTGAACTAAAGAGATGAAATACTGTATGAGAAAGTAGCATCTGCTGTGTGAGGCTTTGATGCATTTTCTCTTTCTTGCCTTACTATTGTTGTTGTATTACAGTAATATTGAATGCTTATTCTCCTATTAACTGATGCCGTTTGTTTGAAAGAAATATTTGCTTTCCTACTGCTATTGGCCTTCAAGTTTCCTGTCAAGCAAACAGGTAATTTCGGCTTGAACCTTTCAGTAGATGCATTCAATGTGTTTCCTCTGTACAGGCCACCAAAGGGATAAACAATTGCTGGACCTGTATGAGACTGAACTAGCCAGGTCAGCTCAACCCAGACACAGTGGAGGTAAATTACAATATGGGCAGACTGGGAAAGGTTATATTTAAACCTCTCAGATCTGAATAGAGGGATTGCTTCTGGTCATGAAAAGAGGCTGCACAACTGTAAGTGTACAATTACTTCAGAAGAGCAATGCTGCTCTAATTGACACAAAAAAGGCAGCCAGCTTAGCAGCCAGCTGGCCAGAAACAATGGGGAAAAAAAGCCCTGAAAGCAGCCCGGCCTTAGATTAGATGATGTATTTCATTATCACCCGCCCTGGACACCCATGCCCTCACTCGAGGTGGCTTTGGTGGCTGTGTGGCAGCTCATGGGCTGCTTTCCTGGGGCTGGGAGGGACACAGCGGAAATGACGCTGTTAAACTGCGGCTGTGCATGGGAACAGGAATCTGCACTGCGGGTCTCTCAAAGGGGTCACCTGCACTATTCACAGCAGTCCACATGGCATTTTTCTTAGGTACTGGGCAAGCCAGGTACGAGCTCCTCTCCAGGGAGCAGCCGGTCACAGAGGCCTATCTCACTGTCACCTCAGGCTCTCCTTCATCTGTAACGTTTTTGTTTAACTAAAGCCAGAAAAGATGAAAGACTAGACAGATGATTTAAAGAACTGTGCTCTTCCCAAGCTGGCCTTGTTTCTAATTAAATAAGTCTGTGTTTGAAGAGAGCCCTCTGAGCATTGCTCCCGCTGGTCGTAGCTCACTGTTGGCATGAGCAGGAGGGGGGGAGCTGTGCCTAGCTTGGACAGAGGGCGGCAGCAGCTTGGGCCTGCGGCTCATGCAATGCACGGAAAAAACAAGACAACTTCCCCCTGGAAAAGGACAGTACAAGTACTGAAACGTCAGTGGGAATGTCCTGAAATTGTTCCCCAACAAGGGAGAATCATGATTTATCTCTGAATTGTGACAGGAGCAAAATTCACTCATTTTCAGATTATCCTAGGGCTGACTAAAATATAATCCCATGAGCGTTATCTAGAAAATGAATAATTTTTCTTAAGGAAAAAATAACCATGTATATAATGGTATAAAAGGAATGCATGTTAACTTGTGCATAGTAACTGATTACCTTAGTTCCTAAACTCTATTACCTTAGTTCCTAAAACTTTAGGTATTAAATGAAGCATATCTGAGATCTCATATTCAACTCTGGAAATGTGGCCTGTCTACTTGAATAATATTGGTTTCAAAGGCCAATTTAATAAGGTGATGGTGATAGTTCCAGAAAATATCTTTAAGGCTGGTTTCTCCATTTTCCCTCATAAAGATCAATCCTTACTGAATTTAGGAGGAGTCAATACCCATTTCAGTGGGAAGTGTCAGACACTTTGAAAGATGCCCAGAAGGCCAGGGAAGCTAAAGAAAAGCCAACTGAAACACTTTTATTAATTATACTAAACTTGGTTTACTTTCTGCTACATATCAATATCATATATTTGCATAAATACAGTAGTTTTCCTTTTCTGCCCTAGTTAGCTCTTATTTAGTATTCTTTTTTCCCTTGACGCTTTTTTTTCTTTCCTCTGTTGAGCTAAGATACTAAAGGTCTAACACAGTGTACTACATGACCTGGGAGAACCTTGCTGAAGCTATTGTGCCATGTACTGCTTAGCAATTCAAGAATTCAGGGTTTTTTTCCTAGCAGCCCTATAATACAGTGTTTGTTTGTCTGCTGCCTGAAATGCAAGCAAGGGTGCGTTCCATCTTGTTGGGTCAACACAAATTTTAATCATGTATGACAAAGGGAGAGGCCACAGAGGTGAGCCGCTTTCACGAGCTCAACTTCCCCTGCTCCATTACTTCAGGTACACTGCAGTAACTTCAGATATATATTTCATAAGGTATAATGAACAGAGTAAAAGTGCTTTTTAAAAGAAAATCATTTTTCTCTACTTTTTATTGGAAAATAAAATGCATTTCAATCAGACACTTCAGATATTTGTAACCATGGGAGTGAAATGACAATATTTTTAGCATGGAGAATATTACTGCAAAATTCAGAAAAGAAAATGTGTACTTACTAGTTTCATATAGCTTTTAACACTCTAATCCCCAAAGGTGCTGTCTCTCGTGCTGAGTGCTCGCTGCAACAGCCTGGCCGTTTCCACTGGCGCTCTGCTGGTAAGCAACTGCAGGAAAACTCTTTGTCGTTACCTGAAATGTCATCGTGTGTGATAAGCTTAGCAAATTATTACTACTTATTGAAAATATTGTTTATATGGAATGCTTTATTTAAGAATATTGTGTTTTTCTGAGATAAACCTATCTGGCTCTGAATTAATCTACTGCCAAACACTAAACCATTCATTATGGGAAGGCCAGGTGGTAACTCTTGCAGTTCCTCATCTTTAGGAGCAGACGAGAACTTACTAACCTACGGCTTCGGGTCCGGACTCACCTCCAGGATGCAGCTCACTTAGCAAAGAACGTTGCTAAACGACAGTGATGCTCTTATCCAAAGTTAAACACTAGGTGAATTATTTAAAAGGAATGCTGGTTAAACAGAATAAAGCCATTTGCATATTTATAGCAAATCAGCTATAGAAGTGATTGATCCAACATTGGGTTGGAATTCAGGAACAGAGTTAGGGTTCAGTTATTATCCTGACTGTAGTGCTGAGATGTAGATAGGGGGACTGCAAATCTCTGAATGGGAACTGGGAGGGAATGCTCTGAATTTCAGTGCTACAGAGTGGTAAGTAGAAAGTCTGTAAACTTAAAAGAGGAGGGAGCAACAAATATAGCAATAATATGTACTTCACATAAAAGAAAAACTTTTTTGGGTCTTTACTGTTCAGTTTCCATATCAAATGCACTTTTCTTTGAGTTGTTTTTGGAATGGATCTCCTCTTCTGCAGAAAATCCTTGAAATGGCAGCTTGCCCCTGCGAGGCGGAGGGGAGAGCAGCAGGCTGCAGGGCTCCCTCCCGCAGCCCCGTGTGTCAGATGGCCGTTCGGTGCGTGCGGGCCGCGGCTGCTCCCCGCGCCGTTCGCTCCCGCCGCCCGCCCCGCGGCCGCGCCGTTGCCACGGAAGGTGTCAATAAACACGGTGCGAGGGCGGCCGGGCGGGAGGCGGCCGAGCGGCGCGCAG
>JAUBOD010000589.1:1120018-1144413 GCA_032353885.1 Nothura maculosa
GCCCCGCCGCGGCGCCGCTGTCCGGGGCAGGCGGGCGGCTCCGCGGCGGCTCTGCGCGCGCGCCGGGCCCGGCGGCGGCGGTGAGTGCGGCGGGGGCCTCGAGACGCGAGATGGCGGCGGCGCGTGCTGCCCCCTGCTCGCCATTTTCTGCCGCGGCGCGGGGCGCTGGGGGGTGTGCGGGCCCCGCCGCCGCTGACTTTGTTTGTTTGTGTCCCTCAGCGTCGAAGACCTTAATGTTCTTCCACGACCGCAGTATGTCTGTCTGCCTTATTGTGCATGGAATTTGCTTCGGTTTTGTTACTGAAAGTACTCCTAGGTGGCGTTTGTTAACTTTCTGTGCTTGCCCGTACTCTTCCAGTTTGTGCAGAGATTACTGGAAAGGTCCTTTAGGAGTTACTGTACTGAAATAAAGTATGTTGGAGATATTAAGTGCCAATTGACTCATCAAGCCATAAACGTGCCCTTCAGCTTTACTGCTGCCGCCTTTTCTCCTCTTTCCCAATGCTGTAACTGTGTTGATTACGTTGCCTGCACCCTCGCGGCCCAGGCACGTGGTGCTGCGTCCCGTAAAGCCCTTGCTCTCCTCGTTCGGAAGCGTTGTTCTGTCCGATGGTATTCATTTAAACACAGGGTAACTTTGCAGCTGGTTTATCTGGCCCTTCTGCAAGTGGGTATGATGGTTTGTGCAGGCAGTTCATGGGCACCCCTCCTGTCTTCCAGAGCACCACGTTTGGTTTCTAAATGCTGGCTGATTTTAAAGCAAACAGCTTGATTTATTTAAGAATGTGATGCAAAAGGCAAACAGTGAGAAGATAGGAATATATCAGTACTTTGTGACATTGGAGCTGTGGCGGAGGCATTGCTCCTCAAGTGCAAGTCGTCTTCCAAAGCGTGTTATTTACCAGCAACGTAGAAGAGGAGGGGATTCCTGTTTGTACCCTAGTGATCCTAGACCTCCATCTGGCTTCCCGGAGAGCCGTTACGCGTTTTGCATTCAAAAGAGCTTAGAAAATTCATTGACCATTTAAAATACCAGATGTTTTAAAAAGACCTTTGTAAAAGATAGTGTAATTATTAGGTATACATGGAATTACAATAAAAATTGTTGACTGCTTTCCAACAGGACTCACAAGCTCAGGCTTGTCTGATGTGTTTCCACTCGAGCCTCTTCAGTCTTTTTTCCTGATTCATGTGGCAAGCTTGCCTAGCGGTGCCTTGCTCCGTAAGGGGTATGGCAGCCGCCTATTGCTGTAAATTAGAAGGTTCATCCATCTATCTTAGATGAATATGGCTTTCCTGTAGGAATTTGTTAAATTGTATAAATTTAATTCTGGTATCCCTTCTGGAATATTGAACAAAACTCATTTTATGACTGCAGGGTTTTAGAGCAGAAGGGGCAGTAAACTAATATAATTAATCATAGTGTCATAGCTACAGAATAATAGACTTATTCTCTTCCTAATTTCCAGTTACTTATCATTTTATAATCCCAAAGGGAAAGCAACATTATAGAAAGCAACAAGGAACAACCAGTTTCATTTTTTTTTCTTGTGTCATCCTCTTAGATATCTGCAGTGTGCTACAGAACTGGGAAAGATTTGGTTTTGGTTTAATAGTTGCTTTTATTTCTCAAATGGTCATGTACAGTTTACATTTTTTTCATTTTGTGTTTCCTCATACTGTGCACATTTTGTGCTTTGAAATTATGTTTTTTAAAAAACATTCAAGTAGAATATTTGATTTCAGTTAAAATGAACACCAACTAAGCTATGTAAAACTCCTTTTTAAAAACTCTTTTTTAGTTGACATTATTTGAAGTTACCTGTAAAAAAATCAAAACTCTTTCAAGTCCAAAATCATAATCTGTCTCTCTGCCCTAATTCAAGTCACTTAAAAGCTTGTATCTTGCTGATATCAATATATATTATGTATTGTTTAATATTGGTTACTTGCTTATGTGACTCCAATTTTTATTTCACAGCTGAACTCAACTCTGCCATTAGGGATTGGTGAGTATGTTCTTCACCAACTGATCATTTTAAGTGTGCCTGCTGCCTTTCATTGGTTTTGGTCCAAGACTCTGGACTCTCACAAGCCTGATGGTTGTCTTTATACGTTCAGGTTTAGATTTTTTGCAGTAAAGACAACTAGTACCTCTCGTATCTCCCACTGGGAATGAAATGTGTATCTCTCTGAGCTGCTTTTGTGATGTTTATAGTGTTTTCTGCATGCTCCAGTCCAATCCTGCTTCTCACTTCTGCTGTTCAGATTCCTTCCAGTCTCCTACTTGGGACCAGGAGGTATGACAGATAGTAGACATCTTCCTAGTAGGATGCGTTGGAGAATATTGGGAGGGTTTTAGCCTGCTTCAGTAGCATTGCTCTCTTGTCAGGACTGTCTCTGTGACTGTGCACATCCATGTGTCCAGTGCCCCGAAAGGTGCAGAGAAGTGGCACAGCTGCCTGTCAGCCCCTGTGGAAGATGCGTGTCCTGTTCCCTGGCGCTGCTGCGTCGCCGTGCCGTGTGCCTGGCGGTGAGCGGAGCGCCGCTGCGACCGGCCGCCTGGAACAGAGCGCAGCAACAGGAGCGCTGCGGGCGCCTGCACCTAGGGCTGGGGTCCGGTGTTGAAAACGCTGTAAAGGAAATGCTGGGATATTCCTGTAGAGAGAAATTGCCATGAAACAGTCCGGTCATGCTGTCTGTGTTGTTAGCAAACTGAAATGTCACACAAGCGAGCTTTTCGGTTTGGATTTATTTCACTCTGTTGGTCTGGAGAACATGGTATCAAGTGTCCATTTTTTTGTTTTAAGAATAGCCTTGAAGACTTGATTGCTCTTTGATATGAATGTTGTGTTGAAGGTAGTTCAAAGTTATGGGGAGTTATGTATGCTGGGTCTTAATGAAATGCTTGTCTGAAATGGTACTGATAGCCTGCTGTGATAAAATCAATTTGCCATCAGCAAACTCAATGTACTTGAGGCTCAGTTTAGTTCACCCGAGTATTTCATGTGCTGTCCCTATGGTAAAAACAAAGGGGTCCTGAGAATTAATTACAGTGTTAGCATCTGCTCATGGCAGTCTTGCTGAAATGCTTAGTAGAAGATAGTCAAGGTGTGAGAGTGATGGAGTGTAAAGTTCTTACCTGTCTATTATCATTTCTTGTGCAAATATCTTTTAAACCACAACCCTCTTTTCCAATTCCTGTGCACTGTGGTGTTGTTCTTTCTTTGTGGCAGAGTGCCTGGTTATATATAAAACCAGAAGATACTGATGGCTTCCAAATAATTTGTGTTGAACCACTTTTCCATGTGCGTATTTCTTTCACCGCTGCTGGCAGCTCAGCAGAGCACTGATTATTGTAATGCTGAATAGCATCATTTCTTCCTTCAAAGTAAATTCCAACCTGTCTGTGGGTCAGCAGATGAAAGAGAATTTATTGAGATGACAGATTGTCTGCGATTCTTGATTTTGAATCTTTCATTAATGTAATTCTATCCTACTGTGCCAAGTATACTATGGAGGAACCCTGAATGCTGGACACACCAACATTTGCAATGTACACAATCTCCAGTTTCATATTTCAGAGCATTAAAAGATATTAGTGTGTTAACATGCTCATGTAAAGTGATATTTTTATGTGTATGTGAATTGCAGACACTGATACAACGTAGCTCTATAGAATACAGGTAATTTCGGGATTTTAGTCTACTGGATTCTTGTGTTTCGATGTATGTTTGTTTTAAATCACTACAGTATTTTAAGTAAATGTTTCCTCCACTCAGAACAGAAATAAGATCAGGTCTTGTCCTTTTTGTTATGATTCTTACACTTAATTCCCTCATTGGTCTTGAAATGTATTCATCCATGCCATTGAATATAGGAGGGAATCATGTTAGATCCCTGGGAGAGCAGGTCAGATTCAGTTTTCTCTTGAGCAATTGATTTCAGTAGCGGAGAAAGGTTATTCTCTTTGCATTGGAGAGCAATTTTAGTTCACATAACTATAATAAAAATGCTAAGTTTGATGAAATAAGAGCATGTCCATTCTTTTGAATAGTTTGTTATTTGAAAGAGGAAAATGATGACCAGAAATAATAGGATTTCTACATACATTTATAACTTGTAGATTCACATTTTCTGACAAGTTGTAAGAAAAAATGGGAAAATGGCATATTGTGTTTGCATGTCTGAAGTTGGAATATATCCTTTAAAAGTTTAGAAAATTTGTATGTGCCCCATACATTTTGAATGATAGGTTGTTATATATAGTCAAACTGATGCATTTTTGCACAACTTTATGATCTTTATGAAAAAATCCAGTAAATAGTATAGATATATGTAAGCTATGGTTCTTGAAATGGCCAAGCAGACTTAATTCTGCTTTTCTCATAATAGCAATATAGCTTTTTGTCCTCTCTTTATCATGCTAAAGTGATTCTCTACAGAGGAGTTATTTCAATTCCTGCTGCATTTCCTGCAGTTGCAGTGCTGGTGTACGGAGAGAGCCCGGTGCTTGCTTGTGCTCATGACAGTGCAGTAAGGGACTGCCCAGCCCTTCCGCGGTGAGGAAGGAAAACCAAGTTTCAGCTATGCAATGTATGAGCACCTAAATCTCTCTGTCCTTATTCCGAACTGGGACCTGGCAATACAGTGCTTGGGAATGCAAACAGTTTTGGGAAAAGGTATTTGACTTTGTAGGCATGAGCATATTCTTGTCAAAGGAGAAGATACAGTTTTCACTCACTGTTTGCTGGTGAAGAGTTCTGCATTTGTCTCAGCGTTTTTTTTTCTGAATGAAATTAATGGGCAGTGCAAAGGAGAAGGTGCTTGATGTTAAATGCTCTCTCTAGCTAGAATATCTAGGAAGTAACAGGAAGTACTGGATTTTGCTAGGTGGCTGTGCTCCCCCTGCTTAGTGAGGTACACAAGGGACAGCATTCCGTTCATACAGTCATCAATCTGACCTGCCCTGGTTTTTGAGAAAGGTGCTCTCACCAGCATACATTGCCCTAGTGCAGTTTTGTTTCAGAGAATTTTATGAGACATGTATGTTTTCATTTGGAGAAGCAGTGTGCTTAGTGTATTGCATTTTTCATTACCAATGCTAATTAGTAATAGCTAACAAATGATGATGTTATGTAGTAATACTCAGAAGAGTATCCAAGAGCACCAAGATGAATTGGAACCATCACCGAGATGGGCATGCCTGCTCCCAGAAGCTCTAGCAAAATACCAAATGCATAAAGAGATTGGAAATCTCTTGGTGTAGAACCGAGTTAATTCTGCTGTGATTAGCATAACTTATTTATATAGAGTCTTGAATGCGAAAAGAGAAAAGAGTAGAAGGCTACCAGAACGTGGGAGGAAGGGAAATGTAATAATTAGTTGTAGCAGGAGCGCGGGATATTGGCCATCTGGCTCTTTCATTGATACATCATAGTTGATATTTTTGGTTAATTTTTAAAGTGGATACTAAGATGAGTATCTAACCAGATATATTTTCTTGCATAACTTTTTTCACTTGTTTTTAACTAGGCAGTGAATTTCATATGCATTGTAGGATTTTGGGTTTTTTTCTATGTGGCATTATTGGAAAATTTGTAGGCGTCTTCAGACTGAAGAAGTTTGGAACTACCACATTAAATTTTACGTTAGCTGCTCTTTAAGAAGGTATATAGAAAGTTGTGTTTCATGGGCAAAGTAAGTGTAAAAATTAACTTGTCCTCTTGACATTTCTATTCAGTAAATACAGTCTTATAGCAGTGCATATAATTCATATTCTCCTGTTTGTATTCTTAAATCCTGAAAGGTTTCTAGTTTTTATGACTGTTCAAATTGCATGTCAATGGCAATATAAAAATGAATGACATTTAATTTAGTACCACTGAGTTTTCATTTTCAAGAAAGATTCAAGTGAAATGCACGAATCTGACATATTATACTCAAAACCTCATATATTATATTAAAGAAGATACAGGAGGTGTTTTTTTCTGTAGACTGATGCCCCTCCAAAGTGCCAATGACTGAAATCAGCATTGATGCTCTGAACTTCTTTGCATTAAGTAGCTAGCTAAGCATGTGTTTGTGTGCACATAAGTATGTCTGTTCCTGTGAACTCGCTTTCTGTTTAATGGAAAAGAAAAATTGGTACTTTCCCAGATCAAGATAACAAAGTATGGAAGTTAAGGAATACATACATTTGCTTCTGGCAGAAGAGCAAACACAAAAGAACAGTGATAAATCAAGACAGCAGGGTTGACATACGTTCTAGAGAGAAAGGCGTGTTTGATTGCTTATCTTTTTCCTCTTCATAATATAATTGCTTTATTTTTGGCTTGCTTAAAATGTGTCTTGATAGCATCCAAGAAATATTTCAGTAATTTATAATTAATTTTTAATTACTGCTGCATTTAGTACATTCTTTGCAGCCGCAGTATAATCCATAATTACTCATTTTTATAATTTATTTAAAATACATAATGATATAAATATTTACCCATGTAATGTATGTATTAATATGTAACTTGGTACTGCTCGGAGTGCTTTCTGGCAAGCACATATTTAGCTAATGGTAGGTTATATTCTTTAATACTAAATTTTATATAATTTTAAAATTCAGATCTTTAAGGATGAGCACTGAGTGATTTAAATGCTTTTATCAGTATTGGAGTAGCTTGACCTATAAATCTAGCCTTATACAAGTTTATAGAGTTTTCATTTTTAAAGCTTTAATACTGAGAATACTGAGCTCTGGTACACAGAATTCTGAGATATTTTCTGCAATCGTTTAGAAAGCAATTTGTCTCTTATATTTAGTAGATAAGTGGAATTGGAAAAAGGTTGAAATGGAAACCATGACTTGCAAATTGGTTTATATCTGAATGGTAAAATCAATAAATGTTTGATTGTAAAGGAAGAAATATTGCTGATTTCTGTGTATAAACTGTAACATGTCTTAATATGATGACCTCTACTTCTCAGCTGAGGTTACAGTATTTTTTGTAAATGATAGGTCAGTCCCATGCAGGCTATGAAAGAAAGGAAAAGTAGAATGAAGATGCCACCTTGTGGATAGAAGGAATGATGCCGTTAGACGTGACTCAGAACAGCCCGTTCAGGACGTGGACTGCAGTCCCTGCCTTCGTGACTGGCTGCTAGAATCGTAGGTTGCATTTCTCTTAAGCATTTGCAGTTAGTTTTGGGCTTCATACTCAGTATTTTTGCATAAACTGAGTACCTGCAGTTGGGCCTTTTTGGTCTTGCACATCACAAAATACAGTTTCATTTGTGTGCCTAATCACAACATAATTTTGTCATCAAATTCAGTGTATTTTCTGTATGCATTGAAAGGCAATTTTCTTGCAATCTCTCCCACCCTGAATGAGTTACCAGAACACTTTTCATTGCACACCTGGATTAATGCATAACATGTATTAACTTGTCTGTCTTAGCTGCCCTTAGTGGTTTCTTGCAGGAGTCAGTGTAATTGCCAGGCTCTGCAGACGTCAGTGCGATGGTTTTTAATCACCTTTTTCTTAGGGAGATTTATGTCTTGTGTTCTGGGCCTTGAGGCCTATATTATTTCCATTGTTTTATTTTATTCAGAGGTTGTGATCTTTCACAGCCTCTTGAATGTGGAGGGCACAGAAGTGAGAGAAGTGATATCAATACTTAAACGCATGGGCCAGCAAAGTGTTGCTCAGTGAGATATTAGGCCTCTCTCAGCTGGAATGTTCCCATGATTTTAACCATTTTGGGTTTTTTTGTTTTTGTTTTGCTTTTATTTACAAAAAGTGACCACAGCAAATATGGAGCGATAGCTGCTGAGAGAGTCTGCTCATTTCTTTCTTGCTTCTTGAATACCACAGCTGTTTTGTGGAAGTCTCTGCACATGGACATGCACAATGTAAACAATGAGTGACACTTGTAAACAAATGTCGCTTTTTAAGTGACATAAGGTTCTTATAAAAGGAGTGTTGGCCCCTATACTGGGCTGCTCTGCACACTCTGTGCTGTGTTACTGTACTTTGTTGCTGACTTTGGGATGAGAGGCTAACCTGGCATTTTCGTACCGCTCTCACCATGAGAGTTCATGGAAGTTTTGTACAAGCAGTGATGGAAAGTTTGGTGTCCTTGCCACATTCCAGGCAGGTGGCAGCAATTCCACAAGGAGTCTCAAGTAGAAACCAGGTGTTTGTACCTGTTGTTATTGTGTCATGTTTATGTATTCCGTTTCTAGACCTTCCACATAATGTCCGAGCTCTATGAAATACTTTGGGTGAAAGACTCTGTATGAAATCTTAAGTTACTCTGGTAAACGAACCTGAATTTACTTGTCCACTTTGTTCTTTCAGGGGTTCTCGGAGATTCATTTATTTGGGTAGTTTGTTTTGGAAAAGACATGTTTGCCATCTGTGCAGATTTACTGCATAATACACCTGTAATGAACTCTTCAGGTTCAGCTGAGCTTGTTGTGGCTTCTGGAATTTTTGATGTTACTCTGGCAGGGGCTGTAATGACTTCCAGGTGTCATATAGATTGTTTTAGAAGTCCTCTTGTGATTATGTGCTGTACAAGATGCTTTTTTTCCATAGGCCACGTTGTGTAGCTCCGAGTTTTTTGGCCCCTGCAGCTTTTGAAGAGTTTAAGGGACCTTGCTGTGCAGTTTCTGGGTTTTGTTGGTGGCTGAGGGGCTGAGTGTGTGAAGGGGCATCTTGCATCCCCTCGAGGCCCCCTCACCATGAGCAGAAGCTGCTGTAGAGCTCATAGCCCACAGCCCTGCTCCCCCGAGACATCGACTGCTGTGGAAACCTGTCCGTGCTTGCTGGGAAGGAGACACTTCGTGCTCCCCTTTGGTTCCCTGTCCGAATTATGGGGGGATCAGGGCGTCGTGGTGCCCCAGAGGGAGTGCTTGCCCCTCAGTTTGGACCCAGACTCTGTTGCCTCAGTGATGTAGCTGGTAAATACATTTTTATTTTAGTAGCTGTTTTCTGTGGTTTTATTGCCCAAATTTGAGACAGAGCTGCTCTCCAGACTCTGTTACAGTTCTTTTCAATTTAGTCAGTGGAGAGTGAAATATATAAAGTACTCTACGTTTCTGCTGGACCATACAGTAATAGACTTGTGCCAAATAGATAATAGGTCCCCAGCTTGATGTGTTTATTATCTTGGTGCACAAAGGAAAAGTGCTCTGCATGAGCATGGCATGTGACAAAGAAGGGTCTTGTGGCTGCAGGGCTAATATGTCATGGAGTGGGCTAGCCAGACACTGCCTCACGGGAGGCTGCAATGTTTTGGAATTGTTATTTTTCATCTTACATGAGTTTTAAATGAGGTCTTTGGGTCGCATTTCCTCACACCCTTTGGGCCATCGAAGGGGAGGACGTGGCCAGCACGCGGCCTCCCACCCCTGCCCTGCGCCTGCAGCTGCCCGGGGCTTGTGTCTTCTGGCAAGCGGCCTGTGGCCTCGCGTCACCCACAGACACGCGGAAATACTCGGGTGCATCCGCAGGCGGCTTTGGTAGATGGACATGCACATCAGTAAGTGTGCCGAGGGCTTGCTTTTGTAATCCCTCAGCCTATTATTACTGTTCTGTTAACATATGTTTAAATGTATATGTTGTGCAAGGAAACAACATTCGTTGGTAGGAGCTGTTTTAATATAGGTATCTTTTTGTAAGGTCCTATAAGAATGCATTTGTTATGAAAGATGCTGCTTTGGTGAGGCAGCGTAGTCTGAAGTTCAGGAGTTACAGGATATGTGTAACATGCTCTGAAAATTCATTCGAACCTTTAATACTTACTGTGTTCAGGAGGCACAGGTTGAAGATTACTGAGATTTCTGGATGAAGTATTTCAAGCAGAAATCTATGCTCCATTACGTTTTCTAACATTATAACCATAATTTTCCAGCTATTTTGCCCTTTAAATTGAAGATGGGGTTTTAAATATTTTTAAGTCTTCTGATGAACCTTGTAATTTGATAGGCCCAAGTCATGAAACATTTGGACAAAATGAAAGACAAAAGAATTATTTTGGTTTTTCTATTTTTAGACATAGCAACATCTAATAATATATTGAAATAGCTAACAAAGGATTTGGTGTGTTTATCAGCAAATTATGTGTACGTTTCCTGCATGAAAGTCTTGATTTGCATTTGGTTACTTTAGGCAAAGCAGTTCGCAGTGCTTTGAACTTAGGGATTTGTTTCTTATGTTGTGGTCTGCAGCAAATGGAATTCTTCCTGGACAGCAGTTTTGATGAGATATTCCATCTTAGCCAATAAAGCAGAATTTAGAAAAGTGGTAGGTAAGAAACTTTTGTGTTCTTATTAGTCAACAGTACAATCTTTCAGTAATATTAAATGTGATGAAATGAACTTGCCATCAGTTATTGATGTGCCAAGATTCCTAATATGTTAGACCTGATCATAATAGATAATCATAAAAGTTTGTGAAAATTTTAATTTTTTTCTAAGTTTGTCCTCAGGCAGGCAAGTAGCTCTGTGGTATGACACAATCAAAACGTGACTTGTGAAAATCTGGAGCAAGTCAGAGTAGCATGCATTGAAGGAATATAGCATTTATGCTAGATATACAATTACATGTATTTGTACGTATATTTGACATCTTGAAAGTTTGTATTTTGATAGTTACTGTAGGCATTATTTATTCCCTTTAAATATCGTGTTTTATTCATATATAACAGAAGTGTCGATTATGGTTTTCCTGTAACTGTCTACTGATTGATACTCCATACTGTCACAGCTTAACATAGCTTTCTTTATCTAAAGGTTTTCATTATTTTGCCGATGAAAACCAAAATCTTATTTAATGGAATGTCCTTTTTGCAGGCTTGTGTGCTGATAAATACCTAGCAGATTGTATGTGTGTTGCCATGTCAAATGGAGTTGCTTGAGGTAGGCGCATTAATGCTGAGACGTTCTTCAGTCACAGCTTTAGGTTAGGTTAGATATTCTAGTTACTGAGTTCAAGAAGGAATTTGAAACACAACTCAGCAGGCACCAATTAATTAAATTTTACTTGTCTGAACTGCTTTTTGTTGTTGTTGTTCTTGGCTGCCAAAGAATGAGTTTTCTTCCATATGTATCATTAGTTGCTTCCCAGTCCCTTGGCTTATCTGCATATTTAGTACATTTCTCTAATTGTCTCAGCACTGGTAGAGGCTACTAAATTTTGACTTTGCAGCTGCAGTTCTGTTGGAGTCAGAGTGAATTTCTCATACTGAGAAATCTCTGTATTCTAATTTTTAGCATCACAGGCTGCCTTGGCACTCTCTGAGTGTGAACATTCACCCCACGTTCCTGCCAGACGAGAAGGGCAATTGTGAGTGCTGGAAGGCAGCCACAAATCTGGGATCAGGAGCTGTGTCCCTTTTGTCCACACTCCTTGGCTCTGTTTTGCCAAAAACTACCAGTGTAGCCTATGCTTTGCTACATTTTAATAACTGTGAAGACCAAATAATCTGAAAAAGATTGTTCCAAAGAATAAGGCTTGCGTATTCATGGCTTTCTCTTTTTCAGAACCGAAAGTTCTGATAAGTGCTGAGTTCAGAGACCAGAATGGAAGTGCCGAGCACAGTGAAAGTTTGAACGAGGAATGGCCTTTGTCTTCGTCAGCTTAGCAAGTGAATCCTGAGTCAACTTCTGATGGGTGTTTGTGTAATGAGTAGATCAGTCATGATGTGGTAGCTTGCATGATAGGAATCTGTGGGTCTTTGTGGGCTTCTGGCAGTTCCAACTTCACCCCAGGCCATGTCAGTTTACACCCTCAATTAGAAGTTGCCTCTGCCAGAATTTTATAATCTCAGTCTCTATTTAGACAAACTTTTCCCTGATTCTTAAAAGGACAAACGTCATCGTTTGACTTACTGTCTGTGAGAACCAAACAAAGTAGCGGCCGCTGGTTCTGCGTTTGCAGAATCACTGTGGGGTGTTGCCCCAGCTGCAGTGCTGGTAACAAGGTTGTATTCCCTGGCCTGTTGCGTGGTCAGTGCGACGCATCGCTTGTAAGCAACATGAAGCTTGTGTTCCACACTCTAACCACAGATCAAAATAGTCCTGATGGAATAGAGCACAAGATCGTTTCTGTCTTGCACTTTCCGAACAAAGAACAGAAGGCAATTTCCAGACTGAAGCGATGATACGCTGTTGTCCTTTTAATTGAAAGAAAAGATCCTTTGCCTGTGAAAATTAAATCCTCTGCAGTTCGCGGTTGCTTTTCAAGCTCTTCAGCTTGTCAGTGAAATCGTGTAATCTGGTAATAGCATGCCTGGGGCTTACTGCGTTTTCGTGGGCAGCGGTATCAGCAGATGATGTGCTCTGTTGATTTGAATCACACTGGGGTCGATCCTGATCCCTCTGACCTGGGTGTAAGTGCAGGCTATTTTCATTGATTTTCACTGGAATTACCATAAATATATCTTAGTGTAAGTGACATCCAAATTGTGTTCATTGCAGTTATGGTTCCAGTGTAGGATCTTAAGAAGTCACCAGAGAAAGAAAGGCATAGATGGCTTGTTCCATCTCCTGCTCTGTCACAGCTTGCTTGCTCACGCAGCTTCCTCTTTGGCCAGTTGTTGTGGATCGGCCAGGGCGCGTGGCGAAGGCTCAAGGTCGTCCTGCTCAATGCGCACAGTAGTTGTCTCCTGACCAGTCTGAGTTTCTCTGAGGTTCTGGCAATTTATCACTAGAATTCCTCATTCCTACCTTTAGGAAGTCCTTGGCAGTATTACTATTTTCTTGTTTATATTTTTGTAAATGACCAAAAATAAACTACTGAAATGTAGGACTTCATCCTGCAGTTGCCTCTGCTCCTCTGCTCTTGCCAGTGGGTGTTATACCTGCTTCTTGTACATCTATTAATAAATTGATCTCATGTATTTTTTAGTTTTCTAGGGATTTTATTTGCATTTTCCAGTGACTTTTCTCCTTATTTTCTAGAAATAACCTCCTCTAAGGGTATTTTCTTTCTGGGAATCTATTATGCAGTTTTAAGAATTCCCTTTACCCCAGCTTTTAGGAATGTGGTCCGTTTTGCTTCTTCATGTGCCTACTACAGCCTTTTTGTTTAAATTGAAGATAAAAGCATATTCCTGCACCAGCAAACTGTATCCTGAACTCAAAAAATAATTTCCCTACTTAAGGAATTTGCTAATTTAGAGAAGAAAATAAATGGCCATTAAGAAAACTGACTATTTAATAAAGGAGAAATATGTATGAACATTCACTAGAAAATGCGTTTTGAATCACAGATTTTTTTTTTGATTGTTGTTTTAGATTTCTGATTGTATATAAATTTATTAGCTAGTAGTGTGTAGAAAACACAAAAGAAGTTGGGGTTTGAGCAGAACACGTGCACTGCAAGTTGGTGTCTTTACAAAGGAAGGAGGAAATTGCTCCCTCTTCTTTGTCTGATGAGCGGGGTGAGATTTTTCTGCACAGTAAGATCAACTTATTTCAGCATTCATCTTTGTTTGTTTGTTTTTCTTTTTCTTAACAGGAGGCTGTGATTAGTTCTAATATTTCTTTCTAAATAATCAGATTTGGGAAAAAGCAATGTAACATGGATATATTTTTGCTGCTTAGAATATATAAATATCTATACATATTCTATAAGTAGACAACCTTAGAATGAGCTGTGTGTAGGCAGAGACCATCAGCTTGCTTCACATGCCCAGCTTGCCAGTCTTGCTGAAGTCACAGCCTGGCTTTTTGTGTGCAGTAGGTCTTGCCCTTTTATAAATAACACTGCATGAGGAGGCTACACTGTTAATTCGTAGCTCTTGCAGGGCATGTCTTCTGTTCAAAAGATTGTTCATATATTAATATTTTACAACATTAAGTGTGGTAAATAGCATTATGTGCCAGATGTGCCAAAAGGTAGAAATAGAGTAATCAGTAAGGTTGAAGGCCCAGCACTTAAGAAGTAGCGTAGATGCTAAAAATCCTAGTAAAATCCAAACAGAAGAGGATCTAGGCTGTTGCAACATGTGGGCTAAGGAGCTGCTGCCTTTCAGCAGCAGAAGGTGCAGAGTTTGGATTCTTGGTGCCTTTATTCCCTGGCTGCTCAGGTAACATCTAAATACGTCTGTGTGAGCTCATGTTCCTCTTGGATCCCTCTCCATCACATCTTTGATCTAAAGGAGCAAAAATACTCTCAGGCAATGAAGGAGAAATACCTTCAGATTTAGGTTTTTTTGATGATGATGTTAATTCATAGTAGAAAAAGCAAGCAAGCTGCAGATATCGTAGGGAAATACCTCTAGGTGCCCAAAGTTGTCATCTGGTAGCATTTGCGCTCTCTGCTCTCGTCTTCTTTGTGTCACAGGCTTGTTGAATTGTTCCCGTTTATTAAAAACAGAGTAGATATTTATCTGCTCCTCCTGTCCAGCTGTTTAGTTGTATGAAAGGTGCATTTGTCATTGTTACTTAGCTGAAGTAGGTAAGGCAGAGAATTTGCTGTTTGAACAAACTAGACTTTGGGTATTTACTACGAGTACTGTGCGTTCTTGCTGTATGGTGCTGTACAGCAGGGCTTTTTTTCTGCCCATGAAGCTTTCTGCCACGCCGTCTGTTCATTCTTTAATTGGTTAATTAAATCTGTTGTTATGGTTCCTAGTTCAAGCGATTAATACAACATTGCAAAATACTCCATGAAAAGCTTGCAGATGGGGCGTAGGGTTTGCCTGGTGTCGTGGCCTGTTCTGCTGATGCTGTAAGGTAGCACCTGACTCTCAGAATACGCTTCGAGCGTAGGGAAAAGGAAGGCTCAAGCAGAGGCTTTAAGCAGATCCAAGTAGGATCACTTGGATTTTTACTCTTGGTGATATTTTTATTTAAAGCAGCTGCAAGTACTTTTTTAAGCTAGTTTTTTTATATTAATATAACATTTGATGATATTAAAAGAAGTGTATTAGACAACAGAGGATTTTATTCACCAGTGTTTCTTAGGATGCAAAACCTTTGTACAGAAACAAAACATAAAAGAAATGTATAATTTTAGCCTTCTTTTTAATATATTCAGAATATATAAAGAGAACAAAAATATTTCTGTACATCATTAAGCTCATCTCATCCTTGGGCATTGCTTTGACATCTCTTTGGTTAGTTTCAGAGGATCAAAGATTGTAACACTTTTATCATGTTACAGTTGACAAATTCGTGGATGGTAGGAATAAGAGCACTAATATTGTCAGAGACTTAAATATGGAAATAGAGTATTAATAACATTTCATTTAAATTGCAGAATGTAGGATATCTAGTGAGATTAGAAATTCTCTCATTATAAAAGCAGTATATCAAAAAAGAACATACTCTTAAGTACTTCTTACCCACATGTAAGGATTTTGTGTCATTGTTTCCTAAATAAGCCATCTGTCATTCAAAAGAAAAGTTGAGATCTGGGAAGTGAGAGGGTGGAGAGGAATGAAGATTTAAAGATATACAAATGACAGCTGAGTTTTTCTGTGAGGTGCATAAGCAGCAATAGCATGGGGGATATATTGCAGAGTGCAAACTGAAAATAGGGCCCTTGCTTTCTGCAGAAACACAGGCTGTACGCCCTCACCAGAGTCCATCTCCTACACTTCCTTGCAATCCGTGTGCTTCTTTTAGCTCATTTGTCTCTGTCATCTCTAAAACACCATCTCCTTTATGATGTTCAGCGGCTGAAACCCCAAACTGCCTGAGACAAGGGGTGCTCCTTTTCATAACTGTTGGTATTTCTTTGGGCAGGGCGGCAGCTCCTCGGCTGCTTCAGCATGAGGAGGAAGAGCCCCGTGTTTGATGACTCCAAGTGTGAGAGCTCGTGTCCCTGTGCTGGAGGAAGGGAAGCGGTGTCCGCAGTTGCAGGTAGGTTTCCGCTCCTCACCAGCAGTGGAACTCTGGCATACACGAGCATGCACAGCTCCTCCTTTCCGGGTGGACAGCTTCCACAGGGCATGTCCCAAGAATGAGAGGCAGCTTATAGTCCCCTAAGTAGGGTGGTTCTCTGGGATATTGCCTTGTCTCCCTCTTGGAAGAACTGAGCCCTGGTCTTCTGGCCTCAGAATGTTTAGATGAACCTGCCTTTTCTGAGAAAGGTAGATTTTGAGGAATGATGTCTCTCCAGTGGAATTCCACGAATACCTAGAAATACTTGCTTTTTCAGTATCACCATCAAGCAGTATTCCTGAATTGTGTTCTTGCATGGAACCCCTTAGAAACAAAAGTTCATTTTAATTTGACTCTCCAAATCAGCAGCTTTCCAGGTTTAGTGAACTATTTTGAAAACTTTCAAAAATGTGTTATATCTCATTTGCTTTGATGGAAAAAACTGTTGGAATTTTTTACTGTCAGGTGAAAGAAATACTTTTTTTCTGTGCTTAAATCCAACCAGTAACCTGTAGATAGACAAGCTGAAGTTTAGTTTTTGACCACATTTTTTTCATGTTGCAGATCTGCTCTTCAGACCAGAATGCTGTGTTGCCCAGTCAGTCTCCTCATCAGTGCAGCAGCCGTTTGCAGTTAGGTTTCGAGGTGGTTCTTCTACCAGCCCTCTCTCCACTTAGGTTTTCTTTTGTTTCCTCAAGCAGTGGACACATTCCTGCCAAGCGCTGTGTTGTTTTTTAATTTGGGGAGAGCATACATAAGACTGAACAGATGGCTGAAAGCAGTCAAGGGAAGACTGTAACATGTTTCTTGTGCTCGGCCTCATTTCAATCAAGCAGTGGTGAGGATGTTTGCCCCTATTGCAAACAAGACCCCATGGGTTCTGTGAGAGCGATACCAGAGATATCTGAGCAAGCAGCCAGGGACAGCACAGCCCCCCTGGATGCCTCCTTGCCTCTCGTCTTGAAGGAATCGGTTTCTGTGGAGGAGGTAAGCAATTAGAATTGGATCTCCCTTTTTATTTTCCTATTTATTCATTAAGTTTGTATACAAGAGGAGATATGCTTTCATAATGTACAGTTGCTGATCCTCATTTCCACGTAAAGTGAGAATGAGTTTGCAGTAGACTCTTTCAAGCAGCATGTAGCAGGAATGGCTACGTGAACCATAGAGATATTTTTTGAACTCTTGCACCTATTGAGGACATGATCTTATTTCCAGTGGTCGTAGGAAATGTTGTTCCTCAGAAAGTGTGGACAGAGTGGTAATTACAGCAGCTGTGTAAGGCACTATCTTTACAGCAGAAAGATTCACCATGTATGATATCTGTCTATAGCGTGTTTATATAATCTCTTAACTGTGTTAACTGAGCAATCTAGTCATTAGAGGATGTATTCAACAAATTAACTTACAATACCAACTTTTAAAAACATTTAACTTTTTTTTTTACTTCAGGGTAATATGTGAACTGGGATGAACTGAATATTTTTAAGTGGTATAATGGTTTGCGGTGATATTCATGTAGTGGAATCGCATCTTAATTCTTAAGTTATAGTTCAGTCAGAAGGTTTGTTTATAAGCCCCATATGTATTTTTACTGCTGTGTAAACTGATGCAGAAATGATAACTCCAAAGGGCTCTTTAGGCCTGTAGGAGACCAGTTAGCAATTGCCTAACGTATGATAGGTTTTGCTTATAGACCATAAAGTTATAAAGCAGACTAAGGAAATGGGTCTGGCTATCCATACAGGCAAACTGAAGACTGAAGAAGTCAGTGAGATTCTGTTAATGCTGCCTCAGAAATGATCAGGCAATACCCAGAGGTTACTGAGTCCCAGATTCAGTGAATATGTGAGTTTTCTGACCCGAGATTATTTGTTGCCTGAAGCCCCAAGAAACTGAACTGTGAGGTTGTGTGCCTAACAGTATACAAAGAGTATTTTTAAAGCAACTGGCCTAGTTGTTAGGTATACTGAGAATGCACACGTTCAGTTCAAACTAAAGAAATTTTTATGTTCAGCACACTATGAAAATCAAACTTTTGATTTTCTCTTTTTTTCCTGCCACCCATTAAACCCTCCGATGTCTTTAAAATATGATACTCTTCAGCTGTATGATAGTGTGTAAATAATAGTATTACACTACAATAAGAGTAAGTGGAAAAAAATAGACTCAAGTTAGATTTAAAGATGATTGTCTTTAATGTCTCTCTAGTCCATTCTTATTGAGATACAGGATCTATTTTTGTATCATTCCTGCAGTAGTTAATGCATTGATTGGAGATAAGTTCATCTTATATCATAATCTTCTCTTTAATATTATGGACCCCAAAATTTTACAGTTGGAGCCTTTAAAAGCTTTTGTTGGAGGAGTTTGTACTACATATACATCTGAAAAGAATAAATTGGAAAAAGCACTTACACAGAAATTTCAGACAAAAATCCAGCATTAGGGATATTAATGTAAATGGGTCTGCTTTCAGATAGCATTTCCACATACATGGATACAAAGTAACCATTACCTTAAATGAGTAATATCTGAATATACAACCAGTTATTTGTTTTTGTGAGTTGTATGAAAAATGTGGTCAATATGAGAACAAAGTAAGAAAAATCTTAACAAAGAAGTTAGAGATACAGGTATTTGCTCCTGCAAGAGAAGTTGCCCATTTTGTTGAACAGTCATTTCAGTTAATGCTAGGAAATGAACATGTAGTAACTTGCTAGCTGCCTATATGGCTGTTGGTTGAGCGAACAGAAGCCAGTTTTAGATCTCATAGGAGTTACATGGCAATGGTTAAAATGGCACTTGGTTTTGTAAAAAGACCAATAGCTTGTGGTCAGTGTTATGTGCATGGAACACTGGAACACCAGTTTATTAAGAACGGTTTTTAATGTGCAACTCCTCCATTACAGGCCTACTTTGTGAGTTCCCATAGGCATAACAGAAGCTTTTGTTTTTGTTATTACTAGCACTTAAATGCAGCTCTCTAAACTCACCCTCTCTGAATTCCCAGGAAATTCATTATCCTAAGCTGACCAGAGAAGTCAGCGAGTATTTATCTGGCAGTGGCAAATGGATTTGATTTCCAGCCTCCTCAGATTATTCCATTGCATATTCTATTTAAGAATTTGCTTCTCCCTCCTCTTCCCTTCACAACCTTGTAAATACCTCTGTCAAAGGTGAAGTGTCATAGTTAGCAAACCATTTGCAAACAATAAAATTGTGAATACTTGAATATATGCTTAGCTTTAAGTTAATTACACACTGGACACTAATAACTTGTCTCAGATATTGTTGGTAAATGTTCTGCTCTTTGGAGCCTTTAAAAGTATGGTTGAAATTTTTGCATGTGTTTTAAATGGGCTTTATTGCTTTTCTCTGTACTCAACCATTCCAGAAAGTGATGTATAATTACTGAAAAATGAAATTTCAGGCATATCTTTATTTCTTTAGCATATCTTTTGAAGAACACTTAACAATGTAGGATAGAACAGACACTATGCTATTAAAATTGTATATGCTCTATTTATAAAATACATTGGCAACACTTTTAACATATTCGTTGAATTAGCTAGATAGAATTCTGCTGCATTGACAAATGTAATTATTAGCCTTAACTAAGTCACTTCATTTCTAATTCATCCTGGACCAAGTCATTTCATTTGACCATAAAGCAGTAGATCTGGTTTACACTGAGACAGAATATGAAAAGAGGCAGCAAAACTCTACAAAAGATCCCAAAAGAAGCAAAAAAAAACCCCAAAACCCAGACTGTGGTATAATTTTTTGATCTTTCACAGTTTTCTATTTGTCTTGAGTTTACGTGAGATTAACAAATGCATTATTTTTTTTACATCTTTTCTAATATTTAGCCTGTACTATTCTGTGTTACATATCTTAACGTGGACTGAATTTTGATGCACCAGAAACTGCGTAAGATTCTTTGAATACTGCATTTTAATAGTGCTTTCTTTTCCTGGGAAGATGCCAAAGTCGGAGCTAAGAGAACCCTACAGGAAAATGTACCCGCAGTCAACTCGCAGCCATAGCGCGGAAGTCAAAATCCCCCACACGCGCGTGAGTGATGGGGCTGCCATCCAGGTAGGTGGAGCTCCTGGCTGTGACGGGTGTGGATTCCTTAGGTCCTCCTCAGTGTGGGCTCCCCTGTTGGAATTTCAGGGCTGCCAGAAGTCCTTGGCAAATAGCGAATACCTGGCATGTCCTCTGTCCTCCCAAGCCTGAATTTTTTTGGTTGAAAAAAAAGATGAGTGCAGGAGAACAAGGTGGTAGCCCAGTGGCGGCTGGAAGGGTATTTGTATGGTTTCCACCAAAGTAAATTCCTAGAAAGCAGAGGACATTTTCCTGGAAAGCCCTGGGAGAAGTCCATAACAAGTGAAGGAGAGGATTTGTGGAATTCAGAAATTGAATTTCTTAGAAAGCAGAAATTGGATTGCGATGAGAGGGGAATTTTCTGCTGTGTGGAATGTTTTTCTACAAAGCAGAAGGGAGGAATTTCTAGGAAGTTACAGGGGAAATTCCTAGAAAGGAAAAGAGCATTTTTTAAAACACTTGTGAAATTTATGGAAAGTAAAAGGAGAGATTTCTAGAAAAAAAAAATGAGAAAAATTTTAAGAAAGGAGAAAATGTTTAGAAAGCAGGAGGAGCTTTTGCAGAAAGTATATGGGAAATTCCAGAAAGTGAAAGTGGTGTTCTAGGAGCCTTTCCTAGAAAGCATACAAGAAATTCCTGAAAAGCAGAGAAAGGATTTCTTAGAAAGCATATGGACACCCTTTAGAGGACAGAGGAGTTAATTCCTAGAAATATGATGTTAATTCCTGGAAAACTCATTTGGAAATTCTTGCCAAGTAAAGGCGGAGATACCTAGCAAGTTGTGGAGAGGTTTCCTGGAAAGCATAGTGGGAAATACTAGAAGACATATGGGATCATTTCCTAGAAGACACAGGAGGAGTTTCTAGAACACGTGTAAAAGCATAGAGGCAAGTTTCCCTATGAAAGAGGAGCCTTTCCTAGAAAGGTCAGCTCACATCCTTGGAAAGCACAGGGAAGGTTCCTTGGCAATGCAGGTGATTGCCCCAGGGCTCCCGTGGGCCTTGGCCCTCACAGGACGAGCAGGAGCAGCGGGACGGCTGCAGCAGCAGCCGGGCTGAGGGAGAGCAGCCCTTTCCTTCTGGGAATCCTGTTCACGCGCTTGTTGCTGCCCTAAATCCGAGCGGCACCACCCACGCCAGCAGGGTTTCTTTTAATACACTGACCTTATTGTTCTTAGTATTTTGACGTTGCACCTTACGTGTGATTTCTTTGAGTTCGTAGCTATACACAGAGTAATAGTACAGCTGTAGTTCTTGGCTAATAAATTTGGTTTGTTTAAAAAATTCAAAACTGCACATTTTTTGTTTCTGTTTTCTTTAGGAAATCTATTCTTTTGGAAGGAAACTAGGACAAGGAAGCTTTGGGGTGGTGATAGAAGTGAAACACAAAGGCACTGGCAAAAAATGGGCCATTAAAAAGGTGAACAGGAAAAAGGTAAATAGCACGTAGGTGGGTGATTTGTTTTATAGTCTTCCTTAACTATCTCAGGCTATCTCAATTATATGTGTAGAGACTCCTGTGCCTAAAAACTTTTGAGACGTTTCACAGAATCATGTATTTGAAATTGTAAGGTCTTAGAGACCAAATTTACTGATTACTTGAAGCAATCATGAAATACAGTAGGAGCTACTGTAGTAAAGTTTTGAAGCATATAAAATGCATGCTATCACTTTTTAAAAAAAGAAATTGCTGTTATTTAAAAATGCATATCATGATGTCTGTGTAATATATTTTCCAATAATTACTAAGGCTGGAAGCTCTGCTATGAAATTACTTGAACGGGAGGTAAACATCTTGAAAAGAGTGAAACATGAACATATAATACACTTAGAAGAAGTGTATGAGACCCCAAAGGTAAGATTTCATTAATGGTTAACACTTGGTATTAATACACACATTGTTAGAGTGACAAACAAGCGAACAAACCAATGATATGTGCTCCAAGATAGCGCCCCATTATGTATTGTATTATTGTCGCATGGGACACATCCTCCTACAACTCCAAAAGATTGTGGGAATGTATGTATTTTATTTTATTAAATTATTTTTATTAAATTTCTTCTAAGCCCCTGTTGCCAGAAGCTTAATGGCAATTGAACAGAGGACAAAAAGAGTTTACATCAAGCGAAATTCTTGATTTGGAGGAGTACGTTGCAATATCGGTGTACTTCAAACATTGGTAATGTCTGGGGCAGAGTAATTGTCTTTTTACTTTATGTTCATAAAATCTGGGTCATTGCTGCACCTGGAGCACTGCAATTTTATATATTGTTATAACCTTAAAAGAAGTACAACTCAGAAATAAGAAAGTCATTACTTTGTCTCTTTATTAACATTAGCGGATGTATCTTGTAATGGAGCTCTGTGAGGACGGAGAACTTAAAAACATTCTTCACAGTAAAGGACACTTCACAGAAAATGAGACACGGCACATCATTCAGAGTCTTGCTTCAGCAATAGCATATCTGCACAAGAAAGGTAATTAAGTTCCTCTGTCTTTCCCTTGTGTTCATCATTTGGAGTGCCCGTATGCTCCACAATAGTTACGGATTGCTGTTCTTTTCTATTACTTATTTAATAGTCTAAAAATATTCCAGTAAAAAAGTAAAATATGCTACATGAATACTTTTAAAAACCATTTTTTCTGGTAATAACTGCTACCATTTTCTCCTATTTCTTTACTGTCGGATAATAGCATGTATTATTGTTTCTTAACTTCTGACTGCTTTGCATAACATTAACTTTTTTTAGTAGTTAAGTATATAGTCTATTACAGAATGGAAAAATAGCAAAGGTGATGTGCTTTTGAGACCTCTTAGCAGCCTTTCTTGCATTTAGGGTTCAGTAAATTTAAGCATTTTCATCCACTGCATGAAAGTGCTACAGTTCTGCACAGCACACGAGAGAATCAACATGTTCATCTAAAGCTTTAGAGCTGACAGATGCATAGAGGCTTTAGAGCTGAGCTGCATAAGACATGTAAAGCATCCTATGAGCACTTCTGGCCTTTTCTCTACAGACGTTTTTCATCTTTGTCTTACAGCATAACACTCGTAGGAATCCTTTTTTTTATTTTTTTATACCATTTTAAAATACAGATTGAGACTTCCTTGTATATAATTGTGTCTTGTTTAAGGCTGTATCTGTTTTTTACGGTTATTGACAGGGCAAAGCCACCTAGTGCTTCTGATTAATAAAAAGAATTGTAGTTATTAAAAATTGTAAGTTTGTATGTAAACATGTACATTTGATAAGCATGCAATGTAAAGCTTACTTTTTGTTAGATATTGTTAGATCAGCTGATACATGACTGAAGCAATATGAACTTTTCCCCTTATTACAGGATTGTGGAAAGCAATGGATACAAATCTGATCCAGATTTGAAATACCTATATGATTCCCTGGCAGTAATGGGAAAGATGTATTTCTTTAGGTTTCCACTAGTTCAGAGTAAAATAGTCTAGAATTGCTCAAAAAAATTGTTCAGTCAAAAGAATTTAACATTTCTGTCAGAATGTCTTCACTGCAATGGATAACACTTTATTTCTTATTCTTTCCTGCCAGATATTGTTCATAGAGATCTAAAACTGGAAAACATTTTAGTTAAAAGCACTGACATCGATGAAGCAAATGAAATGAAATTAAACATAAAGGTAAGAGCACAATTGTAGCAGTTCTGCTTCTAGCACTGGTTTTAATCTCCAGGTATTCCTGGGGACTTGACTTTCATACCTATTAGCAGCTTTTGAAATGAGCGACTAAATGGTGTTATTAACAGGGAAATAGAAGACGTTTTGGAAGCTAAGTACCCCTGTTAAAAAAGACATTTTTTGAAAAATGATAAAAGAATATTCCAGGTCAACTAAAAAAAAAAGTCACTGTATCTCACTCATCTAGGTCTACATTAAGATAGTTCCAGGCCATTAGCAGGAACTCTAAGATGTCATTAATTCTGAAACTATCCATACGGTAGATCTGCTAATAGTTTAGAAGGGAAAAACAAAAAATCTATTTAGATTATGTTGTTGATTGGCATACAAAATATATCACAGGAATTTTTGGTTATTAGTAAATATATCCTACACAAACACAATATGCCATGTGCTTACACCTCGTTTTCATTGAAATAACTGGTTCTTGATGCTTAATAAATCATAATAGCTATCTGTTACTGAGTTACAGTTTTAATAGTTTTGAAAATATATATATATTTTAAAATAACACTGTCAATACAAAGTACTGGATTGTGGATCTGCTACATTAGGTGCATGTTGACAAATGTTTTAGCCACTAAAGAGTATAGACAACTGATAATTCATGGTGGAAAAATTCTGGATACAGAATCCAGTTTACTGTGTATCTTAGACCCTGTGTATCTTCAAGGTTGGAAGGG
>JAUBOD010000589.1:1181642-1200558 GCA_032353885.1 Nothura maculosa
CTTAACAACAGGGGAGAAATCCAAATGGGTTTGAGTTCCTTGCATAATTGGTATTTTAATTGCCATGTTCCAAAAAGTCTTCAGAGGTTCCCCAAACACTGCTCAGGTCTGGGTGAGATTTGCTGGTGCACCACTCACGAGCTTTCTTTCAAAAAGTCACTTTCTTGTTTTATCATGTTTACAAAAACTGAAGTGAGAGTTAGTTATGAATCTGCTGCTATTATCAGAGTTGATGGTAGATGCTAGGATGGCTTTGCTGTGTGATAGAGTGAAACTCTCTGGGACTGATTACAAAGAAATTCCATTAGCAATATTTAAATGCCATCTTTGAAAGGCACTCAATAATATGTGTGTTGGCGCTGATCAAGAATAGTACCTTTTAAAAATGAAAAAGTAATGTGACTGTTAGTTTAACATAAAAATGTCAAACTGTGGGCAGTCTCTTGTCAATTAAAGAATCTGGGCTATTCCTAATGGGAATAAGGCTGAAGAGGGAGGGAGTAGTGGGAAGAGGGTACTAGAAATTGCAGATGTGCAAAACCACTCGGAGATAATTTGTGCTGGCAAATTACACTGTCAGCCAGTTTGGGAGTAACACAGGCGGCTTGATACCTGTTCTTTCTCTGCCATCTTAGTGATTTTTTTTCCATGTCTCTTCCTTAGGAGCAAGCAGGGCTATGTTAATGGTATGCTTAGGGCAGGTGGATTGGTGCAGATTTAAAGAAGGTGCTTTAGTTGCTCATGAAACGTATTAAACCAGAGAGGCTGCTTGTTGCAGTGCGGAGGTCTGTACCTGTGAGGGGGAAGGACAGCCCTGAGCTTGTGGAGCTGATGCTCAGAGGAGGAGATGGATGAGGGAGACGTGCATCTCTGTTACCTGTCAGTTCCTGTTAAGCCTGTTTCTCAGTATAAATAAAACACAGCAGTCGGCATCATCCCTTGCCTCACCTGAAAGTAGGTCCTAAGGAAACGAAAGTCTACTACAAGTTCACTGGGAGGGGATGTACTGTAGCAACTCTGTTTTGGCAGGCACATGGGTCTATTGTCTGCTCTGGGGAGCCTGTACCTGTTTTTCCTGTTAAATTAGCATTATTTCTATTGCCATCCATGTAGAGCAGCCCACTTTCTCTTTTAAGCCAGCTTTAAAGTAGGCTGCATACCTAGTGTTCCCTTAGCCTGGGCATGTTTCCAGTCTTTGTGCCGTCTAGGTTGTCACTTAGTGTTTGTTCCACCAATGGGCCACCTAAAATAAGGCCTGCACAGCAGAAGGTGTTGTGATGGTATGTGGCACAGCATAAAAATTATACAGGCTACCAAGGAAACGTCAACATCGCCCCCTTGCAAGAGGGGAACTGAGCATTGGAAGCAGTCTGATTTGCCCAAGATCATGCAGGAAGTCTGGCAGAACTAGAAACTAAGCATGAAAATCTGTCTACTGTGTAAGCCCTGAGACAAACTTTGATTTTACCCTTTATACTTTAACGGCTAATTTGGATTCCTTCATCTAATCAGCTGCCTAATCTGAAACTGGTTCTTCTAGTGTTCTGAAGTGGTCCTTTCCTTTTTTCTTCCTTTTTGTTTTTATTTTTTTCTGAATGCTAAATGCCATACTATGTATTTTCTCTTCTGTGCCCTATGGATGGATCTTTCCTTTTTGTAGCTAGTTGCCCTTGATGTCTTGTTTTAATGCCTCTTTTATCCATACTATTTAAAAGCATTTCATCCATTGACTCGATGCTTTCATGTCGGCTTAATAGTTTGCCCTTGCTCAGAGCTACCAGTTGTTGGCTTATATTTTTTGTCGTGGTTAATTGTTTTACTTTGTTTTACTGCCATGCCCTTCTATTATCCTTTCCCAGTACTTTACTCAAAAGTGCTATATAAATAACTTATATGTAATGTAATGGGCCTACTGCAAAGTAAATCGATGTAGGACCTTGCTGTGAGGACAACCCAGGGTCCCCTGGTGCAGTGCTGCAGAAGACTGTCTCAAAGGTGAGAACCAGTGTCATTTCCCAGCACCACCACCACTGTCCATCAACTTCAGTGTTGCTCTTCCCTAATATCAGCTATTTTACAGTTGTCTAATGCAGACACTCATGGGGGATGCTTGGGAGACGTGGAAGAAATGAGGCATGTTATTTAGATTACAAGATAAGGCTTTTCTTGACATGCTCTTAAAAGGGATACAAAATCCTGAGAACATTAAAGACCAAATACAAGGTCTTCAGTGACCAGCTATCACTTCAGATGGTAAAGAGGAATAATATATGAACTGAAGTTACTCTTACCAGATTTCAAGCTCTCTTGCATTTCTTGTCATTTGCCTTGCTTTTGACTGGCAATTAGTGTGCAGTACTATAGGTCTACATGTCACCCAGATGGTAACTTAAGGTGGGGGCACATTAACAAGCACCCCACTAAGATCCTTATAACCCTCTTCAATGCTTAGCTAACACTGCAAATGTTTCTTTTCTACCTTTTATCCTACCTTACTGCCTTTACCTTACTACTACCTTTCCTGCTATTTTCTGCTGGTTACACAATAACTACCTTACTTATAGTTACTGTGACACTATCTACCTTACTCGTAGTTACTGTGTTGCCAGCAGAACA
Source organism: Nothura maculosa (assembly GCA_032353885.1). NCBI lineage: Eukaryota > Metazoa > Chordata > Aves > Tinamiformes > Tinamidae > Nothura > Nothura maculosa. Next base: position 1,184,259 of record JAUBOD010000589.1, read on the forward strand.
TGAGTCTGCATTTCTTGCCTGCACTTATCAGCAGAGCGGTCTCGGGGCCCACCTTAGGCCAGAGTGGATGGAAACACCCTGCTGTGGAGGGAGGGAGGTGCAGAGCTCTGGAGAAGCCTGCCTGGGCTACCAGGTGTAGCTTGGGGCAAGCAGCCTTGGCTAAGACCCCTGCAGATGTTTGCACTCCTGCAGGCCAGTGGAGGTAAAGGGGAAGGTTTCAGTAATTACTAAGGGCTCTTAGCACTTTTGTGCTTCAAGGGTCAATGCAGTGTGATTTCATTGAACACATTTGTTGGACTTTGACTTTTGTTTTTATTCAGCATCTCAGGACAAGAATGGTGTCTCAAAGCAGGTGTACCTTAATTTTGAAAGCAAGAGCTAAATAGTCTTTAAAACAAGTAGCCTGACACAAGATCCGTTAGCTGGACCAGATTCATTTAGATAGTCCAGCTACAGACAGAACAGTCAGTCTTATGGACACGTGGTCATATATAAAGAGAGTAATTTTGAATCCAGAATGTGAACGGAAAGCCAGTACTCTAACTTCATAAGTCAGTGCTGAAGAGTGTTTTTGTTCTGCCTTTTCAAGCACTATAGTTTGCAAGTGAAATAGTCCAGAAGTCTAACTTTGTGTTTTCTCACAGTATAAAGAAAATTTGAAGTGCTGAGAGTCTAAATTAATGCATCCAAGTTTAGGATGTATTAATTTAGGATCCAGTTATGCATTATAATCTTCACTGCTGTAAAGCTACAAATGATACTTTTTAAAGGATGAAGCTACTCGTAGGGCAAAAATAATGAGTGGTGAAGGGATTACAAAGACCTTAGACACATAAGGGAATATAATATGCAACTGTAGCATAAATCGGAGCAACTTCATAAATAGGTAGGAAATGAGGAGAGTGGAGCAAAGAGTTTAGCTCTTGGATTTCAGTTACCATCTTTATGATTTTTTTTTCCCACAACAACAGATTTCTTCATGGAAAAACAGTTTGAGGGGGAACTATTTTTGCTTCTGACTTCAAGCAAAACACCTCTCAACGAGAGTGGTTTCAGCTACACCAGGAAAGAGAATAATTGTAAACAAATGGTGCTTCTGTGGAACTTAGATTTATTAATATGGTCTGATAATGGCTGTGAGGCTGTTCCTCCTTGCGTGTGCCAGCAATACCTGAGCTCTTGATAAGGCATGAGAAGGGGCTGTGGTAGGCTAGTGCAGAGTGTTTTGGAAAAGCACAGGAAAATTATAAGACCTGACTTACCACTGAATGAAAACCAGGCACAGAGGTATCCTGAAAGGTCACAGCAAAGAAGGGCTCAAAAGTCCGAGAAGGATCCCAAGCCATTTGTGAAACTCATCAGTAAAAGGTGGTGTTGTGACCTCTCACATGCTGTGAAAGCCAAGGAGAACATTAAAACTAGCTGCAAATACTCAGTCTTGTAAGAGGCACACGAGCAAGTTAACTTCTTTAAGAATGCAGGAGGTGGCATCAGTTCTTTTCCTACCTTATAGGAGATCTGAATCTGGATGTTCACATACAAGTGAAGTTCTCCCAGCATTCGGAGCTTGTCAGAGTTGATGTTTCAGAGAGGAAGCAGGGAGGCCCGGCATGGAGCAGGCAGTGGGTGCTTTAGATCTCTTCAGCAAGTTATCTTAAGCTTCAGTTAGAAGGTCAGTCCTGTAACTCTTGCAAACTTCATGTAATGAGTAAAGCAAAAATATTTTTCACATAGCTGAAGCTTTAGGTAGCTTTTGGAGAAGCAAAATGTACCTCATTAATTTGGTACAGGAATAAGTGAGCTTTTGATTAGGGACTCTAATAAGAGCAGTAGCAGATTTCCCCTCATGTAATTGCTGTGGCAGAAACTCGTTCTCCTGTGTTCTAGATGCGTGTATTTCTTTTATTATTTTATTATTTCATTTTATCTTTAAAGAGCGAATAAGTGTGTTTATTAAGGTGGTTGTATTTACCCTTAATGCAATGCATTACGCGTCTATTTATTATAAAGGAGTCTGCTTTAGCAGAGTGTGTGCTTGTAGAAAAGTGGAGCTATTGATTAGACTGTTTCTGAGGCACTTTACTCTCATTACACTTAGAGTGGATTTGGTGTGGTGCACTCTGGTTTCTATAAACAGTGTACGATGCATGCATGTTTGGTCCTCTGGATGTCTAATGCTTGCTATTAGGAGTCATTTTCTGTCTTATATAGCATTAGTATCGCTAGAATGGTAGTGTTTCCTTCTCATTTCCATTTTATCTGTTAATGACAATAAGTTACCAGCTCTGCTTTCGTTTTTATTAGTATATTGATCACTTGAGTATCAAAAATGAGGTGTCATATATGTCTTTTTGCATAAAGTGACACTTTCAGTAGCTTTAATATTCATACCCAAAACACAGCCCTGCAAAACTAATGCTTTAAAATAACTTGTGGGAGGGGGGAAATATTTTTGAAACCTGGACCCCAATACGACTACAGGGATTCTGCAGTTTTCTGTACAGTGATGCTGAGAACACAGAGGCCCATCTGTGATTAGTATGTATTGCAGCTTTCACAGTTAAATTCAGTTGAAAGGGCAAAAAAAATCCTTTCAATTTCATTAAATTTCTTAATATTTTCAAGATGGGGGAGCTTGAAAAATAGCTTATTATCTTTAAATAGAATCACAGAATCCTTAAGGTTGGAAGGGACCATTGGAGATCATCTAGTCCGAAGTACAAAAACGTTTTGTGTTTTGGGATGATTTGTTTGTAAATTGACTTTAATTTAATTTTAGTAAGAGTTTACAAAGTCTCATTCTGTCTGACATTTTTCCCTCTTCTGAACTAAACAAACTCATGTTTACTTGAGAAAGCTGAAACAAATATCTCACACACATCACCTTCTGCTCCTAAACCTTCTTATCCCATCCGAACCCGAGGTTCAGCACAAAATAAAATAGTCACTAATTGGCAGCCTCATTACTTAAATCCCTCACTTTGAGCACTTTCATCCATGTTGCTAGACATACTGTAGGGGAAAAGAAACTTGTTTCATAAGCACTTGGATATTTGCTGTATAGGAATATCTATATAGTAATTTATAACATTTTAAATTTCTGCTACTTGTTGAAAGAAAAAAAGGGTGGAGAGGGAAAACAAACTATGCCCTTTTATCTTTAGAAATCATGGGGATTAGTTAATTTTAGAAGACCTCCTTTCTCCTGCTCCCTCTCCTTCCCCAGAACACAGCACAAACAAGTTGAGTCTGCATGTGCTGTGCACAAGCCTGTAGGTGTGAGGGAATCTGCAATGTAGCACTGTTCTCCCTTATCTAGGAAGCTGTTTTAGCTGTTTTGCCTTCCTACTATTTATCTACACAGTCTGGGAGTGAGGCATGTAGAAGCTGTAATTCTTGAAAAAGCAGCTTTTGCCTCACTTTTGAGACAAGTCCAGTAGATTCTGAGCTGTCCCTTAACAGTGCTTTTAAATTCTTGTCAGGTATCTTGAGAATACCGCAGCTGTGGGTAAGCTTGTAAACAAAATTGAGCCTCTAGCCAGCTTGAAAACAATAGCTTTGGACAGTTAGCTTTCAGTTAATGCAAATAAGGGAAAGAATTAAAATGTAAGGCAAGTTTTCTTATCAACCCTTTACTTGTAAGATGTGTGTAAGATTTTTGTCCTGGGAATTTAGTTGTATGACTGTATTTTCTCTTAGGCCTTAAAACTTGGGTGCAAATGTTCTCTCTACTCGTTTCTCAGCCTGCCAAGTATTTTAGGTGTCTGAACAGCTTTGCAACAGCTCCAGCAGGGCTTGTCACAAAGTCAAGGCTCATCATGGCTATACCTTTGTTAATGACTTCAACAAAATAACACTTGCTCTCCTCCAGGGAGAGAAGGGAAAAAAATGAATCCATTTTGAATGAAAAATGGTTTAACTTACACAAGAAGCAAGTCGCTGGTAAATAGTTCCTGTGAACATTAGCTGAGGTGCAGAAAACTTTGTGGCAGAAATTTCGGGTGTTATTTATTAGAAGGGCAGAGGCGGATACATAGGTGCAAGCAGAGATGCACGATTGTTTTTGTCAATAAAACAACAGTGTCATAGATGAACTCTTGTGTGCAGAAACCCCCTTTTGGGAAGCCTTTAGGGCTCCTATCTGGGGCAATGCTCATGTAGACAGCTAACCGAATAATGGTGGTGCAGCTCATGTGCATATTTGTCCTCCAAGCCTGGCTCTGGACCCTGTGAGCCCACACACTTGCAGGGCAGCGGCCATTTGGCCATTGCTGGTGCAGTGGCGGCCATTTGGCAAGCAGTAAGGTGCAGCTCATGGATGTCTCCTTGCTGCCGGCTTCTCTGATATTAACCATCCTCTGCCCTTTCCCCAAGGGACCAGAGCTCGTTGTGTGTTTTGGCGGGGAAAGCCGGTTTGTGGGACGGGCTGTTGGGATCCCCGTGCCGGGGGCGGCGCTTCCCGGTGGAAGCTTCTGGAACCCCGGGCTGCTCCGCCCCGCCCCGCTCCGCCCCACTCCGCCCCGCCCCCGCGGCTCTAGAAGGTTCCGCGGGGAGGCGCCGGGTGCCTCCCTACGGCTGGGAATGGCTCGGCAGCGTGTCGGGAGAGGGCTTCAGGGAAGGCTGGTGTCCGATCAAGCTGCGGGAAGGCAGCGCGCCCTGGACTCGGCGACCACTGGGGTGCCTACCTGCGACCCGTGTCCAGCGGGAAACTGTAAAGGTCGGTGCTGGATGCTCCAAGAGCTGGAAGTGCTGCTTGTCCTTGTGTGGAGGGAGATGGCAGCGCCTCAGGGTGCCCCCTCGGCTCCAGACTGGGAAAACTGATGGTGCTCCCAAAATGGTGGTCAGTGTGTGGTGAGACAAGGAAACATATCTTCTCTGAGCTAGGTTAATACCACCAGTCTGTCCGGTCCTTACCAATTCTTAGAACTTTTTTAGGGGAGAGTTGTTTTTTAAAGATTTAAAGACTTATCTCTCAATAATTATTTTTGGAGCTGCAGTTGCAGAGACTTATTCCCCCACACTGGCCGAGGGGCTCTGGTGATGGACGCTAGCCCAGTGCCAGGGTCAGGGGGCAGGTGCAAGAAAGGCTTCCTGGTGGCAGAATCCTATTTTATTCCACAGAGAGAACACATTTCTTTGCAAAACACTCCTCTGACTTTAAAAATAATACATAATAACTATAAAATTACCAAATGTCAGGTAAACAAAAAGTTATTAAGGATGACCTTATTAGTTCTCTCTGCAATTCGCCGAGCGAGGTAATTGTCAAGTCTCACTGTTATTAGGTTGAAATAATAGTTTGGGGACCATCAACATTAAAATTTCATTATGATGGGACAAAAAGGCTCATGTATAATCAATAGTAAGAATCCATTATTATTGACTTGGAATGAATGAAGCATGAACGTATTTGTGCAGATACGAACAGTTAGCAATCTTTTGAATAATAAAGAATTAACGCTACACGGATAATGTCATTCTGGGAATTGGCCTCAAACTTAAATTGGTACATGTCTCTGTTATAAACTCTGATTCACATCCCTTGGTATCTTCTATTAAGCTGTTTCTCAAAATACTTTGTAGCGTAATATCTTATATTCAGCAGGTCTGGATTGCAAGGCAGGCAGGGATTTGGTGTCCTAGAGGAGCGTGCTCTATTGCAGGTTCAGCCATGGTGCGGGGCACTAGGAGTATTCCTGGGCTGGGATGCGGGATACGGCGCCCATAAAAAGGTGGGAGCAGGTTAGGAGAGTGGAGTTGCTGTCTGCCTTCCTTACCAAGGCAGTGGTGCTTTAGTGAGCAGTGTAAGGAGCTGGCTGGGATAGGTGATGGAGGAGGGATGTCAAGCAGAGAGGGGAAGCTCAGAGGCTGGGGAATGTATTGGTTCCTGGGGACATGGCAAGAGCTGAGGACAAGATGTTGCCTTGCCTATGGTACATGATGTGTTGAGACAGGCTATGCCCAGCATGTTCTTCTCTGTCACTGTGGGATATGTCACATGTAGTTAGTATTTTTATTTTCCAATAAAAAAGTCATATGATAATTTATGTATAAATTTTCCAAATAATATAGCTCTCTATAAAAATATAACCTTTATCCTCCTAGAGTTAGATGCCCTTGCTCCAAGTATAGGATGCACAGCCTTGCAAGCCGCCTCCCTATACCTGCAGACCTAGTCAGAGCCCCAAGAAGGGGTTCCTTCCAGAATCTCTGATTCACCCAAATGCTGCTTGGCTTCCTTTTGTTGCATGCCGTGTTTCTGAAGGGTTTAGGAGAGTTACATGATGCTTAAAAAAGGAGTAAAAAGATTTTGTGCCTTGGCAAGCTCAAGGAGACATTCTGGAGAACCTGGGAAGTCCTTTATTTATTTAATTTTTCAATTGTGAAACTTACTTGAGAGAATATAATTAATGCTAACATAATGCAAGTAGTAAGTAAAGATTGATTGAGCCAAATGTCCAGGAAAGTAAGTTGTTTAAGGAATTAAAACAGTATTTAAAGAACATATATTTGCCTTTTTAGATGGGAGCCCTACAGGCAAATGAGTGGCATACAGTGTTAGCACCTGCTTCAGTCCATTAGAGTGGGTATGATTATGAGAGAGGGCTATTTCCTTTCAGTTTATTGACATTTAATTTCTTCTTCCCTATCCTTGATTTCCAGTTGCTTTTTAAGAGTAAGAGGGGAAAGCAATGAGAGACAAAGGACTGAGGCTCTGCGGAGCAGCCCATCCGTGGCTGTGGGGCATGGGAATGAAAAAAAGGCACCATGAGCCTTTAGGCTTATTCTCTATGCCCCTCTGTTTCGGAAGAAACAAAACTCTGTATCCCCTGTCTAGAGAGAGGTAGGGATTATGCTGGGCTATTTCTTGTGTAACTGTGTTCTGAAAAGGAGATGTCTCAAAAAGGAAAGGACACCCTGAAGCTTTCTAGCAATTGAGGGTGGAGATTCATATGGTCTTAAAGCACATCAACATATAATTAACTTGATTTACCCATCACAGCCTTTTTGACAAAGTGATGTGCATTGTCCTTATTCCTCATCTGTCCTTCTGGGAGTAGATAAGAGGATGTCTTCAGTGGAGAGTGATTGAGGTGAAGCACAAAAATATGAAAGATACTGAACCCTTTTGGGCCTGCCTTAAGGCATGAGTCATTTTCACATCTGCCTTTTTTTTTTGTTGAACAATGATGTAAGTCTTTGGCATTTCCTTTACCTCTGTGAGGTTAGTAATAAAAAATATATGGGCATTCTCAATTTATGAAAATATGAAAGAAGAGGCAATTCATATACCTATATATTTTTGGCCTGCACCTCATTTCTGAAGTTATATTACTTATTTTTTTTTAAAGTAGGAGTTACATATGCAGGGTATATAAAAATATTAAAAAGGCTCTACAAAGCCCATGCCACAAAGCAGTGAGTAAGTTGTTCAGAACAGCACTAACAATGAATATAACTGAGCATATATAAATCTAGGAAGGAGGCATTAGTTTTTTCCTCATCTTATAAAATATCCTGCTGAGTTATTAAATAGATGAGTTGCCAGAAAAATCATCAATGTATGCCCAGGAATTACACAGTACTTTAAAAATGCAATGCTATTGTATTCACAACACAGAGCATTCATCACACTTACAGTTCCGTAATTATAATTGTTATACATAATTCCCCCTAACTAAATCTGTGACTTTATTAGATTGAGTGATCACTGCAGAGTTTCTCTCTACCCAGGGAAATCCTATTTTTCTCCCACTGAGTTGCCTCAGTCTGTTTTCTTTTTAGTGCTAAAACTAATTCAAAGTAATCCATTTCAAAGCTGATTTTTTTAGCATAACTAAGTTCTCAGTTAAGTTGTAGTTTTGAAGCATTCGAATTATTTTTCTTATTTAAATCCAGGAAGCGTGCATACTATAGAACTGAGCTCTCCTCTTGTCCTTTCTCTGGGCGCCTGCTCTTTCCTGCTGAGCCGTTTGATCCCTGTTGACTTCTGTGTGAATGTTGGTGTGCGTCTGTGTGGTAAAATTCTTCCTGTAGCATTGTCCAGAACAGGGAGTATCTGGGAAGAGCCTTGCATACCTGAATGCTTTTCATGCGCAAAAATATGCCAAGTCTGGCTTGCTTGTAATTTATTTCAGAAATTCTGTAGCAAATCATACAGTGCCTCCATAAAAACTAACATTTAATGTAAAAGCATTTACTTGTACGTCCGGATTGTTTTTAAGTAGTATTTATAGGGGCTAAATGCAGTGCAATTTGCAATAGTTTAAAGCAACCATGAGAATACTTTTTCGCTCATAAACTGCATTTCACTTCTAAACTGTTTTTAAATACCCAAGAGACAATGAATTTGCACACACGCATTTTAAAATCTGGGCTTTCTTTTTTGTGTGTATGGAAACTGCTTCCTGAATTCCTGTGCCATGTTTCTGGCCTTGTTTTTGTTGATATAACATGCCTATCCTCATATAATTGCAAGTGTTGTTTAAGTCTAACTTTAATCTTCATTCTTTCTAGCTCGTAAAGATACGATACTGCTGAAGAGATGCAAGGAGAAGCTTCTCTTACGGTAAGAGCATGTTTGAATTCCAAGTCCTTGTTCTATGACCCCTTCGTAGTGCGATCCTTCACAGCACAGAGAAGTTAGTTTGTATAAGTGGTCAAGTAGCCTGTCTGCAGAACTGTTCAGCCTCTGGATAGAAGCCTGTATTGTGGGAGAAACAGGATTTTGTTGCTTCTATTCATTTATTTTTATTAGATGAGGGAATTTAATCCACAAGTTAAATGTATTCCAGCATCCTACAATCCTGGATGTATAAAATGAGCAATGCCCCTTCTCACCTCTCTCCCCTGCTGCCAAGCAAAGGGTCTAAGCTCAGACAAAAACGATTAGCTTGTTCAGTTGTGGGATGTGTCTGTGTATGTTTGCTGTTAATGCAAGTCACAGAAACCATTCCTTTGTATTGAAATGAGATGGGGCAATTTGATCCAGTGTAAGTGCATGGAAACACTTTGGAAGGTTTTATGGTCATTCACATGAAGTTGTCAAGAGCTGCCGTGTTCAATGATCTTCAAATGTGGAAAAGTGTGAGCCATTGAGAAATGGGAGTCTTGTCTTCAAAAACAAATCTGTTTGATTTCTGAGTGTTAAAAGCATCTTAAAATTTTAACTTCTATTTCTTTATCACTTTTATAATTCAAAATACTTAAGGTATTCTTAAATTTTCAGACTCTATCCTTGAACTGAGAGTCTTTGTGCAGCTTTCTAAATTCTGAGTGGTGATAGGAAAATTCGAAGGCAGGATACTTCTGTTTGCATCGCCCTTCAATAGCATTTTTGTTTAAACTTCCAGTCTTCGTTCAGGCAGTTAGACCAGAAGTCTCCTGGCATTTGATATATTAGTTTGATCACTCATAAGAATCTTATTGGTCAAACTAAGGCTTTGAATACCTAAAAATATAGAATTCTGTAGCAATTTCTCTGAATAGTAGTTTCTTGTGAATACTTCAGCTGTTTACATTTATTAGTTAAAATTTAATGAAAAATGATTGAACTTCCATTATAGCATCTGTTTTATATATATATATAATGTGTGTGTGTATATATGTGTATATATATCTCATATAAAGAGTCCTCTGCAATTATATTTTTGTAAGTACACACTTCACATTTATAACAATATATAAAATAACTGGCATGTGTTTAACTTCTGAGCTATAATGGTGTTCTCTTAGGCAGCTTTTCATCTTACTATCTTTGAATAGCTTTCTTTAGTGAATGTATGTATGCCACATGCAAAAATGAGTGTAATTTTGTTTAACCTATCTTCATGTTTGCCACATTGACCTGAACTGGTTAAAAACCTTGCTCATGGAGATCCACTGTATAAGCAATGATCACAACATATGTCGGTTCAATATTCCTGTGGCAGCAGCAAAGGCCAAAGATCCATTGAAGTTGCGTCCCCCTTTGAGAATGGGGAATTGCACACGAATGAGGAGTGTCATTAAAAGGAAGCAAAATGGCACAGCCATGAGAATGAAATCTCTTCCTGCATCCTGACTGCCCCTTAATAACATCTTGCAAGCCGGACATGGAATGTGCCTGGAAAGGCACGGGCCTGCATGGAAAGGGCAAGAAAAGTTGTTAGTAGTGAACATTTATTTCCTTTTTTAAAAAAGTGTTCAAATGAGGAAAATAAAAAAGCATTGCAAGTTCTAGTGGATTAAAAAAAATAAAGCAGACTAAACAGGAGCTTAAACTGATGTGTCCTTTAAACACAAGAGGAATGTTTACTAATGATACAGAGCCATTCAAGGTAACAGGGACATGACCTGACTGTAAGGAGTTGTAGAAGGACATTATGAGGCTGAGTGGCTGGGCTATAAGGTGGCACGTGCTACAATAGACGAGGCACATAAGGACAGTAACTCATTTCACGTTACATACAGGAGGCTTTGAGCTGACTATTGCTGCATAGGGGAGAGACCGGCTTACCATATAGGCTCTCTGGTGGGAGGAGATGAGCACACTGTTACTGGCCAGAAGTCCTTCTTGGGATCACTGAGGGGTTGTTTTTTGTCCAGTGGAGGAAAGGAGAATATTATTTTGAAGACCTCTTGGTGGATTTATTTTGCTGTTGTTGTTTTTTGTATTTGCTCAGTTCTCCTGGAAATATCTTGCTGTTTTTTATCAGTGTATATAAATTCAATTCAAGCAGGCCAATGTGTGACCAGAGACGGGGAGAAAGATTCCTGTTGACTGAAATTGGTGTTATTTGGAGTCAGCTAAAGTGTACACGGTGTGTAACTGTCTTTGGAGGCTCCTGGACAGCAAAGGTTATATTTTGTATTTAATCCGTGGAGTGATAACGGAGTTAATTCCTCAGTTGAGCACAAGGATAAAGCCATTTGCCACCAGAATCCTTTAAGTCCTCCTTTTATAAGAAGGTCAAATTTTCAAAGTTGCCTGTAGTATTTGGGTTTCTGTCTCTCAATATTTTCTGCTCATCCGGATCCATTAGACTGTTGTGTAATTGGTGAGGATTTACATCATTTCCCTGTTTGTTTTGCAGGAAAATACAATCTTACAGTTTCTCTGCTTTTAGGCTTTATACTTGTCAGTTTGCTTTTCCTCATTGCTTCTACTCATCAGCTCATTCAGGAATGAGGCCTGATGGGGCTTTCAGGGCTGATACCTCTGTGCTGACAATGAGTGAGTAGTTCTGGGGTTCATTACCATGTGTTCAGCTTTCAATCTGTCTCTGCTCCCACAGAACCAACTGTTTCAGTCAGCTCTGTCCATTAACAGTAGACTACCTTGTATCATATTTATTTGAAAAAAACATGAGAATACTGTTAACCAAAATAGCAAAATTGGGATGCGTTCAATCCAAAGAGATTTCTTTTTCCTCTCTGCATTCAAGGCATCAAAATTATTCTTCCATCAAAACATAACAATTGTTACGAATGATATCATAATACTGTGAACTGCTTAAGAGCTTCCACTTTAAAACTGTAATGGGCCGTGCAGACAGAAGGGGGGGAAAAAAGGCTAAAAGCATAAATTGAAGATAATCAGTGTGAATAGACCTTACCCATTGTGCAGTTTGAATAGGATAAGCACACATTATCTGGCATAATTGGTTCATGTGATTTTTCTAATTGAAGAGAAGAAGTAATTAGAGCCTAATTGAAGCAAAGTAACACAATGTCTGTCAGCATTTCTCTGTCTACCACTCATTATGTTATTACCTGTCATCTTTTATGTAAGTGGGACTGAAAAAAGGGGGAAAATTATAAAATCTTTGGAGTTTTCCTAGCCAAAGCAAAGGTAAGAATAAAAGACCCTAAAAAGCAAATAAGATTGGGATTAACTATGTACATTCATAGCCAAGAGTGTTCAATTTGCCTAATTAAGAACTGAATTACTTTTTATAAAATGATGTTATAAATTCAATCTTATTAAGTCTTGGGGAGAGAAAAATATTTAAAACATCTTTTATTTAACTTTAGGATCTGTCCTTTTCTGGGTTTGTGCAGGTGCAGAACTTTGTGGTTTGTATTGGGGGGGGAAAAAAAAGTAGCATTGGTTGTTTTTAATAAAAGGGAGAATCTTTGCAGCAGCTTCTATTAATTTCTTAATAGGACAGTTTTATTCTAAAAATCTTGAATATGATTAAAGCAGTTGTTACTGATGCACAACAGATTATTGTTGAAAGTTGTCTTTGGAAACCCTTTGAACATGAGCGAGGGGACTCTTTAGGATGAAGAATTATTTGCTTTAGTGTGTGTTGTGTGGGTTTTGTGCTGTGCTTTGGGAGTAATGACTGAAGCTTCATAGCCTTGTAGTCACTGGCTGTACTCCTAGGTATGTTGCACAATACGCCAGCAGCCCTGGAGGTCTCAACTGACACGGCCTGGTGGAGCTCAAGTGCTTAAAATGGCTGCAGGTGGCCCGGCTTTGCTTCTTATTCAGTAGTCTCTGATAAGATGTTGTCATATTTGGGTATCTTGCTGTAATTAATAGCAAAAACCTGAGGTGCTTTAACAGTATTTGCCATCTCGCATCTTCTGACAAGGGCCTCTAGCCTGATGTTGAGTTGCTCTGAAACTCATTAACAATTTATACTGGTCAAAGTGGCCGCTCTTTTTACTTTCTTCATCTGCTTTCTGCCAGCAAGATGTTTTCAGCAGTGTTTTCCAAGTTCTCATGGTATATCCTTTCTCTGAAATGTGCCTTGTCTTTGCAGCTGGGCAAGAAAAGGAAGCAATGAGGGTGGGAGATGGGGAAGGCCTCAGCTTCTGATGAAGCAGCAGCTGTGCTTTCTCGCTTTGAAAGCCCTTTGCTTGGAAGTGGTGAGAACAGAGCCCTGCGAAGAACCTGCGAGCTGTGGCTGCAGCAGAACAGCCAGTTTGCAGCCTGCAAATACACGGGGAGCTGCTGAGGTGTCTTTCTAAACTTCAGCATGGAGTGAAAGAAAAACATTTAAGAAAAAAGGTAGAGTGATTCCTAAATGGGTTTTTCAAACTTGTGTCTTAGAAGGGCCTGAGTCCATGAAATTGAATGGAAAGGAGCTTGATGTTCAAATAAGACATTTTCCTTTCTATCTTGGTTACTGTTAGGTGAAAGTTGTGTGCTGTTGTGTGCTGATGCTCAATAGAATTGTGCCATTCAGCAAAATGGGAAACTTCATTGAGAATTGTAGGAAATGGTGAAGGAAAAAATGTGAGTAATAGCAAAATGGTTAAAGGAATATTAAGACTTGTGCACATCCCAAAAATATATGGAATGGGGTAATCTAGCTTGGAGCCAGATATTCAGGTAAAACTGAATGACTTATGTGAAGAGAAGAAATGAAAGTGCATACTTCTGGGTCAAAGTGCTGAAAAATAACCAGCTTTATTTCATAGTGAAGCCTTTTGGGGTAACTGTTTGAGAAGCAATATTGCTGGAAAGATTTTGTGGCATCTCTTTCACGTTCACTTTCTTCTGATCACAGTTTGGCGCACCCAGTCCTACCATTTGTCTTGGAAAGGTTAGGAAGAGATTGCCCTAAATCATTGTTTTTGGTTTAGGGCTTGAAAAGAGTCTGCAAACTAGTTAAAAATCAGAGTTGCTTAAGGTTATCTGAGCTGAGTTTTGAGTCCACCACAATCCTTCAGCCTAGTTTCCTTCCTCAAAGGAAACTGGTGGGTTTCTTGGTTCCTTGTGCAGAAATTTTGTCTTTTTTCCATGAGAGGAAAGGTTCAAATTTAGGTTCTTCAAACTCTTGCTCAAACTTTGAGTTTAACTCAGAAAGCAGAAATTTCAATAGCTTTGTAACCTGCATTGTCATTTCCTCAGTATGGCAATGATGGAGGGCTCTGGATGCCATCAGTGATATCTTCTGGCTTTTCACTTTGCTTTCCCTTTTCGTGTTGTGATATTGTGGGTACAGTCTGTTACTCTCCCATCTGCTGCTGGCCACTACTGGGACCAGGCTCCTTTCTGAATGTTGTGTTTACTATTCCAAAGTGCATGTTTAGCAATGAGTCTGTAAAAATGAATTGCTGTATCTTGTCATTTTTAAAGGTGAGAAAAAAATGATTTTCTAAATAAAACACTTTAGACAAAGTAAATATTAAAATAGTAATGCTCCAGATGTACTGTCAGAGAGGTATCCATTCCATTTATCAGCCTTTTAACAGGAAGAGTTTTTCTCCTGTCTCTCCTGAATAATTGTGGTGCATTTTGTTTGCATGGAATAAAAATTGAACATAATGGTATGCTTTGCACAACCAGATCAACAGAAAGGGATCAAATGTGACACCTGCCTAGGTGGAAATTCCTGTTGTGAGGACTTGCAGCTGAGCCAGACCTCCCTTTCAGCACCTCTTGTCTGCTCTACTCAGGCATTTATTAGTAGGTGAGCGCTGGGCAATAGTTCCCAACCTGAATAGCAAGTACTTGGTCTTACTGGTAGCAGCTCTTCCTTCCTGCTCCCTAACAGCCTAAATGTGGCACAGATCCTCCCTAGGGGCTGAGGACTTGTAAGCACCTCCGCCGTGAAGGGCTTAGTGGCATGGGGGCTGTCCGGGCTGACCGCACACCCTGCCAGCTCAGTGCTCCCCCGAGCTTGCCTTGAGCCTCTTCTGCGGTGTCTTCCTTTCTGTGGATTAAATTAGCTTCATTAAGGCTAGCGCACATATGGCTGTGCATTCCAATCATATATCCTGGCTGATTGCAATGTCAATATGTTTGTAGCTAAACTTCTTTTTACTTTGCTTAAGCACTGTGAAACTTTGACTGAGTTTTATCCTTAATAGCTTTACAATTTATGTTCATTGACAATAGATGCGAAACAAAATGAAATGCAGATTGTAGTGAACAGCCTCTCTCAATCTTTGAGTTTAATTAAATGTTCTTTTTCTAGGAACACTAAATATGAAAAACTTCTTACCATAAGAGACAAGGCTACCAATGCATTATGAAGACTGCGTACAGTGAAAAGTGAGGTTCTGATTTTTTTGTGTGTAATTTTTTTTGTTTCAGCATATATCTCAATAAGATTTTACCACCAATGCCATCAGTTCTCCTTGAGGCATATTGTGCTGATGTTTGGATGTGTACTTAAATGCTTCTCTGCCTTGTTAGTCTTAAGTGTGGGTGGAAGTGTGTAAAGATCAAACTGATATAGTCTGTGCTGTCTGAATGTGTTTCATCTAATTCTTCCACAGCTTGTAGGAAACATTGGTGAGGGCATTAATGTGGAGGAGTAATCTCGATGGAAGTCAGAGGGCAAGCTGTTTTTATTTTTCAATACAATAAGCCTCATTCCAACTGGAAATGATAGAAAATTAAATTAAGCATTTGCATGTACTTTAGGTAGGTGGAGGTCGTATTTCCAACTCTCTTTACTATTACTCCTACACTGCAGTCTTCCTTGGGAAGCAGATAAATACTGTAGGTAATCTCGCTTAGGGCGGACGTGGCAAGGAAAGGTGTTTGCACGTCTTATATTTAAGCTGTGTGCTTTGAGCACAGGAAAACCAAGAGCCAAATCCTGAGCTACAAGAGTACTCAACCTTGCCCCAAATAAAGCTGCACCAGGAGACAGAGTTTTTCTTATGCATATGGTAAGGTTCAAGTCTTTTTGTGCCTACTCAGTTACAAATTAAGACGAATAAGAGTCAAGCTGTAATAAGAGAAGGGGATAGAGTGAGACAATCTGATAGCAATGGTTGTATTGCCATTTTCTCATCTGCCTCTCCCAGTGCAGTAATTAAAAGGAATTAAGATGAACGGCAAGCAATTTTAAAGCAATCAATGATGATGTTTCTTTGCATAAATATGTACGTAAACTGTAGAAGTCATTGCCACAAGACGTTGTGCATGCTGATGATCTACAAAGTTTCAAACAGTGATTCAGCAAGTCTATGGAAAAGAAATGCAGTCAAGGCTACAGAATATAGAGAAGTTTGTTGATTCAGAGAATTTCTGAAGGTGTAATGTCTGGAGACTGTGAGGGACTGCTGCAGATCTCCTAACCCTCTTGCAGGTTTCCCTTTGGCATCCATAACTGTTCAGAGTTAAAGACAAATTACTGACCTAGCTGCATTTGTATCTCTCAGCTCCTATATCTGCTATTAGTTAAGTTTGTCGGGACACCAGGATCTCAGTCTTAACTGTAGAGTTGCATTAGCAGGAGAACTTTGGCTGTGCTTTTAAAGAGTGTAAATTTTCACAGAATCACAGAATCTTCAAGGTTGGAAGGGACCTCTAGAGATCATCTAGTCCAACCTTCCCGCTCCAGCGGGC
>JAUBOD010000589.1:1218521-1235271 GCA_032353885.1 Nothura maculosa
TAAGGACTAGCAGGAGCAAGCAACGCTCCCTGGTAGGCAAGCTGATCTTCCACGAGTGAGTGGTCCTTCAGATTGTGAGTGTTACTGCACACCTGCCTTTTCAAGAGATTGTTGTGAATGAACAGTCTGCTGCAGTGAAAGGCAGGAGCCATTTGAAGGTTTCCGGTGGTAATTTTGCCCTAAATGAGCACAGATCAGGAGGGGAGGGATGGAGTTTTTCCCCTCTGCTTTAACCTTCCTCCTTTTAAACATTTACCCCAAAAGGACTTTCTTTTATTCATGTGCTCAAAATGAAGCTAATATTTGTGGTTTAAACATCTACCTTGTATTTTATGCTAGCACTAGAGAAACATCTGAAGGCAATTTCTTCCATAATTTGTTCAGCTGGTCATTTCTAAAACTGACTAGATACCCCAAAATATATATTTTTGTCTCGGACTAACTCTGAAAAAAATGTTGAGAAATCTGATGCACCACTGGTCTTTAGAAAGGAGCAACTTCTGCCAGAGTGTATTTTTTCCTCTGCAAAACCAATGCTTGATGGGACTTCTCCAGGGGATACAATCTTTTATTAAATTTGTCCAAAGTATTGTATTTTCTTAATGCGGGGGAGGTTATGGGCCCTTCCTACCTCTGCTCTTGCTTTCTTTAAAGTCTTGAGGCTGCTCTGAAGGGGCTCCCCTCTGCTCTCTGGCTAGAGCCTTGTAGTGTATTCTCTGGACAGGATGGAAGTCACCACAGGTTCTCCTCAGAAAGCTCTTCAGTGCAACACATAATGTTGGGTAATAGGCCTGTTGTAGCACCCAGTTGATGCACTTTTTCCTTAGCAAAAACCCTCCAAACTCTCCTGAGTTACTGTCTGTCGCTGAGGGAACCCTTGGCTTGGGAGCATGGGATCAGTCACAGTGTCCTGGAGCAAAATAGCCTTTTACACAGGGAAAGCCAGGCTTGCTTGGTACACCTGTTGGAGCAAAAATTGGGAAGTCAGATGGGGGAGCTGTCAGCGAATGTTTTGTCACTGGTCTGTAGTTAATTCTTCAAAGGAAAAAAGCCACCAGTCACACAAACAGAACCCAAAACAAGCTAATGAAAGCAGACAGATAGTTTATGAAAAGCCAGGGACGTTTGGGAACCTTCTGAAAGCCATGTTACCAGATAAACTAATGACACAGAATCTCTCACCTATGGAGTGCACTACTTTATTTATGTCTTACTGCTTCTTAGCAATTAAATGTTTCGTAGCTAAGCTTCCCAGCCCAGCCTCGCAGCAGAGGTGAAGCTTCGGTCTAGATTAGAAAGGGTTTTAGTGTGAGGTGCCATCAAATACTTACTGCGCCGCTACAAATGGACACTTAGAGCTTATTAAGCTGGAAATAACTCCACCGATGCAAGCCATCCCATTTGGCATTTTATATGACTGAGATTGAAGTTGAGAGGAGAATAAAGGTGTGATAATACTGGGAGTAGTGGGAGGAGGGAACTGGTGATGATAAAATGCTTGCACTTGTCATTGTTTTCTGAAGGAAACAAAATGAAAGAGGGGGAGAAAAGAGAAATTAGTAAAATGTGCAGTTTATGAACTGGAGCCACCTTTCTGTAAAGTGAGAAGGAAAAGGGGGCTTTTTGCCAAAGGAGGTCATTCCATGCAAACCTGTGCAGGAAAGCAGATTCTATGATGATGAAAGGAGGGGAGAGTACGCGCCTTACACTTTAATGATTTCTGTGCTGCTCGCAGATATGCACTGGAACTCTGTGCTATTAGCCACAAATGGCATTTTGAAATGACTTTTTTTTTTTTTTCTTTTTTTGGGCAAACCCAAAAGACATTGCTAAGATTTACATTTTCAAATATATGCTGACCTTTTTTTCCTCTTTCTTTTAGTTCATTTGTCATCAGTATGTAATTGAATCAATATATTTCCTGATCAACCCAAAGATTGAATAAGGTCATGGGAAGCCATGTGTGGACATTAAAAATCATTATTTTACTCAAAATGAGCAGAGATGGCATAGACCATTCAGAGTTCCAAATGAAATTCTATTAGATTCTATTACACTTTTACAATTATAGAGACGTTCCAATATTACAAGGGGAAATGAAGTCATAATAAAAAAGCCCAGAGGTGTATTACAAAGAAATGGCCATACTATTTTTCTAGTTAAAAACTTGATGAAAGGAGCTCTGCTACTTTTCAGTTGCTGAGACGTGACCTTGTTCCAGAAAAAAAAAGAAGCTTCCTCCTTACCCTTTATACTGTGTTCCACGGCATATTTTTAAGAAGGAAATCTGTTTTTTATTGTTAAAAATATCTAGAAAAGAGGCACCCAGGTAAATATATCAGGCTTACTATACCATTGCAGTATCTTTCTCTGCATGAGCAGTGTTGTTGCATTGCTTGCTGTTTTGTGGTAGCTGAAAAGTTGGGAAGTTTTGGCACATAAGTCAAATTTTCTCTCTTTGGTATGCTTTCCTTGAACGCTGCCCTTAATGGCTTTCCCCTATGGCCAACCTAGCAATGTTCAATTTGAGGAGAACTTTTTCTGCTAGAATTCTGGAGGAAACACGTTAGCGGAGCGTCCACAGCGGAATCTGTTCCTGCAGCTGGAGTGTAGCTAGACCCAAAGCTCGGGCTGAGATTTCTGCCAGGTTTCAAAGCCCCAGTCATTACCTGGTCACGTAGCTTGCTGTCTCTCTGTTAGTATTGCGTGGAGTAGAGTGGGAGAAAACACTTGGCCTTGTTTTGTTTTGTTTTAGTCCTGGCATGTTAGAACTGCGGAGGAGAGGATTTGAGTGTAACTTTTCTCCCCCAAGAATCAAACACGTGATTAGTCTGTAACAGCTGCATATTTAAATGTTGGCCTAAATGTTAGAGATTGCATATGCTTTTCTATAACTACATACAGAGAAATGGGCCAAGGTATTAGGACTGTTTAGAAGGAAGTTGCATGAAAAATGAGGCATGCTATTTGGTATCCCCAAGAAATGGAGAAAGAGATCGCATATTCAGATCACTTATTTACCTAATAAAAAGTTACTGATAAGGGTCTGTGAAATTGGGAAGATGTGGCAATACTTGTATAGCACTGATGAAGCATTCAGTTGGAGTCAGCTCCTTGCCTAAGGCTTCGGGCATTCACCAAGCGGACGTGGGCTGATGCTCCTGGGTACATGGGGAAGAGGTGAAGACAGCAGAGATGCAGGTCGGCTTTCTCATCAGGGAGAGGGTTTGCCACAAAGCTTTCCTAGACTGTGAATCAGATGATAACTTCCAAACATTGGTTAAGCCTTCAGATAAAGCCTGCCATCCACCACAATAAATTATACTCATTTACAGAAATGAACACTTCAGAGGTTGCCCAGTGCAGCAAGCAGAGGGGTGGGATAACAAAAGAAGTATCTCTTCCCAAAGTTTGGGACACTATCAGAAAACTTACGGAAGAATTCCTAGTAATTAGGTCACCACTTGTCTCCTTTCTGCATGGCTAAAGGCATAAGCTGTGATTCAAGATGCAAAGTAGTTGAAAAATCCCCTGGTAATGGCAATCTCCTCTAATGTTTCAAATATTATCTTTTTACGATATTCCCTTGCTACCTGAGCTTGTTTCTGCAAATTAGGAAGCAAGTCTGCAATTTGGGGACCCTTGTGGTACTTTGAGTGTTGCTGCTTGCTTAATAAACAGCCAGGGCCACAACTGGGGCCACAGTTGCCGAGGGAGCGGAGCCCAGTACCTTCATGCTGTGCATGTGCTTTCCTGCTGCATTTGTGAGCCGATGTTTGTTTTAATCGCTGCCTAAACTGAGTGTCTTGGGTCTAATTTCAGGGCGTCCATCACAGTTTATTGGCCTTGGTTGCAAGAAGGGATAAGCTCTCAGTCTGTTTCAGTGGTATCGCTGCCTTTTTTGAAGGGCCTTGTTCTGTATGCGTGAGGGTAAATATCCTTTGGCTGCTCTTCGCTGTTTTCCTCGCCCAGCTGTTGCTGTTGTCTCCTTGAGAGCCATTCTGCGTCTGCCATTTTGACCTCAGGCTGCAGATCTATTTGTCTTATTTTTTCTTTTCTACTTAGTGATGGTCCTTCTGTCACCTGGGGGCAGGAAAGAGACCTTCCAACTTCTTGGTACTTTCTGGCATCTTCTCAGGTCTTTTGGCTCACAGTTTATAGTCATCTAGTGGCAGAACGTTTTAGAAGCACAGTTGACTTTTGTAAATGAGTACAAGTGTGGATAACTCTGCTCCTCTCATGGAAGTAGCTTGTAGTGCTAATGCTGATAACGTATCCTCACTTCTTAAAGCATGTTGTTTGGATGAATGTATCTTGAACTGCATTTGGTTGTATGTACCCAATTTTGTGGTAAGCCTGAGACAGTGGGTTAGTGTAGGATACAATGAGGAGGAAGTACATCTCATACTGAAGTGTGCTCTCTAATAAAGTCAGGCTGAAGTCGCTGCCAAAGCAGGAGGCTGAGGTTGAATCCCAGCGGAGACTCCTGAACCTTGGAGGTGCTACCTCCGAGTTGGGCAGTGAGGTTTGTCTTTGGCCTGTTATCTAATGAAAACGTGCACAGGCTTCGCGGCAGCTTTGAAATGGGCTGGGAAGTGGGGCAGCAGCCGGCTGCTAGAAGCGCCTCCCAACACCCTCCTGGCAGCTAGCGAGGCCACTAAGCGAGCGCCGTGGGATGGAGCTGCGAATGAGGATTTGCGGTGCCGTCTTCTCGGAGCGATTTGCAGGCTGAGCAGCTAGGTTGAGTCCAGCATGTTGCGCAGCTTGCTTGAAAGCAAACGCCTAATGAAAAAGCTGCACTGAAATCTAGTTTTGTTTGATGCTTAAAAATATTTATTCATTTGCCGCCATCTTTTCTCTGCTTGCACCTGTGTCTGTATGCTTTCCATGTGGTAAAATGAGGAAAAGGATTTTTTTAAAAAAAAGGCAGAAATGGGAGCAACATTTGCAAAATGTTGGGAGTTCTTCTCAAAATTAGCTACAAAAATTAGTCCTGGCAACCACCTTGTATTTTATGCTAGCACTAGAGAAACTGAGTGAATTGTAGGGCAATTTTTGATTTCCTCCCTTTTATTGAGCAGTATCCACCTTTCTGCATGAGGAGACCATTGGAATCTGCCCCATGATGCTACATTGGAGCTTGGAATAGGAGTCAGTGCTAGAGTAGAGGAATTTCAAATTCTGGTCTGGAGTTCAAATGACTAAGCTATATATCAGATAAAATGAGGCTTGAACCTGTGGTACTGCATACTCTACAGCACATTTAAAATGCATTTACTTCCCTACCCTGGGAGTCTCAATAGCTCCAAAATAACTTTTAAAAATAAATTGTTTATTGAAAGATTAAGAGCATTTTATTGACTTTGCAGTTATGGCCAATTTCAGTGCCTTTTTGTGACAGTATCTAGTCACAGATAGGCCTTCCTACGTGTGATGATTTTATTATGGGAAAGAAGCCTCCCTCCTGTTTATCCTTGTCTTGCTCTCCCCCTTGCACTGTCTGTAATGGTTCCCCAGTGCTTTGTATGTCAAATGATCTCCCTGTCTCAATTCAAATCCCTCCTTAAGAGATTTCTTCTGTGTAGATTTCCTATAATGATTCCTCCCCAAGATATCCATACTGATTTGGCACAGGGCTTTCATGTACTGTAGCGTGTGTGGCTGATGACACAATTTCTGAGCCTAATTCTGCTGTGTTCTGAATGGTTTTGAAAAATCTTTAAGACTTTAAGAAAAAGATCCACCCCCCCCCCCCCCTTTTTTTTTTTAATTTTGTGGTAACAAAAATAAATACTTGGAAAGCAAGGTGAATCACCAGGTCAGTTTTATATATGCAGAATAGTTTTATCAATTAAACTTTTTGCGCACTCCATGTGTGATTGGGTGTGGAAATGGAGTCTGGATAACGATGTCTCTGTAAACGTCAGCACTTGACTGATTCTTGCGGCCTTCTGTTTTGTTAGTTCTGACCCTTTCTAAATGATATTCTTTATATTGGGGAAAGAAGTCTGACCAGTAACAAGTGATGCAAATGGCATCTCATCCTAAGATAGACTGGATTTTAAGTCGCTAGAAGCCCAGTAAACCCAAAAGTTGTGGCAAATGAGTGCAGTTTGATTGTGGATGTGGGTTTGGGACTCAAGTGCCATGTGAGTATGGCCAAAGAACTCTATATGAACTGATACTTTGAGTTTAGTCATGAAACCCAAAGATTCACTGCATTTCTGTCCAACCACATGGGATTTGGACTTTCATCTTCTCATGGCTTCAGGCTGAAGTCTTATAACAGAGATGGTAAGGTAACTCTTCACTTGCAATCCAGGCACGTGAAGCAGCTACAGTCAGGTGATCTGAAAACATATAAATACAAACTGTCTTTCAAAAAAAACCCACTTGTTTGGGATCTTTTGAACTGGAACCTCTGAGGCATATAGCTGTATGTATCATGGTTATGGATTTATAATCCATGACCCTGTTACAAATGACAGATGAATATTTCCAAACCTAATGGTCTCACTAATGTGCAGCCACACCTGTCCCAACTTCCTTCCTTCATTTTTCAAGCTGCCAATGAAAGGCGCTGAGTGCAGCTCTCCCCCGAAACAAGTCTATGTGTGAGCAGGCGGAGTGAAAAATAGCATCCTGCTTGCAAATACCAGTCCTAAGAAATGTAAACAGAAATGGCTTGAAAGAGAAGCTCTCTCTCCTTGACACTTCAGCTAATTTTAGCTAATAGACCGGCACAGTTATAAATGAGAGACAAATTATGTCATTTTCTTCAAAATACAGAAGGCCCCTTTTTCTCCTCTTACATTCACTGGTTTCATTCTGCTGATGCCTCTTGTGCCTCCCATCCTTCTCACAGCCTGAGGTTCCTTGCTCATTCCTTCCCATGCTTTGCTCAGGCAAGTGCCCATTTGTCAGTCAACAGGGATCTAACCAGGTAAAACCTGAGACAGTAGATGTGTGTCTGCCACTTTCCAGGGTGGACGGTGCAGGATGTGGTCCTGTTAGATCTCACAAGTAGAAGTGCATTAAACCAATGCGTCGCCTCGATATTTAGGTGATGCAACAGGTTTCATGCTATTCTTTGTTTTCTGGGTTTCTTTTTCAATGCTGTGATCTGTAATACTGTGATAAAATAATGAGTATTCTTTTTTTCTCCCATCCCAAGGGTCCTAATATCCAGAATATATTGCATATTTCAGCGCATTCACACTGGGTCTGTGTAGCTGCTTCTCATATAAAATGTCTGTTTTCTCTAGTTGTCTTCATTTCCTAAACAAAGCAATAACCTCACTTTGCAATATTTTCTCCTTTATGTTTTTTTCTTATAATAGCTAAGTGATTTCAGCAGTGTTTAGTGTATATATTGGTTCTAGTATCTGTAGTATTTGGGACATAGTACTAAATGGACATGGATAGAGTAGGAAAATGACTTAGATCTCAAAAAATTTCCTGAATCTTGTCAAATAAGAAAGATCACATGAAGCAGGGCAGGTTACTTTTGAATACTTTTACGTATTCAAACTCTAATCCTAGCTTCTCTTTCCAGAAAATAATGGAGTCCCTTTTTGGTGCTGCAGGAGAGCAGCATCTCTTGTGTTTCCAGAGAGCCCTCTCAAAATCAAAAATGTGTCAGTTTAAGGGGCTCCCCAAGGCAGAAACTAAATCACCCTGGGTTATATTTCAAACTAATGCTTTAGTTCTTAACTAAGAGAGAGAATTCCTTTAAAAAATCAGAACAGATACAAAATCAGAATATGGTGGAAAATACTGAGAGTAGAGAGTCGCAGCAGAGAGACGTAGGGAATCCAGTGAGGATTCCCATAAGGAAAGCTAGTGTATTTCCAGAGATGAACGATGGGCTATTATGAAAGTCGACATGAAGAACAAACAAGATAGGAAAAAATAGAGCAAGAGAGTTAAAAATCCTACGTGTAGAAGCCACAGGTGAGTCTTAATAAGCAGACAATTATCTGAAGGATAGAGAAAAGGACTTATAAGGACTTATTTTTGTAGAAATAGCAATGGCTTTCATTTTCTTGTTAGTTTTTAAGTGAGAGGGGGAAAAAAAAACCACCCTGAAAAGTAATGCAAAGACTAGGAAGATAATTGTGAATTAGGAGCCAAATTATGCCAGGCACAATTGAATAAGTTCTGACTTTTCTTACTGACAGACATGTATATTAATAGTTGGCACTTATTGAACCAAATATGAATATTCATCTTCATTTATATTTCAAGGCCTTTCATTCCTCAAGGACCGCGGTGCTTTTGACCAATTTTCATCCACATTACTAAAATGACAGCTTTCACTCCTGGGCCCTGACAGAGGTCTGCAGAATTCATTGGAGGTCCTGGGAGGAGGGAACTAGCTCCTGCTCCCAGCTGTCCACAAACACTCATTAAGAGAGGCAAATATCCAGCAGAATCTCTGTGAGAATTTTTAATCACGCAAAGGCTCTGCTAATTAGGTAGCTGATGGGGCATAGAGAGCACAAGGACGAATTCTTTAAACAAAGGACTAGAAACTTTAAGAGCTTTAATTACTTGGGCACAGAGTTCATTTCAGAACTTGGGAGCAAATTATTCTAATAACAATAAGACCAAGTAGCAGCCCATATTAGTGAGAATAATATTGAAAAGTTCATTTTTGTGGGGCTGTTACAACCATGACCAGAGTCTAGGGGAAACTGAGGGAGATATAAAAAATAAATAGGCTTTATGTGCACAATTTCCTATAAATGTTCATTCTGCACCTCTTTTCTGTGAGTACAACTTTGGCAGGGAGTATCAAACCCTGTTCTGTACCTCAGGATGTTCATGTGGCTCAAGAGGTGTGTCCTTTTACACAAATCATGGGCAATAACTATTTTCAAAACCAAATTTCACCTTTTGTTCAATGCAGGCCGTATCCAAAATTGGATATGGAAAATTCTTTACTTTGTTGCAGGCTAAAAGAACTCTCCTTTTTGCCAGTTGAAAACAATGTGTTTTTCTGCTTGCTTTGTAAGCACACAGCGAGCATGGCTGGGTCATACAGCTGTTCCCAGAACACAGTCTAGGCTAGAATGGTTTCCAGGATCCCTTCCTTCTAGGTGAAATACGGAAGAGAGTGGAAATTAAGAAGGGAATAATAATAAAACTTAAAGGATTCAGGGTAGGAAACTATGCTCCCTTACCAGTCAAGAGGAGACTATAAGAGGTATAGATCTCTCATTTCCTTGGAAGTGGCTAACAGCTGATGTCCTTCTGCTGTTGCACCTGAGAAAGGTTAGCAGAGCTGCCTGTCTGCAGATGAGTGAGGGCTGTGTCCTGCCCTGGTCCCAGGGGAAAGCACCTTTCCTTTGGGAAGGACATGGGTGCCATCAGGCAGGAAGGCAAGGGTGCGGGTGCTGTTTGCTGCAAGAGGTTTGGAGGCTCGAGGCCTGGAAGAGCCCAGCGTGGGGACTGCGCAGCCAGCCAGGGAGTGGTAGGTAGCCCCAGGGCACGTGCACCGGCCTGCTTCCTCCTGCAGCTGGGCCTGACTTGTCTGGAGATGGGATCCTGTCACGGGGAAAGTTGGTATCTTTAACCACGTGTATACCAGTCAAAGAGACTGAGGTTCTCAGCAAGAGCTTGTTATTCAGTGAATCTGGTGCAAAGCGTATACAGTGATGGCCTTTCTGTTAAACAAATTGTTGTTGAGACTGCAATGTTGGAACTTGAAGTGTTAATTTTGGTGCAGGAGGATTATTTCCCTCCTCACAGCTGCTTAGGAGATGGGCTTGAACATGTCAGAGGGACAGGCAAAGGGGCAGGTGAAAATGTAACTGATGATAACTGAAGGCTAATTGCATTCAGTGAGCAACTGGGGACCCGATGTTCAGAGCTACACAAAGTAGAAAACTGAAGAAGTTATAAATATGTGTTTGCTCAGAGAGAAAACTTCAGGGTCAGCCTTGCAACGTGAACACTTACCTGCATTTGGTTTTACTGCATGGTTTATGCTCTGCAGAAGGAGGAAACTTCTAAAGGGAAACCACTGCAATTTGTGGTTGTAGACAAACTCATTTTGTGTGGGCTCTGCTCACATGGGTAAGCAGAGGTCTGGCTGCAGTAAGCCGAGCTAAGCAGTTCCATCAGGAAGTCATTCTGCCAATATGGTGCCTTCCTTGGCCATTTGCGAGAGCTGCTACAGCAAAAGGCAGCAGTGAGAGAGGAGCTTTTTTGTCTTCTCTTTGTCGGTGGTGTGTTAATTCTCAGGAAAGCAGGCTAAGCTGACATGCACTAATGCTGCTGTCACAGTCATTCCTAGTATCATTGGCAGCGGTTATGATAGAATAAGCAAATACGTGAGGGGGAAATTGTGAAAAGAAGAAAGGTGGAAGGGAGCTCCCTCTAGTATCTCCTTTTAAAAGAATTCCTTTTGTAATTTTTTAGAAGCAGTTAGGGCACTTGGGCCTCAGGCCCTGGGTGCTGCTGTTGTGTCCTGCGGCTGCAGGCGGGTGGTGCGCGCGGGCCGCTCGCACCGCGTTGTGCTCGGCCGCTCCGGCCCAGTTCAGTCACAAGGCACCGGCTGAAACAAGGTAACGTGCCTCCATGGCTAGTGTAAAGTGCCTGTGCTCGAGCAGCTCTGCACAGAACCCGGGAAGCTGGCAGCAAGCAAGGTTTTCCCCTTGGTGCAATTATGTGCATTCTGCCCTTCTAAAAATAAGCACTGCCAGAAATATTCCTCGATGGCTTGGTCTGCAGAAACGGTTACAAGGCGGCAAACCTTACATGGTTATGTTTAATTTTTCTACCTTTCTTTTCGGGCAGGAGAGGGAAGGAAATACGGCTTGTGGGAAAGGTGAATGATCCTGGGGCCTCAGTTCAGCTGGTTTGATTTAGATCAGAACTGAAGTTCCAGCTTTTCAGCACCTCTTCTATTCATCATTATCTCATAATAGTTTTGTCTGTCTAGATATAGTGCACCACATCTTTTTTTCCTTTCTCTCTGCCTTTGTTTAGTATACAATGGTTGCCTGTTTCATAAGTGTATTCTGAGGCCATGTTAATTGTTTCACTATGTATAGAGCTCCTTAGTAGGAAGAAGACACAAGAGAAGACATTAAAAGAGATTTCTTGTAACTGTACTCAGGTTACAAGTAGATTCATATAATGTATATCATAAATATCAAAATATGGACACTTTTACCTAAAAGATGACTAAGTGTACACCTTTGTAATACTTGTCCCATGTTACAGCCTGCTTTCTATAGAAAACATATTCTTCATGCTAAAACTGCTATCCAGTACAATGCTGATACAGAGATATAAATGTTAATTTATGTTGGTCCATGGATGTAAAATATGAAGCTGAATATAGTTTATTAAAACATAATAAAAATACTCCAACTCTTAGACTGCAGGGTCTCTAGAGCCACCCTCATGTAGTCCATGTAGTCCTGGGGCAATTTCCCTGGGAACAGTTGGGTGAAAGAGAACTGCTAGTTCTGGTCTAGACCTGCTGCGCACGGGGGCAGGCGGCCCTGGAGCTGCAGGAGCTACTGGCGTGTGCGAAGTGAGCTCTCTTGCCTGGAGATGGACAGAGGGGACAAAGTGATTTCCAGTCATATTTACGTGTTTTGCTCCGTCTCTGTTGAGATTAGTACTGAGAAACTTCCATCAAACAAAAACAAGCAGAAAACCACAAACCACTTCAGCAGCTGAATTGGATTTTCTGCAGGGAAGTGTAGAAATTATGAATATTGACAAATTTGACATTTGATAGCAGTGTTGAGTGAGAAAGATCAGCAGTTTGGACAGGCAAGGCAGATAAAGCCCATAGTGGGATTATACATTGAAGATGCTGATTAAGGAGAACTTTCACCCTAAACTGATGTGATGCTCCTATTCTTCTCTGTAGGATTTCCCTCTTTCCATTCGGAGCTGTGACCTGGCCTTTGACAAATTCCCAATTTGGAGTACTGAGGCTTAAAATGGAGACTTTTTAAACATCTTTAATTGGCGCTAAGCACTAGTCCCTCCTGCAACTCATTGTTTGGAACAAGGAAGCTGGACTAAAGAGTTAACTGCTTCCAATTGTAAAAGCATCAGTGGCAGGCACTACAAAGCTCTATACAGTCCTGTGCAGTAAATGGTGGACAGCTCATTACAATTAGGCCTGGCCATAATGAAGAGCCAAGAGAGAGAAGAGAGGGCATGGGGAAAAACAGACCTTTCTGAAATGTTTTTCCATGAAGGGAAACTACATCTAAAAGGGGTAGTTTGAAGAATAGGTGGTAATGCCTTGTCTTTGCAGAAAACAATTTTGAAAGCATGAAATGAAGGAGCTCTAGTGCTGATGTGGGCAAGGATGTAGATGTGCCTCCCGCGACACTGGTGGCGAGCATGGTGCCCGAGTGGCTCCTGGCACAGACAGTGGGCACTGCTGGGTTACCAGAGACCCTGCCACAGCCTGATCTTCATGGGAACACATCACTGTTAATACAGGTACCTCTCAGAGACAGAGAGGCTTGTGGTCTGTTTTCTGGCTTTCAGTACTACTTGTGGAGGCAGGAGCCTGCGTGGCTGGTGTCAGGAAGGTTGCATGGAGCAGCAGGGTTCCCCTCTTGCAACCTTGCTGTGTAGTGGCTAGCCAGGCACCTGTCACAACGGTGCGCATACTGAAATAGGAGAAAGGAAGAACAGCAAGGCCCTGTGTCGTGATGTCTTTGAGAAGGCGCTCACGCCATAGCATAGCAGTGCCTGGGAACAGGTAGGTTTGCAAAGATCTCATTTGCAAGTTTTTTGGACAGGAAAGGTCAGCAGCTGGTAAGTAGGAGCCCCTACCCTGCCTACAGACTTTACGTATGTGTACAGTGCAGTCGCTTCTCACAAAAGGAAATTGAGTGTCATGCTGCTGGGGTCAGCTTACTGCTACAATTAGCTTGGGTATTTCTGTGTTACACCACAGTTATTTTCACCAATTACAGAGAAAGCACAAACTTTATTAGATTTTGAAACCCTAGTCATCACTCCCCAGGAAAGCTATGGAGTTGTGGCCTAACACTGTGCTCTGCATTAACGCCATCTCGCTCTGTTACATAGTGTGAAAGAAATGGCCTTAGAGTGGTGAATGGGATAAGTTGCTCCACTGTCGCGTTTGTAGCATTCCCTGCGCTCCCAAAGGGAAAATACCTTTGTACAAGAGCCTGTGCTACATTGGTAGGTATTTGCCAGTTAACAGGTGACTGTTACTGGACTGGCAGTCTCTTGTGTCCCGAGGAGAGAAAACTGGCCTGTGCGCGTTGAGGAGAGTGGTGCTGCAGCGGAGGTTAGTCTCTGCCTTCTGCCTCAGCTGGGTTCTGTTAGTACCCCTGGGGCTGGGCTTTGCAGCTTGTTTACTGTCCCTGCCTCCCTCCGTGTCCAAGTGTCAATAGTATTCAGCTGGGTATCTCAGCAGTTGTGATAGGACCTCAACAACCCGTGGTTTCTCTTGTGTTTTGTGGCTACAGATAGGATATAAAAGACAAGTGATATTAGTTTGGCTTTACTGCTGTTGAAAGTGGTAAGATGAGCGCAGAACAAAGGCCAGTTTTGAGCAGTTGTAAAAATCCTTTGCGTAAAATGTAGTTGAGGTTTTGCAGGTTTTTAGTTTTACATGTTTGCTTGTCCTGGATGCGTAAGCAGTGCTGTAGCAAAGGCAGTGCCCTTCAGCGTTGTGCTCTCACAGACCTAAGATCAGTGTCCTGCAGTGCCCCTTTCCAGCAAGTCCCCTTCAGTAAAACCTACTTTAGCTCTTGAATATGTCCAAATGAAGTTGCTGCCAGTTATGTATGTCTTGCACATGAACAAACTGCAGAAATAGCATAAAAAATAAAACTTGGGTCAATGACTTTATTGATATTTTTATGAATATCAACCCTTTTAAAATTACACTTTAATTGGTTAAGATGAATGGAGAAGGGAAAGCAGAAGCCATTGCAAATAGCTGTACTGCTGGATGTGCACGAGGGCAAATACAGGAGTGTAAAAAATTGTAAGCAGGATCCAAATTAGAGTCATTGCT
The DNA here is from genome assembly GCA_032353885.1 of Nothura maculosa. Taxonomy (NCBI): domain Eukaryota; kingdom Metazoa; phylum Chordata; class Aves; order Tinamiformes; family Tinamidae; genus Nothura; species Nothura maculosa. The sequence goes on from JAUBOD010000589.1 coordinate 1,232,560, forward strand.
TCTTTCCAAACACTTCCTAAATTGCCTTTTGTAGGAGAAAAAGATATTTTTATCATATAGTTTAAAAATGAGGCAAAGCAACAATTGCTGGGGGCTTGACTTAGCTTGGATTTAATATAGGGTTGATGTGGGCAGTGTGATATCAGAAGGGAGAATGGAAGATGATGCTAGAAGCAGAACAGTCACAAAATGTTATTCTGAGAGAGACTTGTGTCTCTAAAATAATAATATGCACATAAAACATTGCAAAAAAAGGTTATGTGAAATTTCAGGAAGAATGAATAGGATTTTGTACCATGTTAATACCAATAAAATCCAATGATAAAATAGGAAATTGGAAGAAAATGTTTTTCCACTCAGCCTTCTGAAAGTAAATTATTGTTGCCGTTCTATCTATGGTTTTGTAGAGATGACAATTTCAATAATTTATTTAGCTGCTCTGCAGAAAACTATCCTCAAGCTGTAAAAACAAACAAAAAAACCCACAAAACAAGAACTCTTTAATATGCTGGTCTTTTAGAGGGGTAATGCATCCTTAGCAGATCAGTCCGTTTCTGTCACTTCATAGAAAATACCCATCTCAGAATTGGAAACTTCAACAGAAGGAAAGCTCATATAATCATGACTGAAAGGTTGGGATAAAGAATTAAACATGCTTAGAAGACTGGTTCTCTGGAGTCTTTTAACTGTGCAGTTAAAGCAAGTAAAGTTGGAGGTGACGCAAATCCAAGAATGTGTGACAGAAATTTCCATGGCACAGGAAGAACAGATTTTGAGAGATGGGAGCCAGTAGTGAGGAGAAGTTTTTAAAGGCCTTGACGACCAAGCAAAGTAGTAACTGAGGGAGGAGCCGCTGGGGAGTTGCCAGCCGCCTTCGTTGGCTAACGTTCACATACACAGTAATGCCTAACCTCAAGCTGCTGAGTCTGGAAAGGCCAGCTATGTTTGCTAGGGTTCTTTGGGACTAGGTGTTGTTTTTGTCATATTAAACCCCATCAGAATTGTTCTAATTGGAAGATTTATTCCTAGTTGAACATTTGTTACTTAATCAGGAGTGTAAAAGCAGCTATATGCCTGAGAATACAGAATAAGGAGCATGTCAGCTAAGTCTTATTGAAAGTCCATTAGTATTGCCATTAAGCAGCTGCGTAAGGTTGTAATGACTGCTTGGTGTTTGCTATCACCCAGGAGGTGCTAAGCACAGCTCGAGTTCCTTTCCTTACCTGAATTAGACGTAACCTGCAACGAATGGTTGATTGGTGGATACGTCCATTTTAGCAAATTGCTTTGTGTTTGCCCAAGGATTTAACAATTCTTGTATATTTATGTGTATTGCATGAGAGCCACTACAATAAGAAAAATGTATTCACTAACTAAGTAGTAGTTAAAGCTCTGTTTGTAGTACAGTCTATAATGTTTTGTAGCACAGTCTATAATGTTGTAGTTGCACTGCTATTTCAGAAAACACAATGGAGTCTTACATGACTTGCTGACCAGTTTAGCAGGAATATTTAAGTCAATGAAAAATTGTGTTAGAGATTTGATTATATTAATATTTTCATGGTATTTTTTCCATATTTTTCAATCATCCTGTATTATTCCTACTATCTGGAACAAGATTGCACTTGTATTTTTTTTAAACAGCCACACAGCTGTTGGCCCTTCAAAAAGCAGGTCTTTGAAATTAGAATGGGTTTTTAATATAGAAGTTGTGAAAAATTTACTTAGAGATGGCTTAATTTATATAACTATTCTAAGTTCTTGTGGGAAGATAAATAGCATCACGTAGAATTGTGTCAGCAGGATGGACCTGGGATTGGTTTTAGATATTGTTACTCATCTTACGGGTTCTCTGTAATTCAAAGTAATTTGTGAAAGGGAAGCCCTGACTTGGGAGAGTTCTCCTTTTTTCCCAAACAGAAACTTCTAAAGATCCTTTTATTCCTTCCTTTTCATTCCATAATCTTGAGGCAAAGTCTTCCCATTAGTAGCAAGTTCCTAAGGAGGAAAACAGTCAGTTCTGGGTTTCATCTGTCTGAGCCGTAGGTAGTTGTGCAGCCTGAGGTGCCATGAGCTGATGCTGGAGCGCGGCCGCTGCCCTGGCTGAGGTGGGACCTGTGCCGGGGCCGCAGGGCAGCGGAGGTGCCGGCTGCTCCCGTCCCCAGCGCAGCGCCGGAACGAACCGTGTGCCCGTGGAGCAGCCTGTGGAGCAGGCGCGCGCCGAGCTGGGGACACGGGCTTCTCTGCCAAGGGGCACAATGGATGCGGCGCTCCTTAGAATCTTGCTTCCTTCTCAAACTGCTCCAAACTGGAATCTTAATCTTAATTCCCATCTCCAAACTGGAGATGGGAAAAGCCATATTGGATTATGACAAGCAATGGAAATTGAAAAATGTACAATTGAAAAGTTCTCAAAAACTAGAAGTCATGAAGCATATAAATTGAAAGTGGAAGCAGAAGACATAAGGAATACTGCTTGCAGGCTCAAGGACAGTAATTCTTCAGGTATATTTAGAAGTAGAAAAGAAATCCTATGCTGAATCACCAATAATAGTATAGACGCTTTAGTAGATGGAAGTTTAAATTTCCTGATACTGCAGAAGAAAATGGACACAGCCAGTGTCTATTTGTGGTCTGTGTTTGTTTACTAGATTGTGTGATTTCTGTGGTTACTTAAAAACATAGAAGAGGAACATTGTGCCAGCATTCAAA
>JAUBOD010000589.1:1239359-1256883 GCA_032353885.1 Nothura maculosa
CCCGGCCGGCCGGGCGCACCTGCCTGGCGGGACGGGCTGCCCAGCGCCCGGCCCGCGCCCTCCCGCCAGACCAATTTAGCTGGGATTTAATGATTCATGGCTTCATGTCTGCAAATGAGTGCTCCACACGATAACATACATAAACAAATTTAATTAGTTTTCGCCTTTTTTGCATAAGTAGCCACTGGTGTATTAAAGCTGCAAACAAACCAGGTAGGCTGCCTGCAAAGTCATTGAAGCTGCTTAGCAGCCCTTCTTTGAAAGAAGCTCTGGTGATTTCTTTCATCTGCTCGTAGTCATTGATGCTGCTGCCATCAGCTGCCGAAGCTGCCTGCTTAGCTTGTTGCAGAGGAGGCAAGTGGCTGCCACAGCAATCTCCTACCTGGACTTGGAGCTCCTTATTAATAGGGAATCTCCCAATAGCATATTGTCTCCTTCAGGTTAAAGGCTGCAGAATACAGAGAGCTTTTTTAATTCTTGTTGAGCATGCACGAAACTAATAAAATTAATTCATCAAGCTTCTGAAAATGAGGGGGCATTATGTTATGAGCAATAAGTGACTATTTTATATAAAAAAGTGTTGTATATTATATATATTCATATTATGTGAAATTTTGAACTTAATGAAATTTCACATGGCTGAAGAGGAAAATTACAGCATGGCACATGTAAGTTCAGGTACCCTCTCATCATCACTTCGTAAACAAGCTGGATCTCAAACTTTGTCAAGGCCAAGGAGACAAAACCTTGCTTTGAGATATTGTATTCTCCACAAGTGAAATCCTGTCTCTAGCAAAGTTCAGTGGAATTGTTATTGATCTCAGTAGGGCCAAATTTTGCTCCGTGTTTTTAGCAGGTAGTGCCAAGGGGAAGGCAGTTGGGTGGCGAGACAACTGAGCATGAGATTGCTCTTGACCTTTCGTTTTTAGAAATTTGATTGAGACCATTAGGTCATTTGTGCCTGTACTTGCAAACAGCCATCATGGCAAGTGTTGTCTGTGAGTTGTTATTAATTTTATATCAAAACATTTTATTTTACTCTGAGAGGCAAGGTTCCAAATGGTGTGATTTATACCTACACAGATACTCTCTTTTTCTTCTCGTTAACCAAAACCCAAGAGCTTTGTGGGGATATATAGAAATTAGGCACCTGCTCTTATGAGTTTATTGACTTTAATCAAACCAGTTGCTTGGAAATAAACATTACTGCATACCTGTTATTGACTCGGGGAGTAGCTCAAGGCCATTAAGTTGTGCTGTCTGCTTGCACATCAGCATTACTAATTAGTGTCAAAATACCCATTATAAATCTGCATCTTCAGGACTTTATATCTTAGGAATAAAGACTTGTTCTAGAGTGAAACTTGACACCAAGAGCTTGGTGTGAGGACAGAATTCTTATTTTTACTGTATTTGAAAAGCATTTCTTGTGTCTTGTTCCCATTCTTCATAAACGTTATGTTTTTTCTCTGGGCCATATAAACACTCTTTAAGTTTGTGGGTTTTTTAAATTGAAATTTGTAATCTATTAGTTACAAGTATATGGAGTGTTTGAAGGGGAATCAAGTCTAAACAAATATAAAAAAGTAAAGCTATGAACAATACGGTTACTTCCTAAGAAAATATTAAGAAAAGTTGCCAAGAGAGGCTGGCAAATATAACACCGCTAAGAAAGGGAGCTGTGTTGAGAGCTTTGGGAACATCAAGGAAGGGCGTGAGATACCTTTAGGCAAGGGAGCAGTGCCACAGAGTTCACCTGATAACCTGAAGGAGAGACCGTGCTTTCCTTGCCCCGTTGCCAACTGTGGGCTCCGCAGCTGCAACCCAGTGAGTGATGCTGGGCTGCCAGTTAGCAGACTCACCCTGTAGGGCCATGTGGGGGAAAAGCTCTCTTCCCCAATCTGCCTTTAAGTATTGTTTTTCCAAGAGCAGTGTTTGGGTCTTTCAGATGTGTGGCTGTCTGAAGCTTTGAAACTGTTGCCTTCAGCTGATATGTTTGCTGGGACCATGAATAATTACACAGGATCTGTTAAGACAGTTCCTGGTTCCTGGTCTCTTCTGTGAATGGGCAGAGCCTTGTACCTGGGGTTAGTGCAGGTACCAACGGCCCTGACGATGAGGGGCTGCTGGAGCTGGGCCTCAGGGCAGCGCCGAGCTGCAGGGCACTGCTTGGCTGCCCTGCCTTGGATAGGAGAGGTGATGTTGTCAGTATCCGGGTAACTGGAGAGTTTGCTTCTGTGCCAGCTGCTTTCCCAACTTCAGCATGTAGTAGTGATTCCCCATGATAACTGTACAGCCAGTTAAGGAAAGCACTGGCTTGAAAAAAAGGAATTGCTAGGGATTTGTGGTTTAGATCCACCTGTAGAATATCCCCTGTAGGGGGGGGAAAAAAAATCCCATTTTTGATTGTGAAAACATAGTGCCATTCCCATTTGAAATAAACTGTGAGTTTAAAGCTAGGTTTGTGCTTAAATATCTTCCTGCTTGGGACTGCCCTTCTGAACTGTGGCCAAAAACTTGCAGCCTGCTTCTGAAAAAAGTACATTTAAGTGTAGCATCTGCTTGCAGTAATTAAAACAGGTATGAGAATGTGCCAAAATTGAAGAGGCAGGGCAACTAGGTGGCATCTCCAGGTTGGGTTAGGCATGGAGTGGTGGCGTAAGGGCAGCGTCATGCAGGCTGGAGCTGCGCCGCTTCCTCGCGTGTGCGGAGAGGCGGAGGGGCCGCGGGCTGCCTGCAGGAACGTCCCTAATCCCGTACGTGCTGCTCTGAGGGGCTGCTGCAGGCAGCACGGCTGCCAGCAAGGGGAGTGCAGCGTGGCAGCACGGCGGAGTGAAGCTGCAGGGCAGGCAGACTGAACTAAATAGCCTTGAATGAAACTAATTTTCTGATTGTTTTAGGTGGTCATGTGCCAAGACTTTATTATATTTACTGTGTTGAGTCATAACAGTTATGATGCGTTAAAAGATTATAAAGGATATCTCTTTAGCAGTGAATACAGAACCTTTGAACTCAACTTTCATTTTCTTTTTTTCTTGTTTATAACTTTTAACAACTGCTCTGACAGCTATTTTCAGGGATATCGTTTTTAAAAATAGGAAGAAATCCGGAATGTACTTAACGTAAGCAAGGTGATTATATAAGACTTTAAAAGAGCATTTTGGTGGTGTATTACAGAAGGAGCGTTGCTAGCTCAGAGTTGGTGAGGAAGGGGTGAGTACGTCTGTGGAAATGGACGTGTATGGAAGAGACTGTCATTAAAAGAGAAGCAGGACTGTTGTTCAAGTTAAATGCTGATGGATCATGGATTGTATTCTACCTCAGGGTTTATTTTGCCTTAAGGTAGAGAGTATATCCATGAGTGCAGTGCTAATGGTGACTATTGCTCTAATGGATCATCTGTCCAAAAATAATAATTGAAAGGTCCTTTCTGAATGTGTAACATCAGCTTATCCCACGGGAAAAGTACATAGCTGGAAAACTTGTATTATAAAAGAGAGGCAGACTGAACAGTTTCTTTCGGTAGAGCCTCCTGTACTTGATTTATATGTTGCTGTGAAGTTGCAAAGGCTTAAAACTAAAAATTGAAATTCCATGTCAGACTGTCAGCAGGAAAAAATGTAGTTACTGATGAGGGATGCTTGCAGCATTTGCTTTTATAATAATAGCAGCGTATGTATTGAAAGTGCCTCACTGGTGGTTTCAGAAAAGTTATTCTGTGGAAGTTAGCTCTGAATAGGAGAGAAAACTGAAAGCATTATTACTGGAATTGGAGTTAAGTTTATTTTTTGCATTTTATTTTTTTTAACGTGGCATCTTTTTTGGCTTGAAATTAAAAACTGTTAAAATAAACACAGTATATCTATAAGTGACAGGCTTGTACAAGCTAACATAATCTAAAAACATAATTTAAAAATGCAATCTAGGAGTTTGGTGTAAGAGTTTTGGTTTCACAGAACAAGTACTTAACCCTGCTGATTTACCAGAAATGTTTGCTTCAGCTCTGAAAATTGTGAGTAGAATTCGCATGTCTTCATTGAAAATGTAGATATCTCAGCCTGGAGAAGTCACCCTAAATTCGCTCCACAGATAGTGGAGAAACTCCTTTAGGGAGTGATTCATCTCAGCCTAAAATAGGCAAGTCAAATGAATTGCCCCCAGGAGATGCCTGTTTCTCTCCATTGACTGTAGAAGAGCCGGCAGTGACAAACTCTGAATTAAACGTATTATCTTTTTAATGCCTCCAAGTTACGTTAGATGAATCTCAGCCTGGGTTATTGAAGCTCTGGTGGCCCTGGCGCTGTCACATCGCACTGAGCTCCAGGGGGAAGGCGGTGGGGCTGTTTCTGGAGAGAGCTGAGGAAGTCTGAAAAGTTCTGTCTGTCTCCACACAAGAATGCTCCTACTGCTGATTTGGCTTGTTAGGTTTTGGTTTCCTCTGTAGGTGCATTAGTTTTGTTTTTCCAGTTAAAACAGATCCTCCTTTTTTTAATGCTGGGGAATCTTCACAGTGAAGATTCAGTTTAATCAATGCAGTGAGAAGGTTGCGGTGTATATTTTTCAAGAGCAGGTTACTGCTTGGTGTGCATGGCCCAAAATTGCCTTTCTCCTTTTATTGTGTTGCAGAGCAAACAGTTGGTACCTTAGTAGCCCAGTAAACCTACTGCAACAGAAGCTGAGAAGTGGAGGCTTTTATAAGGTCTGCTGAACAGCCCACTCATAGAGCTGCTCTGAAGCTGAGCATCTGGCTCCACCATCCCCAAAGCTCTTGCTGTGTTTTAGGAAACATTTTAATCTAGGAAAAGTCAGAATCAGTGATGTTATGATTCTCTATAACACATTAGTAATGGAGCCAATCCTGGAAGCATGTGGTACTAATAAAGGAATTAGGGAATTGTTCAGATCTTGTGTATTTTGCAAATTAGAATAACAAGAACAATCGGGGTACTTGAAAAGGAAGTAACGTGAATATTGGACTGCACCGTTGCAGAGAATTTTGAGCCTTTTGTTGGCTCCTCATGCCAAACTACTGTAAATACAAAACACCTTAAATATAGCGGAAGCAAGAGGGCTTTCTGCTACTGCCAGAAGTTCCTATGTACAGGAGAAGGGTAAAAGTCCCAGGGGCATGTGCTGCTGCTTGTACATGTTTTGTTGATCAGAGAACCTATGAAGCATATAGTAATCAGAGCGTTGTGCTCGATGTCATGCTGGTTCAGTGGATTTATACCTGAGCTGATGCTTTCAGTTCAGCCAGTTCAGGTTTTGCTGACATTCACTGATAGAGCAGAGTGGCTCCGGGGTTCAGCATGCTTGTCCTACCCCTCCATCTGTTCCTTTCTTCCCCCTCCCTCCCAATATTTGTGAAACTTTAGAAGAAGGACATAAATTACACCTGAATGTACCTGTGCCTTGAAAGTACCAGAGGCTTCATTTGGAGAGAGGAAGAGGAATGGGGGAAAGGAGGAGTCTCTGAACTTGTGAGGTCTGCAAAAATGGTCTTTGTTCCTCACTGCTGTCGTTGCCCCCAGAAGAAATGGCTGGCTATAAAGAGAACTGAATTCTAATTCAGCTTCTTCCATCTAAAACAGCTTTAAAAGCTGATTGAAGACTGGCTTTAAAACTCATATGTGATAATACTGCTGTTATAGGGCACCTTTTGACTGCTTAGATAAACAGCAAAAGTATGATCTGGCTTTATAATTTCTGTTACTGATTCTGTTTCTTACATATAGTCTTCTTAATCAGTGGGGAAAATCCCTTATTAGAAATAAGAAAAAAAATATATAAGGGTTTTTTTCTCTAGATTGGCACTACTGATAAATAATTGCCATAACTGTTTTTGATCCAGGTCACTTGGAGTGTAATTTACATATTTGTAAAATATTTATATGGAAGCAGTAAAGTGGAAACTTTTCTTTTAGTCCAGAATTTCAACATGCAGATGGTCTTGGTGGCATCTTTCCACGGCTGTCACGGTCAGAACAGATGGATGTTCTGTAAGACTGGAGTTTTACTAAACATCTTCCTGAATTCAGTTCCAAAATCCTCACAGGGCTGTTGCACGTTGAAAATGGTCTGTTTGTGCATGGTGTTTCCGGGCCTAATTCGGAGGCTGTCAAAAGGCCAGTTTAACTGTCTCTTTTAGAAGCTCATTTAAAGCAGGGCAATGGTGGGTTTTGCCTGTAAAGGAATGACAACATGATCAGCCTGTGATGTCACTAGGCAGATCCTGCCTCTTTGTGGGCTCTCCGAGACTCAAGCTATTCTGTGTTTTGAGAAAACACTGAATGGACTCACCAGAAAGTTTTTTTTTTTTTTTTTTTTATTAAAGTGTTGATGGAAATTTTTAACTCATCCATGTTGATTCAACAGCTGCGTGGCTTCTTTTTCTCTAAAATGCTTTCTAAGTTCTTTCATTGCTTAAACGGACTTATGTCTGTCAATTGCGGGAAGAGTAGCTCACGCTTAGCAGTGAGAGCATTCTGGGTTTACAGATGGGATGCTTGGACCTTACAAGGTTACCCTGAAAACTGGGATGCAGCAAGGCTGCTGGCCTCATTAGCTTGTTCTTGAAGGGGTCAAATGCTATAGTTAGTAACAGGCAGTGACTTGAGCAAGCAGTGGGGATCTGTTTTTTAAGGAGCAGCTAGGCGAGAAGCGAAATGGAAGGACATACAGTTGCTCATATGAAAGTAATTCTGTTGAATTTTACTACTTTACTACTTCTGTTGAGTTTTTGAGATTACATTAAGGTTTTCCTGTAGGTGAAAAGTACTCTGTGGTTGTCGCTTGCGCTGCCTGGTTTGTGCTGTGGAGCAGTGCTGCAGAGCCCGGGCTAGGGCCCTCCAGGGAAAGCAGCAGGGCAGGGCGGGCAGGGGCCCCCAGCCTGCGGGCCTGGGCAGGGGCTGCTGCTGCGCGCGCGGCTCCAGCCCCCCCGAGCCTGTTGCACTCCATGGATCTGCTCTGCTTGTCTATTGCTACCGTGGACAACGTGTAGGCGGCTGCAATGACAAGTGAAAGTGTAAGGAGCGAAACCTCACCCCATAAGCATAACTGATACCCTTGGTGCTCAGCAAGCAATGTCTTTGAAGGAGACGCGACTGTGTCAGTCACTTTGTTGTCTTTGATACCCAGAATGGGCCTCCAGATTCACACTACCTGTTACAATAGACTGGTGGTTTTTATATAGCATTTCATTTTGGACCATAAAGGGACTCAGAATCAAGTGAGCTTCTAATACGATTAACAAATACTTTGTTGTTTTTAACTTCTCTGCATCCTGTCGGATCCAATAATCACATATATAAAATATGTTCTCAAGTGACCTTTGGAGGGAAAAAGGCAAAGCAAAGCAGCCTATGGGAAATGCTGTGTGATGAGTTGTGTTGATTTTGCTGTGATATTTTCCTTGAGTATCATTTCCTAGTATGAAGTATAAAATAGCAGCAGGTATTACAGAACTACTTGCTTGACGTTCCCGTAATGTTAAATGAAGAATTCAATAATTAGAATGTAATAGGAGTGTCTGTACTAGAGAAATGGAAATAGGCAAACTGTGGATGTGCAGAACAGGAACAAGGATAAATCCTCTAAAAATAGCTGGTTTAGCCATTTAATGACCCCTAATTGCTATCTACCTGACAAGTATACAAGAGCCAGCTATTGTATAGGCAGACGCTGACTATTTGTAATAAGGGAGGATCAATTCTCTCTTCCGTGGGCTCAGTGCAAGCTGTGAAGGATGCCTGTGTCGTTCTAGAACCGCTTTCGATGAACATTTCAACCAGCAGCTGAGCATGGTGGGACACAGAGCATCTTGGCACTGAAATCTGTCTGTGGCTTTCCTCAAAGTTTGCTTCTGTCCTCTAACGTTGAGGGCTATGCTGAGAAGATGGTTGGTCTCCTCCTTGCACAGCAAGGCCAAAGGGTGAGCAGGCAGGTGCTGCTTGTCAGGGGGCTGTGTCACCTTCTGTGACCGTGCTGCCAGTTCTGTAGGAGGGCCGCTTAGGTAGTACCTCGCTGCACATATCTGAAGGTTTGACTGTGCATTCCTGTATTTGCTATTCCTGACATTTCTGCTTGCACTAGGGAAAAGGAGCCTGTAGCTTCAAGTAGTCTACACAGAACAGATTTTAAGAGTAACATATTGTAAAAATGAAAGTATCCTTTAGAAGTTCAGAATTATCACAGGCAAAAATGTCTCTTATGTGAGACATTTGGAACTTTTATGTGCCAGTATCTTAAAGAAAATACTGCTGGGCCTTAGAAATAGGTATTTGTTCTAGCTGAAAAATAATGACACTTTTTTTTTTTTGTTATTGCTGATTTTTGGTGCATAATGAGATGCTGACTAAAGCAAATCATTTGAGTCTTCATAACACTTTTCTTGCTTGTATTGAGCAGCAGGGAATTGGATGCATTGCCATTTAAGATGTCTGTGTTAGAAGTCATGGCTAAGGCTTTGCTGAGAGGAAGGCAGAGTGGTGACAGCTCTTCCCTTATTGCAGGTGTGTGCAGATTAAATTGATGTTCATTTTTTTTTTTAATGAACTTTGGAAGTTCTCTGGAAAAAGAAAATTTAATAGTGGGCTACAGAGTGGTCATAAAAATGGAAAGGCAATAGCAGGAAGACTGGAATCTCACAAAAATACCAAATTTGGAGGCTTCATGGTTAAAATATAGAGCTTACTGAAGTCAGCAAGTTTTGTACCTTCAGGAGTACAGAATTAGGACTTGGTTCAGCCTAGGGTTTAGAAATTCAGGTTAGACCGAATATTGATGATTTAATTGAAGTCTGGGCAAAGAGATGAATTTTAGCATTCTGAACTGCAATGCTAAATTCCTGCATGCTCTCAGGCAGGCAATCAAATGCGACGTGTCTTGTTCCTACAGAAACTCCTGCCTGTGTCCATAGGTAGTGTGTGGTGCCATGTGCTGTCCCTAGGATAGCTGGGCTGCTTCCTTTGGCAAGGGCAAGTTGAGAAGGTGGCCCCATGCCCTGCAGAAGAAAGCTAGAAAGCCCAAGGAATGTCGTTAGGCACCCCATGACCCTTCCTCACAGAAAAGGAGATAAATTCCATAGCATTCCTTCTAAAATAACTGCTTTGGCTCTTCTGTAGCCTGGAAAATGTTGCTCTTGGGCAGTATTCTGTTAATGACCACTACTGGGCCAGATGTTCAGCACATGTAAATTAGTGTATTTCCATTGACTTTGTTGGAACTAGGCCAGCTTACGCCACCTGAGGATCTGTCCCCTCAGCTTTCTCTTTAAGCCAGCAGTGATTTTAGATCAGGGTGTACAATATTATCTTTGCTAGCTGCAGCTTCCAGCAGAAGGAAATGGAAAATTAACGTTTGCATTCACCTCATTGATGTGAGAAGAGATTAAACTGCGATGAAGTGTCAAAATAATAAACATAATCAAATTTCAGAAAATTGAATGTAATGATAATTTTGTTATTTTTCTTGATTATATATTGTCAAAACAAACTTCATAATTTCTAAATGGACCTGTTAAATTCTTAAAGCTCCTGGAATCATTTCTGGCTCTGAAATAGAATCAATTGAACATGGAAGCCTGGAAAGGATCCCATTTCTGTTTTGTTGCTGGCTGCTGAGGTTGGTGGGTGTTTTTTTGTTTTTTTTTTTTTAATTAAGACTTAGTAAGGTGCCTCATTTGGGGCTCTAAGAAATGGGACAGGCATCATGAACTAGGTGCATTCTTTCTGCCTTTCTATTCTGCTTCCATTCAGCACTTATAATGGTAATGAAGTCTAATTACAAATGCATGTGACTGCCTGTTGTAATCTGTCAGTGTGTTTCTGAAAAACCTTGTGCCAGTTCAGTATTGGTCATTAGATAATAAGGATTGATAAAACGTAAGGGGCAAAATGTTAAAAATGCTACTATCGATTAGAACGCACCTTAATAATGAAACCATGGGCCTGGGGACGAAAGCAATGGATCATTTTGACAATTCGGCCTTAGATTGTGGATGAGACAGAGTAGGGACAATTAATCCCTCAGAGCCACAAATCACAAATAAAGTAGTTGCAGCTCATTACAACCTGACCTTGCTAAACGGCCTTGAAAACATAAGTGACCTTCCAGTATTTGAAAAGATTACAAAGCTCTAAAGAGAAATATACGTGTATTTTTTAATCTTTCGGAACCACAAAGGTTAATTTTTAACAGAACCATCTTGGTGAAGCTTTTAACTTTTAGCCACCTTTCCTGAGCCAAGTTGGTGGCATCTCATGGAACTAATGGTGATATTGCAGGAGAATGTTCAGGAAAGATCTTAAAAGTTAAATGCCTTGCTCTGTGCACTTGATCCGTAGAAGATTGTGTCACAAGAGCTTTGAAGAGACAATAGTTTTAAAGAGCTGTCTAGGAATTTCAGTTAGGGCCTTTATAAATGATCTGGGACTACTGCAGCGCTCTGTAATTGCACAAAAACATACTGCTTTGTCCACTGCAGCCAAGTCTTGTTCCCAGACTTGGGAATAGGCTTAGGAGAGATGTTTCACTGAATTCTTGCAGTGCTCCCCCACGTCGCTGGTATCGGATGTCTTCGAGTGGCAGCAAGGCGAGGACGCGTGGATCCGCTCACACGCGTTGCGGATGTTCCTTGCCTAAGTGGAGTCATGACTCGAATGTCTGTCATGGACTAAAGTGTGTGGAAAACACAAAGCATTACGGTAGCTTCTTGCATGGCTCATCTAAGGTCCTGTGATAAACTGTTAGATTCACATCCCTAAATATTCTGCTTAGAACTGTATGGAGTTTCTAATGAAGCAGTCCAGCTTATTTTGATGCTTAACACTGAGCAGAGTCAGCAATGGCACCTTCTTCCTATTGACTGTGCTAGATGGAGGCGTCCCTTTAGCTTGTTCCTGAGAAGAGGTAACGGTCACAATCCTGGCTGTGGTCATACATAGGCAATGTATTGGCAGTGCTCATGCACTGAGGTGTGCTTTGGACTGGGCCCGGTTGTGACTCTGCCTGTTATGCTTTCTTCTTTCCAGTTTGCCTCAATGATATGCTTCTAAATCCCCTCCAAATAAACAAAATTGTTTTTCCTTAACAACGCATCTACTCTAACAGATAATACAATTTTCCTTAAGACTCTGCTTCTGTCCTTGAGGATCACTGGTCTTTGCCTGTTGTAGACGAGAGAGGGGCTCTGCTGGGGTGCCAAGGGCTCTTCCCCATTAGTTTGTAACTGTGTTTCTTTCAACACATCAAGTGCCTTAATGTAGTTGACAGTTTCCCAGAGACGGGCAGCAAAGGACTGCATGCCTCACAGATCTAGCGGGGACTAGTCAAGATCAGGAGGCATGGTGGCATTTTAGCACCTCAGTGGTTGTCCACTCCCACTTTTCAGTTACTGCTGGCCTCACCTTCCCGTGGAGGAACCCAGCTGCTGCCCTGAGACTTCTCCACCAGCACTTCAGCTGTAGCAAAGTTCTTATAACGGTTCTAGTCAATGCCATGCACTTCTAGGCACACGCAATGGGGCCTGGCACAGCCTAACTACTGGGAGAAATGAGCAGAAACCAGCTCATTTAACAACAACAGCAAAACGCTGCATGTAATCCAACATGAAAGCACATTACGAGGCCAGTTGGAGCTCTTGCTGTGACCCTTTAAACGTTTTCTTTTGTGTGAAGATTTAAACAATTTCTGATATCATCAGGTTAAGGTTAAGAGTTAAAACCAGTTCCCTCTACCTTTCTTACTCAGTAGCTCCGCTTAGTGGCTAATGAGGTAAAGCACCACTGCCTTCAGCGCCCGCCTGCCTGCTGCTGTGGGGAGACATCCCCTCGCTGATGCTCTGCTGAGCTGGGTCAGCCTCTTACCGACGGTATCTGTAGCAGGTTCTTGTGTAGTTCTGCCTTCCTTAGCAAATTCACAGGTCCTACATGGAGCACTGAATCATAGCAGCCTAGCCGAGCAGCTTTCTGCTTTCCTGGATGGCACTGCACCTCCTTGGATTCAGTCTGGCCTCTATTGCAGGCTTTTTGTTGCTGGATTTCTTGTGCTTCTTCATTTGATCTCTTCCTCTTCCAGAAAAGAGTCCAGCTCCATATATACTGTGCTTAGAGGCAATATGTTTTTTAAATGATATAGGCCTGCTTGAAGAGTGATTTAGGGGACTGAGTCCTTGAGAGGGACGGACAGGTTTTGGCATCAGTGGCGTGGGATGCCAAGCTTTTAATCTTCATATAAGAGCTTTGAAGTAGTACTTTAAAGCTAAAATAAGTAGAAATAAGTAAAGCAGCTGGTGAGTTTAAGAAGCTCTGAGCATGCAGAAGCAGCAGAGAAGTGATTTTAGCTGCAGACTTGGACCTAGGCAAACATGGTCGTCTCTGAGGATGTGGTATAAAATCCCTGCCCTAAACAGACACCGGATTCCTTTCCCTAAGAGCTGGTTGTGTTGAGGAATGGAGTTAACTTGGAAGGCCTACATCCGGCATTGGTGCGGCACTCTGCTTGCACGGTAAGCACGGCTCTATTCGGCTTTCTTTCTAACATGGAGAATGGGTCTTTGTAGCTACAGAAGTAAATTTTGGCCTCATTTCTCTCCATTTTTAGTAACTGAAGTTTGTTCACATTCACCTTCTGTATCCTTCAAGCTTTAGAAGTTGTGTAATGCTTTTAGCAGTGCAAGCCAGTGATGATTTCCAGCCTTCCACTTGGAGTGTGGCGCACTGACTTGCGTGTTCAGCTGATATGAGAAAAAAGATGACTCTCGACTTGGTCTGGGTTATGTCGTTTGCATGTTCTTGGTAGCATCTCTGGCGTAGGTGCTTTACTTACCTAAGGCTATAAAAGCCTGTACAAGTTCTTCTGTCTGCAGTAAAATAAGCCAACAGTGTAATGTACTGTTGTGCTAAGTGTTGTATTTTAAGACCTTGCTTGCAGTTTCTTAAGTTCTATCTTTTTATTTTTTTTTCCTTACGTAATTCCAGCACTATCTGTGAAATTTTCTATTCTGGGTGCCTGCATCAGCCCACTTTATATGTTTCAAAATCAAATAAAAATGTCATGTTCTTTTGAGAGAGAGAAAAAAAAGAAAATATACTGTGAGAAAATATATCTACTAAGTTCCATCATACTGTTCTTTAGACTCTTTTTTTTTATCCATTAGGGGTAAAATGGGAAAACCTGTTTTTCCATGTGATCAGTAAAATGGTGCTAGAATTCCTGAGCTAAAATCACTGTGGAGGGTGCAGCAAGCACAGGGTGGTGCAGGCTGAGCAGGTCGTTCCAGGGGCCCTTTGCTCGGGCTGCCCTGAGTCGGAGGAGCCTCAAGACATGGGCGCAGCCCGATGCGCCGCGGGGCTGGGGCCGCGCACGGCGAGGAGGCCGCGTCGGCTGCAAGCACAGAGCTGCTCTGGGGCTATGGGGTTCCCTTGGCTGGAGGCCAAGGAGGAGGGGAAGGAAGGTCTACCTGACTGCAGGGTTGAGCGTCTGCCAAAGGGCTTGTCTAGGGCAGGGATCTGAGAGCAGGTAAGAAAGAACTGTGGAAGTAAGGAAGGGAAATGCTCCTCTTGATCTAAGGGATTGCAGGAGGACAGGGATGTGGAGTGGAAAAAAGACTGGTAGGAGACTGATAGGAGCAACATGAGGGTGATGTGTGGGAGAGGGAGTGGAATGAACAAGTAGCAGTAAGAGGGAGGCGTTAAGTATGAATCTGATGAGTTAGAGCAGAGGGAAGGGTGTGATGGAAAGCTTGGTTTGGGAGAACTGGAGGAATATAGGCTTGCCTGTGCAAGCAGACTGGTGTAAGAACAAGTGCAGAAAGTGGGGAAGAGAGAATATGGGAGAAAAGTATCTGCAAAGGAAAGTGGTAGATATTTAGCCCCAAATCTGAGAGGGAATGTGAGAATTCCCAGTGCCCCCAGTGTTCCTGTGCTGCCAGCGGGTACCCATGGAGCCTCTGGGCCTCTCCGGCCATCTGTGCCACATCCTCTGTGCGACACGGTGCTGCTGGTGGCATTGGGAGGCCCAGACCCAATGGCACCTCCAAATTGGGTGTTATTCCATGCTTGGGTAGTCCCAGGCTTCATCCTTTCCTGTTTCCTAGTAGCCACAAGCGGGAAGGGGCGATTTTGTGGCCAAGCCACAAAAGCAGTGGCTCTTAAGTGTTTGTGGCCAAGCACTTAAGCAGTGGCTCCATGAGTGTTTGTTGTAGGGATGCTCTGGGCAAGGATGGGGATAGGGATGGTCTGATCAGACGGTGAATCCTGATGGACATGCACAGACTTGAGGCTTGAATTAGGAATGCACAAGGGATCTTAATTATGTCATTTTGAAACTTCTGAGTGCTTCATTTTTCAGATTAATGTTCTTAGGTTGTACCTGTGTTTAATATATATTGCTTTTTCTCTCATGGAAAGGTGCTAACAGGCTGAACTCTCCAAATACTTCTGTAAAAAAAAATCGAGTTTAGCTTTCTAAACAGGTTTGAGAAATCAATACAGAGAGAGGCGCTAACAGGAGGTAAACTACAAACCACAAACACTTTCAATAGGATGGCTCTTTTTATATAACATTTGATATCATTTTCACAGCATGATCTCTATTTTCATACTGTGATAGCTTTTACCTGGAGTTTAGATGATTCATTTTTGTAGTGGATACTTAACTTTTATATGAGGAAAATGCAAGAGAAGCCAGCACAGCATTAAATGAACTATAGTTGCAGCATTAAATGAACTCAAGTATAGTAATAACGCCGAATGCGCAGGTCCCGGCCACCACCCAGGCTTGGCTTCCTGAAGGCTCTATTGATCCATAAGTGAGGAGACAAGGAGGCCTGGAATGTTTCCCACCATCTCTTGGTTTATCTAATTCAATTTGAAGAAAGCAGGTCGGACACTTTATGGGCATGTTTATAGGATTCTGCTTGAAAATTATCTATGATTTCCTGCTTGTGTGTCGTGGAGGTTCACATGCCTCTATCAGCACGTGGCTTTTTTCCTCCCCCATCTTTTATCTAATTTTTTTTTTTTAAACGGGATTTAAAGACTCCAGTTTTGCATTAGCTTCTGTAATAATGAATGGAATAATGAATTTCAAAATTCATTTCACATCAGTGGTGGCTGATATTTCAAAGGGATCCAGATTTTTGTGCCCTATGTAGGGGAGCAAATGGAGGGAAGGCAAGAGTTTGACCTTCTGAACAAGAAATACTGTGGCTGACGGTGTTTTGGGCTACTCTGTCAAACTTACCTTTTTCACATGCTTGTCATGTCTTACAAACGTCTTTAATTTTTCTGTTTATGGACCTAATGTATATTTTTAGTGAATTTCTCATGTCTGTATTTCTAAATAATGCAGAAATGGAAAAAAAATGTTGTAATCTTGCTGCAAGGTGGTTTAAAGATAGAAATGCAATAATTAGCCTTATGTCCTCCTTTCATGGAATCAACTGCCTCCCTTTCCTCTGGTTTCTAATGTTCTCTCATTTTACCTGTCCTCCCCAAGAAACAAGCAGGCAGCCCCTTGGCAATCACCTGGCAGTTGCCTGCTGTTGGAATTCTGTCGCATGTGTCACTAATCATTAGAAATCGCTTTTTCAGAGCTGATGAAAAGAACGAACAAACTGATCTGTAGCATAGGTGTTAGATTGGCCTGGCCTTTTTTTTTTTTTTTTTTTAAATATATATGACATTTAGTTTTGTATCTAATTTCTGCTTTAGAAACAAACAAAACCTGATTTCTTCCCTACTCTAAACCAAACAGCCCTTACTTCAAAAACAAAAAAAATCTGTTGCTTTATAAACAAAAATGAGGTTGATTCTCTCTCACTTCTCCCAGACCTGCATTGCTTTCAGTCAAAATGAAGGTTCAGGCTGCTCCTGTGTTTGTAAATTAAACATTTTAAAGTCTCTTTAAAATGATGGAGACAATTGTTTGAGCACTGCTAGCTTTGCTAATAGTGGATGAAAGGTCCTACCCTGGTGGGTGATGCACATTTGAAAGCAGCTACCCTTGATGATTATCTCCTGTACTTTTCTGTACTGAACAGCACACTGTGTGGAATCAATATCTCTACTGCTCCCTGAGGTTCTTAATTCACTGCTCAGAAAAGTTCATGTTTTGTATTCCTTGAGACAGACCCTACAAAACTCCTGTGCACACACGAAAGGACTCCTGCTTGCACCCCAGTCTGCAAGGCATTATCTGCAAGAGTGCCTGGGCTGAGACTTCTATACAACCCAGAGCCTTCATGCACCATTGCTAGGAGGGGTTTCAGTGGCTGTTATTAGACTATTAAAAATGACAGGAGTGATGATCACAGCAAGACATCAGATAAAATGGTAGAAGAGGCAGGTAGTTGTCTTGCAATCAATAGTAAACCCTAGTACAAGATTTCAGTCCAAATCATCGTTTGCATATTCATAAAATTCCAGGGCTACTGGTGAGACATTGTAAAGAGAAGGTCAGACATGAAGTCAGAATCGGATTTTAGATGCAATTTTGCTTTATTTTCAAAAGAAGCATAATATTGACTTCACCTTGAGCTACCATTTGCTCTCTGATCTGATGAAATCATTCTTTGCCAATACAGTGTAATGCTACCTGCTCCCCTATCTCCTACCTGCTCCCCTTGCCCTCACTGCCCACAGCTGCACTTTGACCTCAGTTGTGCTGTGAAAGCAATTGTTATTTGCAAGCAGCATCTTGCGGGGTCACCCTAGATGATACGACTGATTAACTGACTCTTAATGGTTGCTGTCATAGAGGGTAGACATCACAAATTAAGAGCAGTGAATTTTTTGCTCTGTCTTGCGTCTATTCCATTTGCTGACTGAATGCAAGAATTCAACATCAGTTTAAAATATAGGAGTTGTCAATGTGATGAATTAATTAGGTTTCTGTCATTAAGGGAGACTTATTGGAAACACATTGAGAACTGATGGTCAGAGTGATTTCCAGTCAGAATTAGAGAAATGGTTAATAGGGTTATTTGCCAATTTCTCATTTCTTCAAATGTGCCTTATCCCAAGGAAGGGCAGGAGAGATGACAGCAATGCCTAGATCTGCTGATTCTGATCCAGCAGCCTGGAGTAAAGGAAAAAACAACCGTATCTTGGCTTTGACTGACTTGCAACGTTTGCCAGGATTTAAAGTAAGTGTCTTTCCAAAGAATCAAGAATGAGCAGGTGTTTATGTAAATGATGACTTTTTGATTTGTTTAAAAGTATTGTTTTTCCCCTCCTCCCTGTACTCATTTCACTATTTTGCTAGTGGCATCTAGCTGTGGTCTAGATTTACGATCAACCATTGTTTTACGTCTGCTTCATCAAAGCTAACGTTTTACATCATAAATCCAATAATTATGCTTGTACTTTTACTCATGCAAAACCCACTGAAGAGTTCTGCATGTATAAGGGCAAATAAAGAGGCGGAAAGTTAAGAGTAAAGATGACCTAATCATCTCTTTATTCATTTATTTATTTATATTAATGGAACGATCAACAAGACGTGTTGGACTGTACAGGAGGCT
>JAUBOD010000589.1:1256983-1281315 GCA_032353885.1 Nothura maculosa
TGCCTGGACAGCGAGCAGCTCTTTGGTGTCTAGCCAAGCTCCTTCGAGTCAGAACCTGCAGATGAAGAGAAAGGGCTTCATTATCACAGTTATTCTTGATTTTTCTGAGAGGCCCACAAGACCAACCTGTTCAGGTAGTAGTGAATATCAGCGTATCAATAAAATCTGTTTTTTCCTGATTTCTGCCTTGACTCTGCAAAAGAAGTGAGTAGCACAGAACAAACTCAGTAGGTTTCAAATATCACCACATTTTCAGATCAGTGTCACACCTTGCCACCTGTATAGTGCAAATCAGCCATAGTCTGTGTGAACATTTTGGTCTGCACTATTCCAAATTTAATTTGATTTTATACACCATATGGCAACTGGGAAGTTGCATAAGATAAGCATGTAGAAGAGAAAGTCAGATTTGGGACCAGGTAGCACTGAGCAAAAGGTAATATTTCCATGGTGCTATCCAGAATTTGCCTGTAAATGGATCTGTAAACCTGAATCTCCCTTCCAAGGGGGAGGATTTTTGCCCTGCTTCCCTTTTTAGGGCAATATCCTCTCTCAGCAGGAACGTTATCTCTGCAGCCTGGCAGCAGACAAGATGGGGCCTGTTCTCCTCATTCACTTGACCCTTTCCATCATATCCCAGATCTGTTAGGCTGAGCTGGCCAGCAGCTCGTTGCATTATCAGCCCCAGTCAACACAGCTGACTGTTAGGGCAAGGCTTGTTATTTTAACCCCAGCTTTGAAAGGGCAACAAGTGGTAATTGATAAACAGTAAGTGATAATTACTGTGCGAATGCAACCAAACTGCTTTATACTCAGGTTTACCAGGAGTATTTCAAAACTTTCCTTTTCAAAAAGCCCCAGCTGCTGCTGCCTGGAGAGATAGGGAATACAACAGAGGATATGACCTTTCTGAACGCTTCCTTATCAGGCGGCCTAAGTACTGTATGTCCCGCTAAGCTGCTTCAATAGAACCTTGTCAAGTTATCACGTTACTCGACATGTTGCTGATAATGAATACATAAAAGCTTTAGATATTGAAGACTTGGAGGAAATAAATAAGATCTACTGAAAAACTGCTCAACATATATCCAAGGGCCACATGTTTTTCATGTGGGTTTTCTGCTACTTTTGGTCCCTTAGATTAAAGGATGAGGCAAAGGTTTCAGCTCCTTGAAATGTGAAGTGAAAATGTGGGTAGATAAATGAAGAAAGCAAATAGCCATCTATCTCCATCATGGAGAACTCAATCATATTGTAATAATATAAGTCTTCCTCTCCAAAACTTCCAGATATTTGTCTTGTACTACATGCAGCTCCAGCTCTGGCTTGATAAGCAGAGTATTTTCACCTGTCCTGTGATCTCATGAGAAGTGAGCAAAGGGGAAGAATTTATATTTACCTTTGTAATTTTACTCTAATATAGACCAATTCTCCTGACTTTGAGGAATTACAGAAGACAAAGAAACACAAAAAAACAAACCCATCAACCAAATGAAAAAAAAAAAAACCCCAAACCCAGCAGACAGAGCAGGGATGAGCAGCATCAATCCTTTATGTCACTGTGGGGGAAGGATGCCGTCTGACCTAGGTAGCAAGAGACACTCGCTGAAAGGCAGATGGGAAACTGCAGGTTCCTATGGAGGGGATTATGGTTTTGTAAGAAAGCCTATTTTCCTTCTGAGTGCTCCCCATCACCTGCTTCTCTTGAGTCCTGCCTTTGCAGTCACAGAGCTTTGGCGCCGTCTCGGGTGGTCGCCCTTGTGTCCTGTTTGGTGCTGGCCGGCCGGCTGGCGCTGTGCTGAGCGCCGCACGGCCGGCTCCGCGCCCGCACCCCGGCAGGAGGAGCTGCCAGGGCTGAGCGGGCGAGTCGTTGCAAAGAAGCGTCTGAACTCTGGGTGCAGTGTGTGATAGCGATCAGGGATTTATGCAACAAGAACTATTTGTGAGCTTTTGAAGACAGATAGTAACTTAATACCTTCTGAATCTGATCTCCACAAATTCTGACTTAGAAGAGCTGTAAAATTTATGACAGTTAGCTTCTTAAATAAATACCTAATAAAGTGTTTTTAGTAATCTCTTGACTTCAAACATACAGAACAGATGATTTTCTCTCCCGAATTCCTAATTTTTAATGTTTAGATTAAAAGGATTCTTTCCTGTAGCAAAGATGACTTTGAGATTGACTTCAAGTGTACTCATTTAGTAGACTGCTGTTTGCTTTATGCCGGGAACAAGTATATATTATTTAATTTTAGAATAACTCCAAATGTGGTGCTTTATGTAAAGTATTAATCCTAGAATAGGTGCCTGTAGAATTATTATAATTTATTATAATACTTTATTATAATTATTTCACTGTTGTGGTCTGAACGCTGTGTTTTTTCTGGAGACTTTTCTCATTGTGGTCTGCCCATTGTATGTAAAGGGATACTCTTAGAACTGAGCCTGGCGTCTTGGCTGGTTGAGGCTTTTTCTCGTGTGTGCAGGAGCCTCCTGGACGTGGCTGCTGAGGAGGGAAGCGGGAAGCGCCGCTGCGGCCCGCGGCGCCCCGAGGAACTCATGCTCTCCCCCGAGCTCTCTGACGTGACTGCCTTAGGAAGCTGGCAGTTGCTTGGTGGGCAAAACAGACTTGTTGTGCTGGAAGCATTATTGAAGCATTCGTTATGCAGTAATTTGGAAATCATAATAAAACAGTTCCAGTTATTTCCTCCTGCAATCAACTCAGAGGGCCAGCGCAAGCTGGGCAAACCTGCTCTAGAGCAGTGACGTCTTGCCCGTTCTCCTGACTGGGAGGGCAAGGATAGATGCTGTAGCTCTTAGCTTTTTGTAAGTGCTCTTCCCAGAAGTAGAATTTTCAAAGGCAGAGGTGGGAAATAACTCGTTTGCAGCTTTCTGCTGTACTGCCGCCTCCAACTCCTGGTGTATTTCAGCAGTTGTATTTTACTGTTATTAAAAGGACTTATTAAATGCTCGTGAAGTGTCACAGCTCTGATGGGTGATTTGAAAGGTGTCGATGCTCTTTCCTCGACAGCAACTGTGGCAAAATGGTTAGGAATGAAGAGAGGTGAGGGATGAGAATCAGCATCAGCAGAGGGACAGCTGCAGGAAAAGCTCTGCAGAAGGCGTCCTCCCCTGGTCTGGACAAGCCCAGGGCTCGTACGACTGAAGAGTTGGGCGAAACTTAAAATGAAATAACTTGTCTCTCTACTGCATTCTGGTTTCTTTCATGAATTCTCTTTAGATTTGGAGAAATAGAAAGCTGATGTAAAAATTGCACTGAAGCTTTTAGCAGCCGGTTTTGTTTTTTTTCCTTCTTTTCAAGCTGTGTTTTGATGGGACACAAATGAAGGTTTGAAATAAAATAATGTGAAAGCACAAAATTAAGCACAAGTCAGATATTGCCCGGATTGAACAGTGAATGCAGTTGACTCTTGCAAATACACAGTCTGGCACCAATTAGTAATTTATTTGAGAACTTTTGAATCTGAAGAGGGAAACCGTAGGCTGTGTGTAGGAGAATGGCCTTCCGATGCATCCAGAATGCCGCAGGCCTGAGGATACGTCAGTGGCCAAGGTGCTTTAGGAGAAGCGCTCAGGGTGTTTGGGCTTCGCCGTGCAGAACACAGAGGTGCAGCCGAACAGAGCCTGCACCTGCCCTTCTCTGTTTGCTACCCTCAATATTTTCAACCAAGTTTCTAAAAACAGAGGACCCAAAAATATTTTGTTTCAAAGGTTAAGCTTCCATACCTGTGTTTAAATGTAGTCTTTGGCATAATGGACAGAGTTGAAATCTGTGCGGAGAAAACTGTTATTTTGTGTGAGCTGTTAAGCAGTGTACATTTACCTAACCATGTGAGACACAATGCAACGTGTGGCAGAATACAAGGAAACCGAGAATAAGATGGAAGCCTTGACAGGAAAGATGAAATAACCTGATTTTTATTTTTGAATAGCAGCCCCCATGAGAAGTGATTCTGAAAGAAAGATGCTGAGGAAAGGAGGAGAAAAAGAAGACAGAGGCCCAGGCAGAAAATGGATCAGGTTTCTGAAAATTGCAGCCTTTACAAAGAAAGTCCTTTCGTTACAAATAACATGCAGTTTTATAAAAAAGAGCGAAGAAGTGGGCTTAGAATGAGGACCTTGGAATACTGGTGAGCTTCCAACAATGGAGCGTAGCAAAGGGAAAATGCCTCTTGCTGTAGGAACTCCAGTTGTGCCTCGCTAGTACAATGGAGAAAAGACAGAAGCAAAAAAGACAAGTCTGTTCTTTCCATTCAGGGAAGGACTTGCCTTCCCTTCTGACAGCTGCCAGCTACCTCTGGGCTTGTGCTCCGCAGCCCTTGGTGAGCCTGGAAGGAGCTTGGTGGCAAAGCCCTGTCTTGTCCTCGGCTAGGAGCAGTGGAGCACAAAAAGCTTTAGAATCTGGGCCTCCTTAACGGCCGCGCAGATAAAAGGGCCAGGCCGGTCTTTCTTAGATGATTTAAGAGTGTGATCACTGAATAGATCTGCAGGATGGCACCAAGGACAGAGATTTATATAAGAGCTTTAAGAACAGAGGTTTCTAATTAATTAGTCAGCGGTGAATCGGTGGAGCGTTGGGAAGGAGAAGTAAAGGAGAGACCCACAGTGCTGTTTGCAGGTTGGTGTAAAGTGAAAGCTCTTGGGGTGGGCACCAGCCCGCCCGAGCTCTGCTAAAAGGGAATGGAAAGCATTAACCTGTGTTCATGCCTGGATTTAATGCCACACGACACTGCAGGACCTCAAGCAAACCAGTTGGGACCTAAGGTACATCAAGTAACATTTAACCAGTTGTATGTTCTTTTTATGACTTCTGTTTGTGAGGGAGATAAATGCATGTCTAAGGCAGTAAAACATTTCCCCTGATTATAGCAAATGGTGTTTCTTTTCCCTCCTGAGATGTAATAGGACTATCAATGTTTTATATTTCATATTCAGAAAGCCCAGGTTTGATAAAAAATGAAACATATTTAGTGGAGTTGTTATCTCAGGTAAGGTAAAGTACCATTATATAAATTCATACGCACAGAACTTGGTATAGCGGGTTTGCTTACTGTCAATCTAGTCAAACTTGTGCATAGTACATCCAAAATTGAGAGGAGCTGGAAAGAAAGTGAGTTCATAAAGACCACAACATCTCTGAACAAAACCTGGTGATACCTTTATCACAGCCAGCAACTGGCTCAATAATGCAGTGAATGGAAATCTAAGTTGGGATAAAAACTTCCTTAAGAAAAGGAGATGAAAAAAAGCGATTGAGAAAATGGAATTGAGCCATCTCAGAAATATAATCCTGGGAAGTGTGTCCAATTTTTCTAACGTTTCTAATAACTGACTTCACTGAGGTTGTGTGGGTATCTGTGGAAGCAGAATTTGTCCTCAATAGATTTTGAATAGTGAGTTTAAGTAGATACTTTATTTCAGGAATGTCATTGTATAAAACAGATATGCCAAAATATTTTCTTTGATGTGGAATAATAAAATCAAAAGAATAGTTACACAGGCTTGCCTTTCTCCTCTTTAGAGTAAGCTGCAGTGCTGCAGTTAGTTGTTTTTCATGGCTTCTGGTAGGAGTAGGGAAGGCTTTTCCAATGCAGTATAAGTTGGCAGGTATTCTGTGCCGTGACCAAACCAGCATCCCGGCCGGGATGTTCTGCAGCGCCCTGAGACACCTGCGCGAGGGCAGCCAGTTCCCAAGGCTGCCAGGCTCCTTGGGTGCTTGGAGTGGGCAGCAGCCAGCGCGGTGCCTGAGCCCGGCCGTGGAGCCGCTCGCTTGGGAACGGCGGCGGAGCGTGGGAGCCGTGACCGTGAGCCGCCAGGGAGCCTCCTGTCACGGGAACCTCAGCTTCTCCAGGTCCTCCTGCCAGGAACATTAAACTGGAGATAGGCAGAAAAATAATGCCAACGAGCAAAGCGGCCACCAGTTCGTTTTGCTTGAGGCATAGGCCTGGGAGCTGAGCTTTCCTTTGAATCCTATCCTGTTGCAGTAAATGAGAAGCTTTCTGTGTGCTTGAGGGAAGCCAGTGCTCATCAAGCTCTGCCTGTCTCAGCTTCCCCATTCTGCTACCAGACTAGTTCCTACGCCTCCTTGAAACGCTGGCTTTGAAATATCCAGTCGGATTATACATATGGCTGTAAGCAAGGATTTCAGATATATCAAAGCAGTTTTTCTGATGCTTCACATGCTTAATTTGTGTTAACAGGAGAATATTCTATTTTTTTCTTTTTTTTTTTTCTGTAAAATGGCATATATAGCAACCAAGACCAGATACGACATGTAAAAAATTTTCCAAAATAGCAAAAGGTGTTTCTGGAAGACAACAGGGAATAGTCTAAACAAAAACTCTCTCAATAAACGTGCACAAAGGTGTGAGCACGAGACAGACACCAGGCAGCTCCAGTCTGATGTTCTGTGGCTCTGCTGTCCTTTAGTCTTGTCCCCAGTGGAATCTGCACGGCTCTAATGGAGATCTCAACCTGCCAGGGCGTCCTGCTTTGCTTTTGAAATTCTAAGTACAATATCATTTCTTAGGAAATGGAGATAATCTCTATTTTATGGAATATATATGAAATTCAAGAAACAGATTTTAGGCATAGTACATTGGCCCAGTCTACTTCCTTTCACGTTTTATGTATAGATTGAATTCCATGTACTGTGGCGTTTCATTTGTGCTAGTTTACATTAGCTGTAAATGTGAGCTGGGCTGTTAGGTGTAATATTCGGAAGCCTCGGAAGGTGACAAGTACATTTCTCTTTTTGCGCAGCACTACAGTTGAGAATCACAGATCCTGCAAGATAAATTTGTGCAGAATTGTGTTTATCTAGATTGCACAAAAAAAGCAAACCTGTTAGTTTAGCTTATCTTTTGTCACGTTTTCTGCTATATCCTTTGGAAAATTTTCATTGGCAAAACCTTGTTCTCTTTCTAACAAATGTCTGTATTCTGTTTTTGTGAAACTGAATAATCGTTTCCTTAAGATTAAACCCATAAACGCTTATGTTCAGGAATATCATTTCTGACCTTGTTGCATGGGCTTTTGCAGATAAACAATTTTAAATCTGACAAAGCTTGAGAAACTTGGGGAAGAAATCTTGAAAGTAAATTATAATATCAGAAGATGATACGAATATGCAGAAGTACAAGCCACTGTTTATTCAGTGATATCAGCAGGTGCTTTAAGATTTGCTCAGCAGCTCTTATGTTAAACTAGTCTAAGCTAAATACTCTCATATTTTTTAAATATAGTGTTTTCCCATCTTCATACTTTTCAGATGCTTTAAACCTCTTTAGTACAACTTGTTCCTGAAACAGCAATGTTGATAGATTGCATTCTGCGAGCAGGCACACGAAGCGGGAGCCTTGAAAATAGGATTTGAAAGTAAACTTTTATTATTGAAAGTGTGGGCAGGGAAAACCAACTCTTTTAGCTGTGTTCATACGTTACATTGTCTGGAAAAACCCTTCGTAAAACATTTGCATTGTAAGAGTTTTATATCATTAGACACTTCGAATTCACCAAGATTGCTTAACAGCTGATGCTGTCCTGCCCCACACACCGTGTGTAATAATATTTATATCTTTGGCAGAAATTTCAGAAATTCAGAAATTATTCAGAAAGTAAGGTAGAATTAATAGACCTTTTTTCCCCTCTCTCTTTTAAATAGTGCATGGAAACCTGTATGCAAGATGACAGAGTTTAGTAGCAATCTATATAACTTTTAAACTGTAAATATGTTATAATGTAGTATTAAGGAGTTGAAAACAAGTGATGAAAGCATGGAAAAAGCACGCTTTTAATTCATATTGAGAGTTGGAGACTCACAAATAATAGAAGCTCTAGCTGTACAGTAAAACACTTGACCATTATGGAGTTCCAGGAGGTACCACCCTAAACCGTGGGCTCACTACGTTAAGGATCAGCTCCACTTTATCCTCCCTAGGAGGAGGTAGCAGTGATTTTTCAAAGTCATTTTTTAAATTTGGATTTTAGAACAGGGAAAATGGAATCTTATCTCCTTCAGAAATCACACATGATTGAGTATATATATTGTATGTACATCTATGTGAAATTCTGTTTCACATCTTGATTTCAAAACATACAGGTATGTCCAAGGTCTTGAAATCTTCCTAAAACTATAAAACAGAGGTTCATCTCCGAGTTCCAAGGGGCAGGGGCAGAAAGCTGTCCGGGAAGGCCTTCCTTTACGAAGCTGCCCAGTGTGTGAGTCACCGTGGCTGCAGCTGCCGGCGTTCCGTGGCAGGCAAGCGGCGGTGTCGCTGCGCGCGCTGCTGTTGCTGCACACGCTGCTGTTCCTGCGTGGGCCTGGCTGCCTGGCCGCGGGCTGCGCTGCGGAGCGGCTGCTGGCCCCGGCCCACGCAGGGCTGCTCTCGCCTTGCCCTGCTAGCCACAGCCGCCCGGCCCCGCATGGCTCCCAAGGGAGGAGCTCGTGGGAACCGAGGGGCAGGTCATTCTCAGCGACAGGCTCCTGCCGCTGGATCCCGCTCCTGCCAGAAATCTGTCTGAGCTTGAATCTGGCAGGGTTCAGGAAGCGGGAGTAAATGCGCCTCTTTGTTCGCGTCTTCCACAAGGGCAGCGCAGGAGTTTCGCCTGGCGCTTGCTATCCTGGCTACCCCTTTCAGGGTAGTTCTATAGCGGGCTCGGTGGCTAGGAGGGAGCCCAGCTTGCTTTTTTTTCCCTGTGTGGAGTGTGTGTGTATGTGATTATTTAGATGAAAGCTACATGCTCTAAAATGCATCCAGGTACAATGATGATGCCCACGATCGTGTTCATGTGTGTAGATATGCAGATATTGGATGCTTAGTTCTAAATTGCAATCTTAAAGGAGAGCATTTCTGTTTATATAACTTTAGAAAGGCAGTTAGCCTGAAAAATATAGAAAGGAATAAGCTATGTGCATTGTGGGTGAGCAGTTTACAGGCCAATTTGGCTTCTTATTGTGATGTATTTTGCATTTTTACTCTAGGTAAGTGCTACAGCTCCAAAGGAAAGAGAGAATAGGGATTTTGAAAACAAAATTAATTTTTGAGCCTTACGAACCAAGTGGTTGAAGTCTGTTCTCCTTAATTTTCCTTTTAGGCTAGACTGAGCGTAGATGATGGCATTCACAGCTAAAATGTGTACAGGTTTTTTCTGTAGGATAATGTTTTGTAGAGGTAAAAACCAGACAGCAATTTGATCCTGAGCAGTAGCTCAGAGGACACCAGGCCTGCATTGGGCGCTGGCTGATTCCATTGCAAAGGGCTGCTGGGCTTAGCCCTTTTCAGAAGCAAAACAATGTCTGTGTTAACAGGCACAAGAGCTTTGCTTATGGGAAAGCGAGCGAGGCGGCACAGGAGCGCGCTGGCGTCGAGGCTGTGGAAGAGGCCCCCTACACACGGGCACGGGTCTTTTCCAAACAGTCAGTGCTAGTGACATTCCCTTGCTTGGCACTGTTACAGGCAGAGATAGGCAGTGCTTTCTCCTGAATGGCTTGTGATATTTCCTGGCCAGTTGGTGCAAGACTTTCTTTTGCATATAGTTGTTATTTTGTGGTCACTTGGGTGTGCTGTTAAGTGTGCACACCTGAACAGTAGTGCTTGCTCTGCTGCTCATGTATGGGCACTCTGATGAAACAACAGGAGGATAAAACCTCAAGCCACGTCTCTGGCCAGGTACGTCAGTGAGTCCCAGTGTTCCCTGTGTCCTGAGTGGATCTACTGAGTAATGAGTAGATAATTCCTTTCAGCTCTTGCAGTAAGAGCTTAGGAAAAAATGTAGAGGAGAGGAAGGAGATACAAGCAGATACAAGGGCTTTCATATTGTTATTGTCTGCAGAGAGGAAATGCCAAGGAGAGTGCTGTAAGACTGAGGTCAGGCAAACATGGGAGATGGTGGAATTTCCATAATTTTATGAAATGGCGAAATTTCCATAATGCTGAAGAGAAGCTACTTGAACCTTGCTGTTGGGGAAAGAAAAACCCAAGTAGGAAAGAATGTCTGTAGACAGTAGGGAGTTGGTGTGTCTAGAGTGGCAAGCGAGGTGTTGGGTTAGTGAGTTGATCACTGAGGGTGGGCGAAAGCAGCACATTTTTAATGAAGTTAAGGAAGATGGTATGGCAAATAACACATTTCAAACTTGCATCCCCCGTAAGTCCTTTTTTTTCTCCAGCTTGAATCACAAAGGAGCTTCAGAAATGCCGTTGGAGAATAACTTCTTGTACTATACTATTTCTAAACTAACTTAAACTGGAAATCATTTACATATGTGTCAAGTCATCACGCAGTTTGCAGCACAATTGTTCAGAATGAAGTATCCTTAGATATTCTGAATCTTGAAAAGTTCACCAGTCAAGAAGCAAATAACAAAATTCCATTTGCATTCCTTGCTTACATCTATTTTTAAAGGACATTTTCTTTCATGTTCTATTGCTTTTCCAATGGCTTTTTGTGAATACTGCCTTACTTTCCATCACGAGAGAAGTGGGCTCCCCAGATAGCCCAGTTCGCGGTGCTGACTCAGTCCCTTCTGGGGCCAGGTACTGAAAAGATCTCAGTGCAGTGAACTGCTGGTTCTTATGGCTGGTTGGCAAGGAGATGGTGCCCAGTTCTAGCCAGCACATTCTTGGGCACATTTGCCTGCAGGCTGAGCTGTGAGGGGTGCTTCTTATGGAAGGAAAATAAAATTTGTCCAAAACACCAGCTGCCAAAATACTTCTTACTGCATTTTACCGAGCTCTGAGGATTGAAGAAAAGCCTGCTCAGCTTTTCAGAGCTTTGGTGGAACTTGAGTTAGCTCCGTGGCATTTTCCTGTGCGAGTCTGAGCTTTCGTGTCGCAGGGAGATACAGTCAGAGAGGAGACTGTGGGAGGCGAGAGCTTCCTGAGGGCCCCCTTAGAACTGGGCCCTCCCCGAGCAGCCTCGTGGCAGTGCCACGCAGCGGGGCAGAGGCCCCGCGTGTCGTCACCCTCCCGACTTGTGAGAGGAAGCAAAATGTTGCCAGGATGGACTTCATGAGTATCAGTCCTTACTGCGGTGACGCTCATTTCGTGCAGGACTTGGAGAATTTCTTCTTCATTTGCCTACAGCTATTTTTAAGGTTGCCTTTCTTTCCTGAAGTAGTTACGCTGACAAACAAGGCTAATATAGCCTTTTACGTGAAGCAGGCTGTCTCACAACTTGATTTTTTTCTGAATTGCGCATTTTAATTGGTAATAAGTATTATGAATGAAGATAATTGAAATGTTTCATCACTGCATATTTAATCCTTAGATTCGAGATGGACCCTGGGGAAAGAATCTGCATCTAGACCCAATGGCTTAAATACAGCCTTGCTTTAATTGTCGGAAAACAATTTCATAATTTCTCTTCTAGGGGGTCTTTGGTTATGTGAGCTATTAGAAACCTTTTTATTTGGCCAGAGCTTGTATGTGTGACAATACAATTGTGTTGTTGCGTGTGTTCTCATCCTGTTAAATCTCATAT
Source organism: Nothura maculosa (assembly GCA_032353885.1). Classification (NCBI taxonomy): domain Eukaryota; kingdom Metazoa; phylum Chordata; class Aves; order Tinamiformes; family Tinamidae; genus Nothura; species Nothura maculosa. Next base: position 1,268,486 of record JAUBOD010000589.1, read on the forward strand.
CGTTTCTGTAGGATCTCAGTCTCAGTAAATTTTCCCTTATCATCTTTTGAGCTTAATTTTGCTTTGGAAAATCAAGCTCTGTGCTTTTTTTTGTTTTGTACCCTGTCATTTAGAATCAGACAACAATAATTCTGGAATCAGAATGTGCTTTCTGTTATCTGGCTGATTTTGATGGATTGTCATGCGTTGGTTTGACTTTGCAGGGGTTGAATGTAGCATTAAAATGTTTTGAGCAGTTAACTGAGCAAACACGCTATGGAAACTAGAGAGAAAGGTCACTGGCACAGTGTTTGGTGAACGGAGCTTTTTATTTTAATCTTGAGAGCTTTGAAATAGTGTATTGTAACACAGTTTGCAGATCACTGAATTATGTACTGTACACATGGTTAACGATTTATGGGGCCATGAGTTATTTAATCGGGTAATGCATATACTTTGTACGACAAGCAAGCAGATGAGAACTCTGAATGAAAGAAATTGTTCATCATCTGAACAACAAGCTTTATATGCTGTGGTATTAGAAAATAATATGACTTTTTCCTGCCAAAAGTTGTCATTTCCAGTGGCCATTGCTTCAAATGAACATATCAATTAACCAAAAAATGTGTAAGCAATAGTGCCTTTCATTTAGGGTTTGCTAAACAAGGGCAAAGCTAAATAGAACCGATTTCTGATCTCCAGCATTAGGCCTTTGGGTGGTTGTTGTGATAAGTGTTGGTGCTTTGCCGAAAGGAAGCAGCCTGCAACGAGGCACTCGCTTTAAACACCTGGACTGAAATGTGTTCCTGTCGTCCAAGGCATCGTGACCCCAAGGGGTGGGAGATGGTAGATGGCTCGGGAGATAAGTTGCAGCCTAGGTTCTGAAGGGCAAGGACGACCAAGGGCAGGCATTGCTCTGTTCACAACAGGGCTGGCTTTTTCATGGCTTCTTCAAAACTGCATGGGATGAGAAATGCGCCGTGGAAAGGGAAGAGCAGCCCTGACTGCCACCAAAGGCGCTGCTGATTGTCAGGAGAGTGGCAGACATGGAGACTTAGGGATCTTGTCCCTTTTATTCAATCTCAGCTTCCAACCCTACCAGTAAGGCACGAGTTAGAGAGAAGCATGGTCCGCAGAGGAGTACCCCTCGTGGGCGTTAGAGGATGGATCATGGTAGGCAGGCAGCTTACAGATCAAAAGGTGGTTTGGAGGATTTGCTTCAGATGCGAGTTGTGTAACGAGAGCAACACTGAGAGCTCGCGCGCAAGGCCTGAAAGCTGCACGGACGTGGCGGGCGGTGGCACATCTCCTAGTAGGGGCCGTGTGCCGTTCGGCACGTTGGCGATCTGCGCCTCTCCTGAAGCCTGAGGCCCACGGGCTGCTGTATCGGGTGCCCTTGCTCGGGGGCTGGAGGAGCAGGGGCCTGCCCTGGGCCTCAGGTCTCTGGGCTGCGTGCGAGCAGCTCGGCCTCACCGTCATCCCTCGCGTCACGGCTTGCCCTCTGGGAAGGGAGGCCTGGGCAGCAGCCTGGGCAGCACCTCGGCTTCAGCTTTTTAGGATTGAGAAAAGATGGTCCAAACTCTCTTTAACTACTGAGAAAACATCCAGCTTTGAAATTTTCTCTATACATGGAGTCTTCAGTCATGTTTCCAGTATCTGACTTGAACAAGAATCCCTGAGGATTTCTAGTTTCAAATTATACTTCTACGAATAATGGGGAATCAAATATTCTAAGGCAAATTTAATGTACTCCAAGTCTCTCAAAATACCGCATGTAGGGCCATACAGCTAGCTTCAGAAAGCCACGTGAAAATGCAAATGTTTGCTTTCTCAACCAGAACTGAAAAATATCGAGCATTTCTAAAGGAGAAACAGAACAGTATGTTCTACTTTACTTATGCATTTTATAAAACATGCATATATAAAAAAATGAATATAAATTCTTTTAGGAGCAATTGTTTCATAAAAGAAACATGAGCTTGCTTTGGCAAAGATGTCTATGATTTATGGTTCATTCTGTAAACTTGGCCAAACAATTTCCTTCTCCTCCATGACTGGAGAGCAGAGCTGTCAGGGCAGGGAGCTGCAGGATGGCATCTGTTCTTACAGCAACAGGATTATGTTTATTCATGATTAGTTTATGCAGAAGATACGTCAAAGAGTTTATTTGAATTTTTGGTAAATTTGCCTTGCAGAGAAGAAATATTTTCTTAATTGGACTTTGTAGGAAAAAATCCCAGTAATGTCAAATGCAAATTAGAAATAATATGAGTTTAAAGAGTTTGAGAACCACTAGTGCTCAAAGTAGCGCATGCCTAGTGTGTGTGTCTAAACTTTTTTATAAAATCATGTGTTCCTTTAGTTCTGTATGCAGATTCTGAGACTCTATGGAAATGCTTGACATGTAGCCCCTTGGTACATCTTTGCTGACAGTAAGAGATACGTTTATCAGCACAGTGCTCACTAACCTTCTTGCCTTTCCTGCCTTTTCGTGTTGAGCGACATCTTGCAGAGTGCCACCAACCATGCCAGTTTTCCAGATTTTTGACTCTATGTAAATTTTTGCAGAGAGGTAGAGGGAGCAAGTGAAATGATTGACATTGGTATCTCCTGAAATGTTCCCTGTCTTTTTAGGCAGCTTGGTTTTCCCTATGGTGTTGCCAAAAACCTAGCAGATGATGTTTTCAGGATCAGAGACAGGAGATTGAAATGTTGCTAATGCCTGTAGCACTAAAGTCAGAGAATTCTGTAAAGAAATGTGCTGTGATTGATCGGGTTAATGTTTTACATGGGTGGGGAGAGAGAAAGGAACTACTTCACCAGTACTCAATTTTCATGTTTATATAAGTACTTTTTAGACACCAAACCTCTGTGTCCTTGTGTGTAGTGTCATGGTGTTGGTGGGTAGCAAATCCCATGGCCCTGAGTGCCTTCCTTCCTCCACAAGTGACATCCTCTGTGCACCTGCCTGGCTGCAATGGGAGCGTCCATGTCCAGACATCCCCGCAAGGGGAGCCCCGCGGCCGCTCTGTGGCAGGCACACAGAGCAGGCTGCCAGTGCTCTGCTGCCCTTGGGGCTGTTCCCTGGTCAAAGAAGCTCCTCTGCCTGTGCTGCAGCAGAGCAGGTGAGCACAAAAGCTGCGCGGTTGGTGTCGTTGCTGTGAAGCGTAGCTGTGGGGGAACCCGTGCGCTCTAGCTGTGCGCTGGAAGCTCTGGTTCCCCGGCACGTGCATCCCTGGTTGTGGTGTCCAGCAGAGCTTCAGAGCTCCCGGTGTGAGCCGCCACCTTCGCTCCAGCGAACCTGGAACCCTGGGGCATGTGCCAGGGCTATTCCAGCCCTTGCGCAGCCTTTCATTCCGGCATCGAGGCAGCCCCACACCTGCGTCTCGTGCTGGTGTCACCAGCAGCAGCCCAATCATTACAGAAACTTTGATCTGTTTTTTTCAAGTTAGATGAGCAATTATCTGATAAGTTTTCCATGTGAAAGTAGGTTCTTTTTTAGCCCTCTATCTCAACTTCAAAAGCTGCAATACTTCATAAGTGGCACTGAAGAGATTTTCCTTTCATAAAATGCTTGCGAGGCCTCACTCTCTCTGGGCAGATACCCGGGTGCAGTGTTGAAGTCCGTAATGTGCACACATGTATGCACAATCTCTTACGTCTTCAGGAAGACCATGGAGCTTCTGCAAGGGTGCCAGCAAGCCAGTATTAAGAACTGTCATCAAGGAACAGAGCTGGTTAAACATTAAATAATGCCGTTTTATTTTGGGAGGAAAATGACTTTTTAACAGAAATGTCGGTCATTTTTTTAACTAGGCAAAGAGCAATGACTGAATTTGTTACCACAATTGAGAAAATTCAAGAGGTTTCCTCAAGTCTATTAGGTTTTCTCTCACCAGGCAGTACTAAGTGAACATCTAGAACAATATGCATGAGCTAATAGACTTCCATGCAATTTGATTTCCAACTTTGTTATTTATCCAGTGCCTAAAATGCCATGCAAAGGCTAAAGAATGTATTACAATTAATTGTATCATGTTGGAATAAATAATTTTCTAAATACGTAGTCTGTCATGGTGGTCACTGATAAGGAATTTAATTTGAAACTCAGCTCTTGCCTTTTGAAAATCAGCTTTAACTAAATTGTTGCAGTCATTATATGTCATAAAGCCTCTGTATTTCACACTTCATTTTGTATCCATCTGGATGACAGACTGCTTCAAAGGGCGAGCAGTAGAAATGTGGTCCGAGCGCTCACCTGCACAGCGGGCTCTCCCGGGCCCCGCGGTTGGCAGGAACCCACGTTTTCTCCTCGTGCAGATTTACAGGTTAATTGGTCAAGACTCAAAGGATGTTGAGTTGAACTGGCCCCTCTTACAGCAGTGCCAGAGGTTGGGGGTGGTGTTTGGTGCTCCGCCTTTGCTGACGTTTCACTGCCACGCAGAATGGCAATAAGCTGCTGACGGGCAGTTTGTCGCCGCCCGTGATGTTAACGGGTCTTGTTTGGTCGCTGCAGGTGGGCTCGGTGCGTTTGCACGGGGACCTAGAAAGGTTCTCTGCTTTTTGGTTGGTTGGTTTGGAAGGGGGTTGCAGTAGATAGCAGTGTCCTTCAAGGAGCCCAGTGTTGTTTCAGCCCTGTTGCGCATATACAATGCGGACGTTGTCACTGCTCAGCTAATCATAGGTTGATAATTCAGTGTCTTTTACTTTGGCTCAGCAGGTAACTTCTATATTATGTTTTCGTCATGGAACTGGATGCTGATTTGGGCTAATTATGGGTAGCAGCGTTCATGTGTAGTTATTTCATTTTTAAAATTTCTTGTCATGTTTACACAGGAACAAAGTTTGCTTCCCTTTGTGTGAAAGGTGGGAGACTAGATCATCCAGCTAGATCCTCAGAAAACCGTGTTTGTAATAGAAAATACTAGTGCTTGCTGTCCAGCAGGTTTTGGTTCATGTTTTGGCCAGCAGGACGTGGAGGTGGGGAGCTCAGCTGGAGCCCAGAGCTGCAGAGCAGGGAGCTGCTGCTCCTGTGGCTGTGGTGTTCAAGGAACTAGATGTTCTATAAAACCTGCTTAAAAAAGTAGTGAACACCAGGCCTTGGCTTGAACTTCTCGTAGATAGTGAAATCTGTTGCACCAGCAACGTGGCAAATAGGGGAGACAAATAGGTCTTAAAAGTCCAACTAGCGTCTTTGGGCAAGATGACACCCCGAAAGATTCTTAGGGAAATAATCTGTAGCACATGAATTTTCTAAGATTTTATTCAATTCAAAAGTTTTCCTCCTTTACATATCATTCATGGACATAGGAAAAATATATTTATCTGAAAAATTCTTACTTTCTACTCAGGTTTATTGTCCTTTCTTCTTTATTGTGAGGTTCAAGTTGTGACAAGAATCGTTCACGTGGTTCATGCAAAGTTTGAAGCTTTGTGCAGTAAGAGATACTATTTTTTTTCCTCTAATGTTGCCCCAAACATTTGGTGCTTGTCAAGCATAGCTGTGTGTAGATACCAAAAGTCGAACCAAGCATGGACCAGTATGCACGTGCTGTGGAGAAGCTCCCCTCTTAGCCGTGCTTCCCAAGCAGGTGTCTGCACTTGGCTTGGGGCACTATCATTATTCTGGAGCAGGTGTCGGTATGGAAGGTTTTTTATGTTTCAGGATCCCTTGACCTTTCTTCTGGGCACACATACCGGGTGTTAATGATGAGCAATGCCCACATATCAGCACTAATTCAAACTTGAGCTCTTCCAGAGTTTGAAATATGCATGGATAAAATCTGTGCAGATGGTCCTGAATTTTAATACGTAAAAGTCAAGGTAAAACAAAGTTAACTTTCAAAGTTTGATAATAAATCACAAATTGCTGATTATAATCCTCTGAATATTTTAATTAGATGGTTTTCTTTCACCTAATCAGACACTGCCAATGTCAAGGGCACAGGAAGGTTCTGCCTTTCTTAGACACCAAGGCCTGAATAATGTCATAGAGGTCAGAAGAGTTGCTCAAACAACTTATTTTCAGTTATGTTTGTATTTGGTTGTATTCTTTCTCTGAAAAATGATTTGAACATTACTACCTCCATTTTTTTTCCTCAGTCACAGAGAAAATTGTTCCCCATAGCTGCATCTCTGTGCTTCTCTCTGCCATGAGAAGATTTGACGTTGCATGTATCTAGGAACACACATTTAAGGGAGGGTTACTTTGCAACTTGAGCTTAAAAGACAAGTAGTATCAGAATCAAGATCGTCCATGTAACCCCTTTGACATTCATCTCTGCTAGGGAGCAGCAGCAGCAAGAAGGACAGAGATGGGAATGCAGAGGTGTGCTCGGGACTGCCTGCTGAAGAGCCGCCACAGCGCGTGGTGCGGGCCGCATGATGCTCCGGGCTTTACTTGTACTTAAAATATTTTACTTTATTAGGCCTGATGTTGAGCCTGAGCACAGAAATATCAGTTAGCTATAAACAAAGTTCTTGGAGACAGAGAGCAAGGAAAAGGGAGCACAAGGGCTTACATTGGTAAAGTATTAGGCAGGCTTGACTCTAGGTGTCACTGTGAGCTGTGCCTGTAATTCCATAGCTCCAATTCCAGTTCTGTTCAGTGAACCCCACTTTCCAGCCTGCTTTTCCTTCTCTCTGTGTTTGTCTTTTTGTCTGTCTCTCTGTCTTGTTCTCTCTCTGTCCCTCTCTCTCACACACACAGATTCACACAACAGAGAATTATATGCAAAATAATAATTGGAAACAAGGAAGTTTACTGTTACTATTAGGATATACTGATAGAAATTAATAGATATTTAATCAAATAAAATCCTGGTTAACAGAGTAGTTACACCATGTATTGTCTAAAACAAAAGCTTGGGAAAGCAAGCAATTTGATAAAAATATTTAGCGAAGCTCTCTTGTCCACCTGCACAGGTTACAGGTAAGAGCAAATAGCAGGATTCCACTGTTTCCACTGTTGCTAATCTGGATTTGCAAGAGTTGAGACTAGATCATTTAAAAGATCTAGACTGTGCTGTAGGCCAGAGGAGTCCTGGGAAGCATCAGAAAAGGTATCCATGCATGTTAGGTATCTGCCAAAGCAACCTCTCTTTTCACTAGTACCAGCTTCTCAGTTTAGCGTGCTTTTCTAAAGACATACAGTAACATCATGAAACACTGCAGCCCGCAGGGCCTCCAGCACAGTGGCCATCGGGCTGCAAGAGCCTTCTCTGTCCTTGCAGTCGGTCACAGCGCAGCCTGGGACCGCGCAGCGCGCTCGTCGTGACGTGGGGAGGTACCGAGATTTCCTACCTACCCTGGGTAGGTCCCAAACACACGAACTTGGGTAAATAAGAATATTGAAATACCTTCTTATCACACATAGACAGAACACTGTTTTCATGTGTTACTAGAACTCTCATTACTTTTTAAGTGACTTTGTATAGTGAGAAGTACTTAGGTCCTAATTAGTAAAAGTGGCAATAGCTTTAGTTTTAAAGTATAAACAGAAAAAGAGGTTATCTTCTATTTTAGCTCAACCTACTGCCAACTCTGAGTTATTCTGTGATGCATATACTCTTTTTTTCCTGTTTTGCCAAGTGTTCGGAACAACAGCATCCATGATTCATGCTTTTGAGCTTGTCTGTTTTTTCTACTGGAATTCAGGAGAATCCTGAAGGACAAGGACAGTTTTAAAATCTACTTTGTAGAGTTTCATTTCCTTTTTGATTTGGGCACATCTAACAGTGCTGTATCTTGAATCCTTGTGGCATCTGATGGGAAAGGGGAGACAATTTGCAGGGTAGAGCTTCTCCTGCCAGACCTTGCTCATTACTGGATGCTGCCCAGCATCCCTCCTTGGCGTTCCCGCTTGCCTGAATGGGGCATCGCCCACGGTGTGGTCAGTGTGGTGAGCGCTCCGCAACGCACCCTGGCACTCACCTAGTCGCTCGTGGGCGCTGTGATTATCCATTGTCTCTATCAAATTACTCTTGGACAATGTCATCATTGCAGTTTCCCTCTGGATGGAACAGTGTCTTTGTTGGTTTTTTTTTGTTTGTTTTTGTTTTTTGTTTTTTAGCTCGGGATTGAGCAGTCAAATCTGACGACACTTCACACAAGTCGAGTTGTTTGAAAACATCCTGTCCTTTCAATCACAATAAGTAGCAGGCAGTGTGTGCTCCTCCAGTGCAACAGCTGCCCTGATAGGCTCTAAGAGAAGTAGTTAAAGGAAAAAAATCTTTTTAGTAGCAAACTACTTATGTGAAATCACTAGCTCTACATAGTCTGTTTTTCCCTTCTTTTTAACATTTTATAGGGAAATATAACAAGAATTAGGTTGGGGAGAGTTCAACAGCTGTTTCCTAGGATGAATACTTTTTCTGGAGACTTAAATTCCTGTATTTTTGAAGCAAAGAGTAAGTGTGAAGAAGCAAGTTTAAACTTGTGGCTCCTGTCTGTAAGTCCAGTTTCTGTTATGTAGATACAGCAGAGCCTTTAGCTAGAGGCCCAGAGTGGGAGTTTGGGGCTGCTGCCGGGGGAGCAGTTCCCGCAGGAAGGCCAACTGTGGGCATGCAGAGGAAGGGCGCTGGTCTTAGCCACCTGCTCAGCATGATGTCCAGAATCAAGGCTGTATTCCAGGGCTCTGGAGCAGTGGCACTGCCCATGCTAAACCCGCACTGCCAGTTCGGAAGAGACAGGAAGGATCCTTTCCAAGAGCAACACGGCCTGATGTTCCTGGAAAGAGCTATAACGTGTTGTAGGAGAAGTGTAAAAATACCAGCGATAATTCTCTACTGGTCTGGTGACGTCTGCATGGTTTTTGTAGCACGTTTACTCTTAAAGCAGAGTTTAGGGATGAGAAATGTTTCCAGCAGGGGAAATAGAGAGGAAGAATATTACTGGAAAATGTTCTTAATCATTGCAGAAATTTTCAGTAAGCGGTATTTTTTTTTCCTGTAACGTTTTCTGATGCTGAGTGCAAGTAATGCAGCATTTAAATTGTCTTCATCTCAGATGATTTATTGAGGGTCAGGTCTCTTGAAGTAATATTTTCTTTCTTATCTATAACTAATCAATCATGTGCTATGTAGAAAGTCCAAGCAGTTGTATTAATGCTTTAGTACAGTGTAACAATGTCAGACCAATCAAAATCAACTAATTACACATTAGAAATTATTTTGAAATTATTTTTATGTGCATAAACTTACATGCTTTATGCTGCAGAAAATACACATGCAAGCTACCAAATCACACAGATAAAAAATAATGCTCAGCAGTCATTACAATAGAGATAGTTGCAGGGTTTTTTCTTATTCCAGGATATTTGACTGGCTGGATTCTAATATTTCTTTTAATATTTGCTTTTGCCTGGGAGGAATGTGATAAAATTATGCAAAGCTATGATTCACGTAGTTAGAACAAATACAGATTGCAAACTATATAATGTTATCCTGGCCTGCTGTTTATAAAGCAATGAATGTGCCTGCTTGCTCTGTATGCCGATGGTGTTTCGGAGCCAGGTTTATATCTGGATGAATGACCTTTCTTTTTCCTAATTATTATTTTACACAGGCAAATAATTTACCTTTATAATTGTATGCAGTTGTCAAAAGAGACCCTTGGCAGGTGCTGGTCTACTGTATTGTTCATAGCATTCAGTAAATAGCCGCCTTCTCATTGCGAAAAGATTTCTAGGTCTTGCATGCTTTTCTGCACAGAAATAATGTTAGTTAAAAACGAATTGAGATGAATTATCCCTCCTTTTTTTTTTTTTTAGTATGTGAACTTGCATAAAATCACAGCCTTGTTGCTTATCCAGAACTATGGGTTAAATGGCCTCATGGTTCTAATAGCGTCTCTGCTCAGGAGCAGTTGAAGAAGTCAGGTTCTTCTCACCACTGCAGATAGTTGTTGGCCTTAAGCAGGACGTGTTCAGGTCATGGGGAGAAGTTATCGTTTTTCAAACACCCAGAAACGCGTTGTAACCTACCAGCCAGTTTGCTCAGCCATAGCCAGTTACACATGAGCAAGTGAAACTCCTTGCTTAGTTTTTTCATCACTGGAGTCTTTCAGCGTGTCTTAGGGGTCAGCCTGTTTTAAAGCACTTGGAGTAGAATTGCGATGACTGAATTGCTGACAGCATAGTAGTATCCAGTGCTGCTCAAGAAGTGTGGCATTAGGGTGGAGATGACGTGGGGCACTTCAGAGGCACCCGAGCTGGTCCAGCAGTAACACTGACCTGTCACGCTTCAGCTCTTTCTCCTACAGCTGCTTGTTCCACTAACTGGTGTCTAAAACTGCTGCGAAAGTCACTTCAGCTGCAGGCTGAGCAAAAGTCTGCTGACTTCTGATGCAACAGTAGAGCATCAAGTAATGATGCACACATAGGATTGCAGTTTGGGAACCTCTGATCCTTTGGAAATAGAGAGAGTCCCATGCTGTGGAGGAGCTGGGAAAGGAACCTGCTGAAGGATGTCCCCCCCCTCATTATGTTTTTCCTCTCTGCTTGGTAATGCAGTTGCTAATGCTGCTAACAGAGAGAGACTCCTGTTGTTGGCTGTGTTGTAGCATTCTTTTCGTTGCTTTTTTTCCATCTCAAGAACCTGCAGAAATGCCGCAAAGCCACCTCTTTCAGGAGAAGCTGTTCCTGGTCTGTATTTCTGCATAAGCGTGAATATAATAGGCATGTGACATGTTGACAAGACTAATTATACCCAGAGGGTTTGGCAATTTATGTTGGGTAGCAGGTGGTATCATTTCCTGGTTAGTTGGTACCCTAACTTGTTATTATCCATGGCCATCAGCAGCTAGAGTGACATCTACAGAGTTAGACCACCGAGCTAGCAGAGGGAGCCACAGTTGTTCCACTTGGCCGTATATTGAGGGAATTCCTGCTGTCCTTCATAGTGTGCGTCGCGTAACCTTTGATAACGTAGCTGGAAAGACAAGTTGTGACTCCTCTCATTGCCTTTCCCCTCTGGTACATGGCTGTTAGTAAGCAGGTTGTTCTCCACACACAGAATGCCTTGTAACTCGCTGTCTACCACCATCATTATGCCATTGACTCAGTCATACAGCATGCCAGCTAAGTAGCTTTTGTCCCTGAGGAGTTATTTCTTATCACAATATCTTTGATTTGGTACATTACTTTATTGCTCACTTCTGAGACCATCCTGTTGTTCTGCGAGTTGTATACATACCTAATTAGGGACAGAGTCTTGCTCTGAGAAGTTAATGCCTTTAAGAGAAGGGGAGAGGAAAATGTTACTTCTATTTTGCAAATTAAAAATAGATGTGATGAAGATACGAGAAGAGAGAGTATTGCCAGAGGTTGCATGAGGGATTTGTGGGGGAGGAAGAGTTCTTTGGTTCTTGCAAGAGCCAAATCTAATAGCCCAATCATAAACTCACCTGTCTTTTCTCAGTGTTGTTTTATGAAGAACGTTCTGTTTCTTTGTTTTCTTTAGACTACTCCTGAATTGCTATATGCCAGGTCATGCAATTCACCCCCACTCTGAAGCCATAAGATCCTTTCTTCGGCCTTGTGAATCTTTCCGGACACTTCAGCGCTTGAAGATCCAAATCCATAGTAATGGTTGAGCTTTTGATTCCAAATTTTAGCCTTTTCCCAACATTTTTTCCCCATTCTTCCATCTGTCTGTAATCCTTGAAATTCTAGACTTTTTCTCCTTCTTTTCTTTACCAGACCTGATAATATTGACTTTTTATCATAATTGGTGGCATTAACTTGTTTATCTCCTGTCATATCCCATATACTTACCAATGTCTGTATGGTCTTCTGCCATTTCTAAAAAAAGTTATTCTCTGACCTTCCCCCCCCTAAAATTAGCCACTTATTAGGTCGCTCATCTATTTTCATCAAGTAGGTAGTTTGGAGTCTGTGGTTTGGCAGGCACATCTTCTTTCCTTACCTGTATCATACAGAAGGAGAGTGTTTTCTTGCTCACAGCTCTGCACCCCTTTCAGCAGGGGCCTAATTCTGACCTGAAATTCCTTATGGGAGCCGGCTTTCCACTTTGGTGCGTTGGCTGCTGCCCAGCGCCGTGCCAGCGTCCAGCCTGGGACGCTCCTGAAGCCACGCTGGTGTATTTGCCTGATGCTGTTCTCTGCCCACTGGCGATACCCAGCAAGCTCCAAGCAAGTGTTTCCTCTAGGGGCTGGAGATCTCCCTGTCACTGCACAGGGATGGCCGTAGTGCTTGAACTATTCTGTGGTGGAGCCTCTGGGTCACTGCTAAGTTGCCTATAAAATTCTACCCTACGTTTCTTCAGTTCTTGACATTTACCTTTTATAGCCATAGCAGCTCTTGAGCCTCCCTACCAGATGGTGTCCTGGAGAATGTATCAAGTCTTTCTTCGATTTCACTCCAGATCTGGAAGACTTGGAGATTGGGAGATTGTGTGTTTTCCAGGGACAAACAGTGCATGTGTGGAAATTGGAATGAAATCTGCTGAGACCACACATCCGGGAAGCATCATCCACACCCAGTGAGACTGGGATATACAGGGTGACCTGAGTCATCTTCAGCATTGGAGCAGTAGAAATACAGTTAAATTCGTATGAGGTACAAGGTCAGGCACTTGGAGTCTAATGACAGGAATTCTTCTGTAGGCTTGTTAATTGGCAATGCCAGAGGAAAAGAGAAATATGTTAAGTATTTCACAGGATGCAGCTTTGTGAAATGGCCATGTATAAAGCAAATGTGATCTTATGATGTATCAGATGAAGAATTTATGATAACCAAAAGAAAATGTTAGTATTATTTAAAGTCCCAGTGTACAGTTCTAGATATTGGTGTTTAAAATTGACTGTAGAAATGCGAGAGGAGGCCAATCATG
>JAUBOD010000589.1:1319403-1335476 GCA_032353885.1 Nothura maculosa
GTCCTCTAATCATGATTGTATCTCCCAGCAAAAGAGGCTGGGGATGGTTTGTAATAGTTCTGTCAACAGTTTTTCCCAGAAATAGCAAAAAAAGGGGAAAAAAAAAATCTGCTACCAATCTGTAAAGCTGGATGGACGGAGTTTTCCCAGAAATGCTGAGGAACTGAGCACCTGGGACCTCTGTTACACTTCAGCCATGGAGATAAGGGGCAGGAGTGCCCAGCTGCATTAAGCACCTGTGACTTGGTTTGGGTAGGGGGCTGTAGAAAGGCCTCTTTGGTGCCTTCCAGGATACCTGGCGCCTCAAATCCTGAGGAGTGATGAGGTGAGCAGACCATTTTGTCAGTCTAGGCCCAAGGCATCCAGCTAAACAAAGTGGCTGGCAATGCCACCACAAACAAAACCGAAACAAGACAGTAATATTTGTGATCTGCCTGTGCCTTTCCCCTCGGGGAGCCCAGGAGCACCCGCTTGGTGCGGCAGCTGCGCCGAGGCCTCTCTGGAGACACCGCCCCAAGGCAGAGCCCCTCGAGGGACACCTTCCTGCCGGGACACATTGCAGGGCTTGGTGCTGAAGTTTTGGGTTGGATCGCTACGGAATACAGTAACTGAAAGCATTATAAAAGCAGCATTTTGGAAATATCCTCTCCCTCATTTTCCAAAGCTGCTCCTCACTGCATGCTTAGAAAGTCCCTTCAATTAGAAAATGAAGAAGTCCTTGTACAGGATTTAAAGCAGTGCATGGGAGACTGTTCCATTTTCCAAGCTTCTTAAGAATGTGACCCCAGCGGATATCAACACAGATTTGTGGGATCATCTCAGAAAGGGCTGAATATAAGTTTTGTCTGCAAATACATATGCCATGAAAACCTGATTTGCCAATGCTGTTTACCATTTGATCAGATAAAAGAATATTAGCTCTTAAAAATGAAGGCCAAACTGAATTCCCTTTTCAGAGCAGTATACAATAATAGCATTTTTCTGTGTGCGTGTGTAGCTCCTTTAGTCATCAGCACCGACACGTGCAGAAGTAGCCGTTGAGCACCGTCCTGCTGATTAACCGTGACCGTCGCGTAAGGCAGTGAGGAGCCAGGTGCGAGGAAGGTTGGGAAGCTCTCAGGTAGGCTCTGGTGGGCGTTGCTTCCTGGTTTGAGCATCCCTGCCCGCAGCGATTGCCCCGTGCCACAGTGCCCAGGAAGGGATGGGAAGGACCCCAGACGTCTCGGCAGCACTGCCCTGGGAAGTGCAGGGGCAGGAGCAGGGCTGCCAGCCCTCAAGGGGCAGGGGGCTGCGGAGCCCCACATGGCGGTGCCAACGTGCAGCCGTGCCTAGGATTTTGTGTATCCTAGGGAAGCCAGAATAATTCTGGAGCGAGACAATTTCCACAGGCAAAGTACAGGTTGTGTTTGCCAGCCCATAAAGTACCACACTATTTATTTTGAAACTTCCTGATCCTATCAAGAGCAAATTCACTTTAGAAGTATACATAGCCCCATTGAGACAGCTAAGATTATACACACAAGCAGGAGCAGACGCAAGTGGGCTCTGCACACCAAAAAGTGATGCTCATTCCAGCCTGCGATGGACACAGGGAGTGGGTAAGTGCAGAGCCGGATAGATCCGTTGCCCATAAGCACACCACGAGGAGGGGGAGAAGTGTCAGGACACAACTCGGAAAACAGCACTCTGGCTCCCTGAATCCCTGCCCTGCTCACCTGGCTGCTGTTCCCATTGGGGAAGGTTACCTCTGCCTGGCGCTCATTGAAAGCCCAGGCTCCCGCAGTGCGGTTGTGGCTCTGTGATCAAACCCCATCACCCGTGTGAATGAGTTCGCCCTGGTCAGGAGCAGCAGAGCCGTTCGGTGGAGTTAGACCCATTTAAAAAATGGTTGCCTGTCTGGTTTGCTATTTGGCTTATCAAAGGATTTTTAAAGTTTATTTTATTATTTAAAGCAGCACACATCACTGGCTTTCGGCTCAGTTGTAGGTGGAAAGGCTTTCTTCTTTTTTTATATTCCATCATCTATCTTGACAGATTCTGCGTGTGCCAGAGGCAGTGCTCTTAACCCTGGATCAAAACCTAATCTCTCTTGCTTTTGTAAAACCTTTTCCTCTAATTCTCTCTCTAGTAAATTATATTCTGTTCTTTGCCCTTGAATAATTTTAAAATGTATAGACTAAAACGCGTGCGGGGGGGCCTGCGCCACTGAACGATACCTGGTAATCAAAATGCCGCGTTCCTATCTTGCCGCAGTGATCTCATTTCTATTGGGACACCACTCCTGTGAGCACAGGCCCGTGTTGTGTTCATCCTGTTACAACCAGATAAACTCATAATGCAGACAGATAAGAGCTATGCTCATTAATCTATTAATTGCCTATTGTCAGTTGTCAATATGTTTCGCTTGATGGGAAGCCTGAAGATTAGTTTGTATTATGAGGATGTAGATTTTCTTCTGGATTATTATTATTTTATTTTGCTATGCGGAGTACTGCAGAGTGGCAGCATCTCACTGGAGCAGAGCTAGCAGTCTGGGAAACCCCAAAACGGTGACACCCCGAACGGCTCTGAACTGAAGAGCTCGTTCCAGTGGCCGGAGCCCCCAAGAGCGGCGGGGGCCGTGGGGAGGGCTGTTTTTATGATGGACATGCAGGACATCCTTAGAGTCAACACAGCCTGAGATACCCTCATTTCCCAGAGAAGCTGAAGCTCTGTGGGGCCTTCATTGTTCGTGGAAATCTGAGACTGATTTTGTCGGTGACTGGAGCTGCTGGAGCAGGATTTTATTATAATTGTGTGACCTTTAATATACCATGAAGAGATTTCAAGTTCTCTATTTTTCTGGCCTGTAACAAATCAAATGTTTAACTCTGATGTGCAGTCACCAAGTTTACACCTTAAGAAGGGTGATTTTCAAGGGCTTATTGCTACAAAGAACTGTGGAGCAGAGGCAGTTTCAAAAAAAAGGGAAAAAAGGAGAGGAACATCACAGAGGCACTTTAGAGACCTATTTGAATCACTGCTTTAAGTCATTTATATCATGGCCAAAAAGCCCGTCCGTGTGAGTGTTTCATAATGATGACCAATTCTGAGCGGAACCTGGAAATTTTCCTGTCTGTGGCACGGGAAAAAGAAGCCCCGCACTGCGTGTGCCTCAGGCACCTGACCCGTTTGAAGCGTTTCCTCACGGCGCGGCGTTCGGCGGGCTGGGGCAGCTGAGGAGGGGCCGCTTCGACCTCTCGGGCACGCGGTGCCGCCCCGTGCACTGAGCGGGGCCCACGGGCGGGTTGGGTTCGTGAGGAGGCCTCGCGCCCGCCCAGGTGACACACGGCCGGCCCGCGGGACCAGAGGCTCCCGCTTGTGTCTTCCTGTAACAAGTGGAGAGGTAAAAAAAAAAACCCAAAACACCAGTCAGTAATTATGAAGAAGAAGAAAGGAAGGAAGAAAAAAATCTTCACCAAAAATGTGCCAGACTCCTTGAAAATGAGGGAGTTCCTTTTCTCACATATCACTGATGTTTTAAGTGCCATTTGCTTCCAACTTGGGTAAGTCATCACAAGCTTTCAAATTTCCCTTTTCCTCTTGTACTCTGTCCTCTCCAGGTCAGAAGGGAGGGTTTGGAAACAAAGCAAGAGCCAAAGGCAAAGTAAGAAATAGAAAAAGAAAAGAGGGAAAAATCTCCAGATAGCATTCGGGTCTGTATTTGCACCATTCAGATATTTATATTCAGTTGCTCAGGGATTGAAATTGTTGGAACAGTGTGAATGAAAATGCAATATTTTGAAAACTTATTTAAGAATAGTAGAAGTTATTCTTGCAAAATAGAAAAATCCTGTGAAATAGAAAAAATGTCCAAATTTGGAATTTTCCCTAACACTTATCCCTCTATTTCAGCAAACTTTCCGTGTGTGCTAATGCAGCCCAGCAGAGCCCGTGTGCTGTGCTCCATGTGTGAGGCACACGTCGTACCCTGTCCCCGAGCACTTACGTGCCAGTGAGAGCAGAGCTGCCGTGCCATGAGGTGCTTCGCTCCTGCTCCTGCGGGCAGCTCGTGGCCGGCTCACAAGGCCTCAGCTCTCCCAAGCGCCAGCTGAATGCCCTGGCCAAAATCCCCCTCTTCCTTACAGCACTTTGATATACTTTGACTTTCTGTCTGATATCTCCTCCAAGCATTTCTTTTGTGTGGTTGTTGAGGTCAGTGGTCTCAGCTTGCTGCCAGCACGCAGATTTTTCCCCTTTATGCTGCTGCCTTTGTGCATGGCCCGGCCGCTGAGTCGCTGCCTTTGCATTTCGCGCCTGCCCGGCTCCCTCCCCGCGGCGCGGAAGGTGACAGCCCCGGGAGCGCAGGGTTTTGTGCGTTTGACCTGGGGGGTAGCGCACTCCCCTCTGCAGCCCAGGCCCCTTTGTGCACCGGCCCCTTTGAGCAGCCTCCACTGCCTTTTATTGGCTCTCTCCCCTGTTTCCACTAAATTTTTCAAGGCCGCTGCCCGCTGCCTTTGTGCGTCCTTTGCGGCGCGCCGCACGTGCGCGGCCGGGCTCCGCGGCTCCTCGTGCGCAGGACAAAGCTGCCGCCGCCGCTGCCGAAGAGGTTGCGGAGCTGCAACCTGTGCGGCGGGAGCCGGCCCCCACCGGCTCCGCTTTCTCTCCGCCTGAATGCCAGCTCCTTTCTCTAAAGAACCCGGGGTGGGCAAGGCAGCAAAAGGAGAGAAAAGGGATGAAATAGCATTAGAACTAACACTCCAGCTCTGAGCTGTGCGAGGACTTTGCCTCTCTGAGTAGGAAGTACCTTGGGAGCGGTAGATGGGGTAGGTCAAGAAGCTGCTCTTTTGTGCCACGCTAGCCTCGCAGCGTGCCACGCAGCGGGAGGCAGAGACTTCCCACATGCGCAGGTTTCTCTGCATTGCTCTCTGTTGGCTTTAGAAACAGCATCTTCCTTCCTGAGCTCTTGCCCTTCCCAAAGGAGACAGACCCGTGGCCAGCAAGGAGAGCCATGGGCACTGGGGCCACCGAGGGAAGGGCGGCCCCGGCTGCAGCTCAGGCGGCTCCCAGCAGAGCCGAGGCAGCAGCTCCGCAGAGCTGAGCCCAAACCGGCCTGGCCGGGGTGGGAGCCTGGGCACACGCGGAGCACAGACCCATTTTGCTGCAGTGCTCCTGCCAGGTATATCTCTAATCTGGGGACGTTTTCTAATTAGCGGTTCATTAATTGTAAAACAAGAGAAGGCAAAGCGCCTACTCTGCATTTGGAACTTTGTGAACTAAAACTGTTTTAGCCTCATAGGGCAAAATCTTTTGAGTTGTATATATAGGAAATGAATGCATGACTACGAGAACCAGGATGTAGTGCAGAAGATGAGGAAGGTGGCTTTTTCTTTAATTAAATATAAGCCATTTTCTTTGGACTGTAGCAGGTAGCTAGTTTTAAGTAGGGGGAAGAGCTTTTCTGGAGGGAAAGAAAATCTGAGGGAGAAGAAGAGATTTCCATTTGAGTTCTAGTTATCTATACCACTATACAGTGCCCATAGAACATTACCATTCTCATTTGTAGCATTTTGTACCTACTTTGCATGGTAACGAGACAAATACGGTCCTGTGAGCAAATATATGGCTGAGGAACCTGCTTTGTTGAATTGGGACCCAGTGATTTCGAAGGGAGAAGACATGTCCATTTATCTCATAGCAGAAGGAGATTCAGGAGCAAGGCAGTAAGAGAATAGTCACTTGTGCTGCCCTCTTGGCTTTTCCCTAAGCAGAGCACAGCGGTGTGGGATTTGAGAGGGGACCTCCAGCTGCAGAGAACTGGCCACAGAGGGAGATGTGTGTTAGCAGAGTCTTTGCTGAGGTGGAACGGGAGTGGCACGACAGCTTACAGGGTGTATCAGACAGGAATAGCACTATTTTGTTAAAGACAAGAAATTGTTACTTCATTTATCGCTGTGGTTCAGATGTGTCTCAGTCTTCCTCTGTCCTTGTCATCTCTCGATGTACTGACTGCATTTACTTTCATCATAAAATTTGAAGGGACTTGTATTTTTGTGTCATTCTTGGGTACTTCTAAAGACCTTAAGAGTTTTCTTTCTGAATTCTCAGTCCATTGAGCTGCAGATAGATGTTCTTTCTCATCTAAAACTCCTTGCTTCCTTACCATTGCAGAAGGAAAAAACACATTTAGGAAATTAGTTTGTGGCTTTCTTCAATTTGTTCCACAGATAACTGCTCCTCAACGCTACAGCAGCGCGGCACTGGTGTGCAGCTGCAAGCGTGTGCTCAAATTAAACACATATTCAGCGCTTACTCCTTTGGTGTGCAGTACAGGGGAGAAAAATGTGTGTATCGAGCAACTGTGAGCGCCAAAGGGGCCACCTTCAAATTTCCTTGTAAGGCAGGAAAGGAGGAGAGAAGCTCTGTTTTTTGAGGAGGGGTCTCCTCAAAGTCTTGTTGCTTCATGATGATGTTGAGCAGGAAACTAAAACAAAGAGGTAAAGTGAAGATCATTCCCAGTGGCTCTCCATTTGCTTTGGTTGTGTATGGATCCAGTTTCTGCGTGCCTCTCTGCTGTGGAGCAGGGGGGATTGCTTTGTGCTTGGCAACAGATGGCTTGGAGCTACAGGTGATGTCCGTGCCTCTGTGAGTAGATTGTGAGTGTAAGGGCCTTAACTTCTGAGGGGGCGTGAAGGAGGAGAGCTCCTTGCTCAGTAAAATGTTGGATAAGTAAAAACTCAGAGAAAGTGAAAAGAGGTCTTAAACCTAGGGAAATTATTCCTCTTCAGTTATTTCTAGGTTAAATTTTCCATGCTGTGTATCACCATGTTCTCTGAAATTTGAAAAGTGATTTTCCAATATTTTTTAAAAACAGGATGTGTACTGTGCTTTTCCAAGGAGTTGTGTGAGGTTTTCGTGCCGAGCAGCCCCAGAGTCTCTGGGAGAGCTGTTTGTTTGGAAGCGCCATGTGCAGCAGGTCCCCTCCTGCCCCTGCTCCCGGCGGGCGGCGCGGGCTGCCCGTGCGCGCGGTGCCCGCGGTGCTTGGGCAGAGGCGGCGGTGGCAGCGGCGAAGCTGCGTGCGGGGCAGGCGCGTCTGGGCCCGCGGGGAGGGCGCCCGCACAGAGCTCCTTTATCAGGCGCACAACCGGCTGCTGAACCAGGCGCGGAGGGTCCAAGGTGCTGCTGGTAATCTGTGCTACAAACAGAGCTCAGTCTGCACAATTAAGCGCTCTGGAGTTGGCAGAGGTTCGTGCTGTTGGCAGTTTTCCCCTTAAATAAAGGTCAGAAAGAGGGGAATGCGTTAACCAGTGTCGACCTTTTCCAAGGTATCAGAACATGCCATTGAGCACTGGCAGTACTTTCTTCGTTGTGCCAACAACCTTGGGGAGAGGATCTGTGTCCTGTTTAAAACCCTGCCTGTTTCAAGAGGAGATGGAGCCTGCACTCCTGTGCGAGCAGAAGAGGGGAAGGGGAGAGCTCCTGTGTCGTTGGGTGACAGCACCTGCCTCTGCCCCACTGGAGCGTTCTGTGGGTCCAGCCTCGGGAAGATCTGCTCGCGGGAGCAACCTTAGAGTTGGTTGCCCTTCGTAGCCCTCCCTGCTGTGTCCTGGCTTCCAACAAGCGCTTCCAGGCCACTGGAAGCAGAGTGGGGAGCTGCTTCTTGCAGGGTGCCTCCTTGCAGCAGAAGGTGATTCCCGTTGGCAGAAGGGCTCGCTCTGCCTCTGGCAGGGAGCTGGAGGGAGCGTACGCAGCCCTGCCCCACAGCCTGCGCAGGATCACTCTCCCAGTAGGACAGTCTCTTCTCTTGATTATAACGATGAGAAGTGTTTTCATTTAAAGAGGAAAACGCTTCAGTGGTTTTCTCATCCCTCGCCCCTCCTCTTGGCAAGGGAGTGTGCTGTTGGGGCACCGGGTTTATCACAGGCCAAAGGGGGAATTCTCCAAGGAGCCTCTTGATGAAATGTTGGCAACACATCACTGAGCAGTTGTAAAGACTTCAGGAAGCCCCAAATTTCTCTAAATTTTCCCACCACTGGCCCTGGATCTAGTTTCATCTCTGTCTTTACAATCTTTGGAAGAACATGTAGGAATGTGCTTGGTGGTGTGTGCACCAGCACCTTGGGACACTGACAAAAGGGGCTCGAAGAAGGAAGCCATCCACATGCTAGTCTTTTTCTAGCCTCCTTAGCTGCTTTTCCGTCATGTTTTTTTCCCCATCCAAAAATACACTTAAGCAAGAGGAATTACTTACTGGCTTTCCTGGGAGAGTGACCCAGCGGGACCGCGTTGCCTTTGCCGTGCACGGGCTCTTGATGCTGCAAAGGGCTCGGGCAGCTGCGTGTCCCGAGCTGCCGGCTCGGCACCGGCTCTCTCATCCTTTGGGTATCGCAGCTGCAGTGTGAGAGAGGGGAAAATATTGTTTCTCGTCTTACACTTGAGCATTTTGGGGCAAACTAATTCTACCACGTACTTAAGGAGAGGCCTGCAGAAT
Organism: Nothura maculosa; assembly: GCA_032353885.1. Lineage (NCBI taxonomy): Eukaryota > Metazoa > Chordata > Aves > Tinamiformes > Tinamidae > Nothura > Nothura maculosa. The sequence continues at coordinate 1,327,874 of JAUBOD010000589.1, forward strand.
CACTGGGGGAGGTAGGGGAGGAGAGGAAAAGGCAGTTGTTTTTCTCTTGGAAATAAGAGGAGGCTTGACTGAAATTAAGTCTCTTGCTTGTTCTTTTTTAAATCTTAGAAAAGTGCTAAAGTTCAAATGTTTACTGAATAGAATTTCAAAAGGCAGGTTAACTTTGTATTTTAACCAAAGCTGTAATAGAGAAATATTTTCTCTGTTTTGTTAAAATGTGATCGGATTCCTGCTCAGCCTACCCTCACTCTGTAAATAGGAATGAGTATTCACTGTTGGTGTGGATTTTTTCTTTTTTTTTTTAAATCACAGAATGGATTAAGAATTAGACTAGAGACAAGAGGAGGAAAAAACCCTCAGAGCTGTAATCAAACATCCATTCCAACAGCTGAAACATGTTATTACATCTTTCAGCTGATTTATTGTACCCAAAGAGATTTCATAATCATTCTCAGTATTAAAACAAGGGGAATAGAGGCACATTTCAATAACAATGATTGTTGTTTGGAGAATGCCAATCATGTCTGGGAGTGTTATTTACATCAGACAATATGTAGATATTGTGCCTTCGAGCCTATTCCTGTTCTTTTTTGTTCTGTGACTTACACAAATGAATGTTGAGAAATGTTGACAACAAGGTTCAGTAGCTAAATACAATAACTGGGGTCCTGCTCACTTTCTTTTGAGGAGAGAGAATCTCAGATCTTTTGGGAGAGAATCTACTTAGATCTTTACCATCTCAGTAAGGCAATCTGATACAGGGTTAAACACTACCATAAACGTAGTACGAGCTGTCTTTGCTGTGAAAGGTGGGGAGAGCCCTAGTTTGTATACTAATTTTAATTTGTATTCACACATTGGCTACACCTAATTTGAAAAGAATTAAAGGACAGGAATGAGAAAACCAGATGTAGAGCAGTGCGGTGTGTTACAGGGAAGCAAGGCTTCACTTTGTGTTATTTTCTAACATGCAGTTTTATTTTTGCCAGTGTCTGTCACAAATCCTAAAATGCCATTACAGAGTTAGCAGATGGTTCCCAAGTATTCATACCTGATAAAGCCTCCTGGGTGATCAAGCACTGAAAAATCAATATATTTTTCAACTTTCAATGGCTAGCTATTCAGTTTCATTACATCTCGCTATTCCTCCATGGCTCCTGTGATATGGACACTTACTTCACCATTGCATTAAGCTCTAATCTCCGGGCCGGCTGGTACAGGCAGTTAATGAATAGCTGGAGTACCTCCTCGCCATGCTTCACAATTCTTCTGATCTCCCTAGGATGTTTCGAGTACTGTGATCTTGCGTGTAGTAACACCCCACTTCTTCCCCCTCCTCGGTTTCCACACCTGCACAGACACCCCTCTCTGGCTGTCACTGCACTCAGCTCCAAATGGAAAATTCAGTAAATACACACTCCAGCAGAAATATTTGCTGTGACTTTTGACTCTTAAATAAATAATATCAATAAGGCTCAGTAAGTCAGATCCATGCCCCCTGGGAGACCATATGAATCACATTCTTAAATCTATCATTTTCAATAAAGCCACAACTAGAGATAGGCCTTTAGAATGTCCTGCGTCTTCCTACAAGGTATCTACGCTCTCTGACTGACAGTTAGGGCTATCCTTAAATTGTGTTTTCTCCCCCTTTCCTAATGTAAATGAATATTGCAGAAAAGTTACTTGCAGTAGATAGCAAAGGATGTGTTGGCTTAGTGCTTATGGCAGCTCCTAAGTGTGGGTGAAGCTAGGCTTCTGACGTGGGACATATCTTTAGATTTTGCAGGAGAAAATAAGGGCAAGCAAATTGCTTGTGGTTGCCTACGGTGTGCACATGCATGTGTTGCAGCCTCAGAAACTGCAGGATCCTGTCTGTTTTAATTTTCTCTTAGCATTGGAGGTGCTGTTGAATCTTGGCCTTACATTTTGTCGAGGGTCGCAGTTGCGGTTTGTGGTCATTGCTTGAACACCTCAGAGAAAGCCACAGACCAGACTCATCCTGCACGTGGCAGGATTGGCAAGCCGGGGTGCCCAGCAAACCCATTCAGTCTGGTTAAAGCACATCTTAAATTTGCAACGGAGTCATCGATCCAGCCCAAGGCGTGGGAGATGAGACGGCCTTTGTAGAAAGCAGGGCCTGTGCCCCATGCGGTCGTGTCCAGCAGGCACCTTTCCGCACTCCTGTTCCGCCCGTGCTGCCCAAACACGGGAACCAAATCACTGGAGAGAAATGGCGCGGTGCTGCCCGACCGCAGGCTGCTTTATTAGCAGCCGAGGCGCGCGGTTGTGCCGCGCGGGACCCCGCACCACGCCGGGGCCCTTTTATTACCTGCTCTGTGGCTGGATTTATGCTGGCGCAAGGCCTAGCAAAAAAACGCTTTTGTGCGGTGATTAATTGACCTTAACAAGTTTAAGGATGCTTATTTGCACACAGTTATGAAGTGTTGCAATATGTCACAAATGAGAGCAGCTTCTATTATAAACATAATGGCATAAACAGTGAAAGCTGGTTATATTTCCTTAAAAGTTCATTGCAGGGAAATGGGGAAGCTTGAGAAGCTAAACAAATCCCGGCAATAATGGAAATGTAGCATGAAATTACTTCTGTAAACAACAGCCATTCATTATTTGAACATTTTTCATAAGAGAGTAAGCAGACGAGCGTGGATGTTAAGGGGTGTGTGTGCGGAGGGGGAGGCGGACAAGGGGGAGGCGATGAATTTCCCAAGAAATCTTGCGGGGCTCTGCAGACAGACTTACATCTGTTTAAAAAAATAAATATGTAAAGCCCTGATTGATCCCTGAATATTAACAATCGATGCCATTTTCTTCATTAACTTGCGAGTGGAGCACAAAGAAAGGTATATTTGATTTAAGGGGAGAAGAAGGGAGCACTATTTAATGTTGATTTGGTGTAGTGAATAACCCCAGAGAGAAATGTAAATACCAGGCTGCACTAACATGACAGCACACTAATCATATTTACAAACTATATTAAATCTGTCCATTGTGCTTGCCCGGCCGCGGATTGGCTCCGTCGTAATTGTCATTGTAACCGGGGCTGGCTTATGGGAGAATTTAACTGCAGTGATATAAGGTGAGTGCTAGGCTTATTATTACTTTATTATTACCCGGTTTATGTTTATTAAAACAATTTGTCATGCAGAACAGGAATGGGAGAATGGGAACATTAAATCGTGCTGTACTCAACCTGAAGAAATGAGTTACAATAAAATTAATGGCAGGCAGGCCACAGCTGACACTTGTAGCCGTGTGGAGCAGCTACACACTGGTTCGTTTCATTTGCTGATCGTTTCTTGTTAGGGTCACGCCATTAAACTTACATATTGAGAACTACTGAAAATCTGAAGCAATGAAGGTAAAGTTTATGAAGCAAAAGTGGCTTTTTTTTTGCTGCTGCTAATGCATTCCTTTCAATTATTACTGAAATCAGGAATGCAGATTGAAAGTCTAAATCATACTGAGTTATTAAGGATGTGTGTTGGAGTGAATGTCCTTCAATTTTACAGAGGCTTAGAGAGCTGAGAAAGAGCTGAGTTTAGGCTAAAGTGAGACCATTCTCTAAAGGCTTTGAGCAAAGAGAACAGCGAGAATAGTGGTCATGAAAGGTCTCATAACAAGTTTAATAAAAGCTGCTTTATTTTCTTTCCCTGAAACTCAAGGGGTCCTTATTTGATATCTTCAAATTTATTTCAGCCCAAATCTTCATTATTTTAAAGCAGAGGCAGGAGGCAATGACCATGGGAATAGCATTGAGCCTCTTGGAATTCAGCAAAGAGGCACAGTGACATAACCCCCTCTCGTGACACAATTACGGAAGAAATTAAAAGTGTCAGGCTCTATGTGCTCTAGCTGCATAGAAGAAATCTGGCCTCCTGATGAAACATCTTTGTACATGAAAAAGTAATACCCTGCCCTTGTTTCCCATTATACAACAATGTTAAGGAGTCTTCTGGGGTGATTATTAGGGATTTGGTGAAGCACAATAAATGCTGGAGATTAAATCTGAGCACTAGCAATTAGTACTGGGGGAGGGAGAGTGCTTTTTTTCTTTCTTTCTTTTTGGAAGTATTTATTAATGAAGCTATTTAAAGCGATCCAAGCTAACTGCTAAAGTTGGGATATGTGAACCTTTCATTTTGTTTCTAGCAGTTTTATACTCGTGTCAATCCCACAAAGTCCATGGGGTTATTCCTCATTTATACCAGTGTGAGGAAGTAGAAGATCAGGCTGGCTCTGTGGGATTTTTTTTTTTCTTTTTTTCCTTTCTTAAACTAAGGAAGTCTGCTAAATCTTGGAGAAAGCTTTTGGGGCACAGGAGAGGAGATTCAGCTGTGTGTTCTCTACCTGTATCCTCAGTCTCACAACCTGGACCAAATGCTGAAGAGCTCAGCATCCAGTCACTTCAGCTGAATACTGGAGTGGGAGCTGAGCTCCGGAAAATCCAGTATGATGAAAGGAGTGAAGACGTTCATAAGGTCTTATTCTAGCGGAACTGTTTGCCCCTTTGGGTTACCCAGTGAGGGGACTGGCAGATGTTTCTCTCGGAGAAGTAACTTCACATCCTCTCAGTCTCGGTAGTAAAGCTGCTGCGAATTCCAAAGGCCACTCCAAAACAGAGAAAACCATTAAAAATGATTTTCCTGTCCTTACTTAGTACTCTTCCAAAAGCCAGTTACTCTCTGGAAATAATGGCCGTGTCACTGGAAGTTTTCTTGGCAGGTTGTTGTCTGCAGGTTTATTTTCCCTAACGAGGTCCAGTGCGACGTGTGTCCCCTCCTGGGCCGAGTCCTGGGGCTGCCAGGCCTTGCGGGCTGCTTCATACCCTGTGGGCTACTTTTGGAGGCAGGGCTTCCCTTACACCTGGGAAGCAGCTATTTTATGGATGTGGTGAAAGGAGCGAGGGAAGAGCAGGCCCCGTGGTTGGTAGGCTGCCCTGGGGGACGAAATGTGGCTGTTGTGGGGGTGACTTTGGGGTTCTGGGTGGTGTAGGGCTGGGCTGTTGGCCGCCGGCGAGTGCCGCAGTGCAAACAGGCAGCAGATCCTCATGTGCTTGTGCCCTTTGGTGCTCGTGTGTGCCCCCTTTGCATCTATTTAAAAGAAAAAACATTTTATTAAAACACATTGACCTCCATAGCTTGCTAAATAGACTCCTAATTGCTACAGCAGAGCTCTGACCCAGCCTTTTGAAAAACAGCTTTTTAATGGAATCTTCCATTTTTTGTAACACTCGTTAAACTGGGGAGAACCTGCTAATCCTTTTTTCCCTTATATGTATAACTCAGAGACTCCAAGTAAAGTACGTGCTGTAAGTGTCTTGCTGAATTGCAGTCCTTAGTATTTGAGCAAACATCTCTTTGACATGAAGGACAAGGATAGAGTATTGAGTTTTGAGTCGTATTTATCACTAGGATTATTAATAATAATAACATTTGGCATTTTTATAGCACTTTACATTTTCAAAATGCTGCATAAACATTAACTAAATGGTAGTTAAGTGTGCATAAATGATATTCAGAGCCATTACCCTCTACCACACTAATGCAGTCAGTGTAGGTCTGCCCTGAAATGTGTGTACTACTGCTTGTGGAAAATCTTTACTGCTCATGGGAGGTATCAGCTTTCCTGGAAGAACCACACTGACCATTTTTCATTTTGTTTCACATGCACCCGAAGGCTTTTGTCCATATTATGGATTAATGGTCTGCAAAATTCCAGTTTATTGGCAAAAAAGAAGTTGTTGATTTTACTTACAGGAGCATAAAAACAAATAAAAACAAAGGACTGGGAAACCAAAACCCATCTTTTTTTAAGTCGCACTTTAGTTTGAGTCTTGAGCACGGCAGTGTACGTTGTGCTCTGCGTCTGGGCCGTGCTGGAGCCCCTTGTGCAGCAGCGCCCGCAGCCAGCGCTGGGTGCTCCTGCACCAGCCCCCGGGGCGAGCCCCTCCAGAGCCCCGCGGGGCGCTCGCGGGCCCGGCAGTGAGCTCGGTGCCTGCTGCTCAGTGTCCAGCACACAGGCACTGCCCAAGGGGCCTTTGTGACCTGTTTTTTTTTTCCACTAACATGAGGTTTGTTACCCTTGTGTCCCACAACCAACTTGCAACACAATTTTTGGTAGATGTGGTAGTGTATGGTACAGTAACGCTTCTGTTTTCTTGCTTTAGTGCCTTTCTGCTATTTCAGTAAAACAGGGAGTGTAGAAGACTTGAGAAGTGTCTCACATCCCTCTCAGGAGCTATGGCAAGTTTGCACCTGAAGACCATTTACTGTTCCCCCCACCAAAGAGCAGGGCAAATCCAGGGAAAAGCTACCTAGTAGCTTTTGTGCCAGGCTGCATCAACGTAATCCAGGAGGAAAAGAGCAATTGCACTGTTTCTAGATTCAAAGTTTTAAGATCCTCTGCCTTTGACCTTGTTCTTTAGCTGAACACATAAAAGTAAAATGGCTTGCTACTTTAATCTGACTTCATGCCATTGCCCTCTGATGAGAGTGAATCCTCCTGGTACTTCTGATTTGTCACTGAAGCGAAGGGAAGGGCTAAGCATGCGGCTTGCTCCCATCTCCTGCAGCGAGTCTACCTTGACAAAGTTCTCTTGCTATCTTTAGTCCTCCCCCTGGAGCCCCTGGCACATAAGGACAAGAGGGATCCAAGTCCCACAGCTTCATTTTGGACCTGTTAACTGTAACTACTGATGTCGTTTACAAGGATAAACCCTTAAAGCCGGGCCAAGGTAGACAAAGAAAGAACACTGGAGTAATTCCCTTTGGACAGCAGAGATTGGTGTTCAAGTTATTGAAAATCTGTGTAACTCATTTTCTCTTTTGTCATACTTAAAAAATCCATGAAGTTTGGCTGAGTGCAAACAATAAGCTTTTATTGTTGCTGCCCTTCTTCATAAATGTGTAATCTTCTGGGACCATCAGAAAAGCTTTGGTACAACAAATTAAAAGTCTCTAAACTTTGCAGTGTCTCCTCGGACGCTTTGCAGAGCTGCGGGTAGGAAGCAGTGATCAATGGGCTGCTGCACCGCGCTGCACGGGCAGGCAGCCGCCTCCGCAGGGTCTCAGCGCGTGCGGATGCGCTTCCCGTCCCGCTGCCGCTAGCCGGGCCTGTGGAGGCAGCGCTGCTCAGCTGGGCTCGAGCTCTCGGGTGTTTCTCCTGCTCCTCTGTTCCTTTCACTTGTGTCTGCATATGCGCATTTTCCAACCAAGCCCATTAGGTATAGTTAATACCGGCACTTGAAAATCCTCTTTTCTTGCTCAGTCAGTTACTGTACGTACGCTACCATAGTGTCCTCATTACTCCCTCGCTGGGAGAGCTCTGTGTGTTGTCTCTGCGGTGAGGTGCGTGGCTTTGGCTTCCAACACGTTGGCTCTTTCACACCTTGGCAGTGGAACAATCTCGGCAGTGCCAAGGCTTCAGCAAAGGGTGTTCATCATGGGCCAGGGAGGTTAAAAATGGGCATGGTATTTTCTTGTATCGTCTTCTGTTCATGGAGCGAACACTTGCAGTTCCTTCCCTTTTGGCTCATGGGGCAGTGGCGAAGGCTTTTCCCTGCCGCGAGCTGGCCCCGGCC
>JAUBOD010000589.1:1356188-1376188 GCA_032353885.1 Nothura maculosa
GATAAACAGACCAGTTTAAAAGCAGAGATACTGCAGTGTAACCTTGAGGTGCTGTCTGGGGGTGGCTAAGTCATAAAGAAAAACAAGGGAAGCCAGAAGCCATGAAGCAGCCTCTGTGCTGCAGAGGACCTGGTGGCTTGTGGCTGGCCTGTAGGCTCCTGTGCTAATGTTCATCTCACGAGCTGTTGGTGTTGGGGGGATGTGGCTGTGAGGAGAGCAGAAATGAGCAGTTCCTTCCTTGGGCGTTGTGCGGAAGGAGGGGGGAAGCAGCAGTGGCACATGCGGAGATGCTCAGGCGTCCGGATGCAGGGGTATCCCCTTGGTACCTCCCTACAGCTCTGATAAAGTCCAGGGTCCATTTGCAGTGGTGCTCAGTAAAGCTTCCTATACATGAGATCCGCATTGTGTCCTTCCCGAAAGGTGACTGTATTAGGCTCATCCTTTAACAAAAATGTTGGGTCTATGACAGGAAGAGTAAGGGTGGATTCTTTAAATCAAAACATCTCAAGTGTAAGAGACAAAGAACAGGGAGAATCCCAAGGTCTTTTATGAAAGACTCATCTCAAAAGCTGATTTAGCCTTCTGCACAGCAGCAAACGTGTCATATACTTCACCCAAAAGTCAGCTAAATGTGTGTTTATGCCTTCATATTTATACTGAGATTTCACAATAGGCTTTTTGAACAAGCTGTGATATTTTATTTGGTTTCCTTAAGCTAAGAGTATTGCAATGTCAGACTCTGTTTTCTTAATTGATTATAACTTTGCCATCCTCATATTGCAAAGCTCATGATAAATGTATAATATGTTGCCCAGCGCCTTTGAAGCTTGGCCCAAAATTTGACTTAGAGTACCTTTTTCATATCTCTGCTTCGCACACAAATACTTTTGCTGTTGCTTCTGATAAATGAATAATTTCCAGCAGCTCAGGACGCTTGGAAAAAATCCTGAAGCAGCCGGCATGTCTGAGTGACCCTACAAATAGCAGACCTGTGAATGCAGCCCAGCATGCATAAGCGACCCCGCAAGAATAAGCTAATGTGTGCAGTCCAGCAGGTGGAATCAGTCCTATAATTAAATTATTAAATAAGCCATTGACAGCGAGGGAAGTAACAGCATTAAGTAACTTCAGAGTGCTCGCAGCTGTGCATGTGCAAGCACTGTGTGTTTTCCATTGAGTGGATACCCTTCCCCAGACATGCGGAGCGGTGCTGTTTCCCATCCAGCATCCAGTGTGTTGCCGAGCTTGTTTCCTGGACGCTGTCCCTCTCTGCAGCTCTGCGCCGCGCTCGTGCCCATCCCGGTGCCCCTGCAGCTCCCGCTGCCTGAGCGCTCCGCTCCACAGAGGCCTCGGCAGGCCCCGGGCTCCTTTGGTCCTGGTTTGGTGGCCTAATCCTGGTCAGGCTTTGGCCCAGGACACCTGGCAAATACACTGAGCTATGCAGCTCTCATATAGGGTCTCTTATTTCAGAAATCATGGAATCTGTTCATAAGGAATAGCCTCAACCCCTGAGCATGATCACTAGACATTAAGAGCTTTACTCGTGGAAGGTGATGAAGTAAAGCTCTGACTGTGAGAGACTCTAAAAATGATGAAAATGTTATTGTTATTTCAAACTGTTATCTCCATATGTTCAGGAAACAAAGATGATCAGATTATGCAATTGACTTTGCAAAAACACCTGCGTGTGTAGGCAGAGCAAGGTGGAAGCAAAGGGGAAAGAAAAGCATTTGGATTCAGGACTCCCCTGCGCGGCTGCTCCGGAAAGGCAGTCGGGAAAGGGCTGGCGCTCGGGTGCCCGGCCGAGCGCACGGGGACTGTGCACAGACACCTAGCGGCGGCCGTGGGCAGCGCCCGCCTGGGCACGAGTGCCCGGAAAGGCCTTTGCCTGGCGCCAGGGCCAGGCACAGGGCAGGGGAAGGAACCTGCTTCATGGGCCTCCTGGGCTGCCCCCCGGCCTGGCCTGCCTGCCGCTTGCACTGTGCTTGGGACGGAGCCTGGGAAAGGGGCAAGGAAGTGGCCCAGCCAAAATGGTTTGTATCCTCCGACTTTGGCCCTCCCTTGTTCCTCTGCATGGTTATTTTTTTCATGTTCAGTGCGCTGTCATCTGTCCTGCAGCATTGGAATTCGTTAAATAATCTTTGAGCAGATTTAATTGTGCAGCAGCTCGTTTCCCCAAGCGTTACATTTGGCCAGAGGGCTGCTGTCACTGCGGGTACGGGCTCCTGAGACTGTGTGCCGCCAACCACCTTTCCTGAAGGACTCCTCCAGCCTCTCTGCTGAGCTGCAGTCTCTTGAGAAAATCAGTAAAATGGTTGCTGAGAATTAATATAAAATACTTAGTATCTCTGTAAGCATCATCTGAATGACTGCGCTCGTCTAGGCCATAAAGGAGCCTGAGCAATAATTGCATGCAATATGGCAATTGCCTTTTAGATCGTCCTCTGCTCATATCAAATCTCTAATTTCAGCTGCAGTGAAAATACTCCACAAATCTGTAGGTTTCCCTCCCTCCAGCCTGCTTGCACCAAGCGCAGTATTCACATCACCCTGCCTTGCACTTCGCCCTCTGTGTCTCTCTGTCTCTCACCCTAAAAATAATAGGCAGGATTCATCTAGTCAAATTCAGGAAATAAAAAAAAATTACTCTGATATTTTAATACCCTGGAGCTACCCCTTGGTAGCTGAAATGACTAAAATGAAATTTAAAGCACATCTGATTTACCTGTTGTTTGTGTGACTCAAATACGTATGTTTAATATTGTCTATGGATTGGAAAAAGTTAATTTCAAGCCTTGTTTCTCTTGCTAGCAGCAACAACCTTTTAAACTGAGTATTACTGGTGAACCATATAGAGCTGGTTAAAAAAATGCTTTTCAGTTCCACCATGCAGTTGTTCGGACGACAATTATGGCAGCTGAAGTTTAATCATAGTGTTTGATAGCTCATTTTCTCAATGTCAACACGAGGCACTGTTAAAAAAAATGAATTCTTTCATTTGATAAGCTGGCTCCCGAGCACTGGGCTCATTCAATAGGAAAAGCCTTTCACGGGGCTGCAGCACGCATGGGTTTTCTTTTATTTTTTTTCTTCTCTCTCTCTCTTTTTTTTTTTTTCCTGAAAGCCACCCAAGAAGAGATTAATCACAAGGGGGAAACTCAGCTTCACCCTCTAGCTGCAGGTCGCAATTTTTATTTGTATGGAATTGGCTTTTGGAAAGCTGAAGGCTGCCTGAGGGCAGGGACCTGATATAAGAAGAACCTGAGAATGAAGCAGCAGGGATTGATTAGCCTACTTCATATCCCACACTCCATAAGCACACTCCAGCCGCAATCTAACACACCGCTGAGCTGAATAGACAAGAGAAATTGGATTCCTTCCTAATATTTAACCTTCAAGTCAGCTCTAACAGTTGTTGATATGTTGTTCTACCAGCAAGTAACAGTAGCTTTTTTACTCCAGCACCCACCCACACACATATATATACAATTTTATAAGTTATGTGCTATATATTTACATATTTTCCATTTTCAATCTGTTTCAGAGTATGGTTTACCATTTCCATTTCAGTAGAAGTTTCAGGGAAGAACAAACTGACCAAACAATTATGCATAAAATTGTAGTGACGGAAGGCAGGAAAGAGAAATAAAAAGTAGAAAAGCCACATTGTCTTTGGAGCCTTTCAAGGTCTTTTTCACACAGTCGTTTTTCTTTCACCCGTAATTTCCCCAGTTCATTAATTGTAGGAATTGTCTGGATGATATCTAGTGGTAGGGATGTTGCTGGCACCTGCACGGCAGAGGCTTTATTGGCGGGGTTGTGTGTGTGCATGGGGAGGTGCCTTTGGGATGCTTTGCTTTTTCCCGGAGTTTGCCAACCCAAGAGGCAATTCTGGTTCCCGGCCCTCAACCGGTGTGGAGGGGATTGGGAGGCGCCCCATGGATGCGGATGGGGGAGCCGTGGGTCCGTGACCCTGTGGGGGCTGGTGGGGGCTCCCCTGCCTGTGCTGAGGGGCCTGGCAGGGCCCCCCGCTCCCGAGGGGAGCAGTGTCCCGAGGGGTTTGCTCCCCGCGGGAGCAGCGGGGAGAGGCGGTGGTGGTGCCTCCCCTGGCCACGTCCTGCGGCTGCCGAGCTCCTCCGGCCCAGGCAGCACCGCTGCGCTCTGCTCATGGAAACGGGCAGCTCTCATCTGCGCAGTCTGCTGGGAGCGACTGCTGCAAGCCACGGGAAATTTTCATGTAAACGTCTTTAAATATTTTTATGACCCATCAGATTCAGTTTTATAAGTCAATATATGAGGGAATACACAAAGTTTCCCTCTTTGTTTGCATATCCTGCCTCTACTGAGTTCTAAATGTTCATGCTAGATGGACAAAATCCAACTCTACATCTGTTTATGACATATGTAGGCAGCACCATCTCCAAGATTTTTTTTTTGTATCTAGTTGAGCTCAGAAGGTTTATGAGAAGCAACTTGCAAGACCCAAGGTTGCTTCCCTGCACCTTGAATTGGAATGTGCAGTATTCCATTGCACGTAAAACCTGGGAATTCTCTGGACCGCAGTCATTTAAGAGTCTAATAGGATGGCAACAAAACCCTCTGACCCTCTGTTAAGCAGCAGGCCCATGAAGGAGCCCTCCTGTGGGTGCTTGGCCAGGAGAGAGTGGTGTCCTTCATCCCATACATCTCTGGGCAAAGCCGGGTGGCTCCCCAGCCTGTGCATCTGGTGGCTCTCAGACACAGGGTGAAGCCACATCCTGGAACACACAGTAGCAAAACAGTGTCCCAGGACGGTCTGGTGATGAGCACAGGTTGTCCTTAATGAATCTGTTGGTTTCTCCACCAGCCTCGCAGGGAATTCCAGGTGAAGGCTGTAAGTGGCTGGTAGGACAGCATTTCCTAGAGCACAAACTCCAGCACTCGCCCAGACAAAATCTGTGGATCTCTTCTATCCCAAGAGTCTTGTCTCTCTACAAATCCTTTAGTATAAACTTTCCCCTGATTCTTTTTATCCCTTCTAAGGACATAATGGAGCTATTAAACAAGGCCAGACCTTGTTCACTAATTTGATTATTTCTGTTGCTGATTAGGGAAGTAGTGCAGGAAAGAGAACTTGCTTTTTATTTTAGTATACTTGGGTGACACAACATTTGACAACTGACAGAGCACTGCAGCTTTCATGTTGGAAAAGAGATTCGTCAGTCTTGGAAAAAAATGTGGGAACAAGCTGATTGTGATCAAGATGTTTGAAAAATCATCATGTTTCATTTTGATAAGGTTGAAGTGCTTTCATGGGATATAAAGGCTGTGGTTGAAAGGAAGCATTGGGACTATATCCTAAAAAGTTGCTTTGATACAGTCAGTCAAATCTTTCTGTTCGCTTCACAAAAATAGTCTGACTTTTTGTTCTGATTTGGGACTTTCTTAAAGAATTAAAGCTGTGGCCTTTGATCTGCTGCAATGATAGGGGTCAGGATTCATGGAGTCACTGATGGCAGTAAGCAAAAGAATTCCCTTTCCCTTAGAGCGGGAAAAGCTTTACTGTTGGATTGTTTTTTAAATGCCCTGCCTCTGTGTGTGTATGTGGCCACATAGACATTTTATATGTTCCCGTGTCTCTGCCTGGGTTGTGCGCGTTCCCAGCAATCTGCTGCTGGTGCTGATGGCTCCCCGGGCTGTGTGAGAGATGCCAGCCAGCTCGGGTGGGATTGTTCCCCTGTGAGCACACGCACATCACAGCCAGCACCCAAGTCTGCTTCTTGCACAAAGCCATTTTATTAAGCTGAAATATAAATATATGTTTGTGTGATGATCCCAGCGTATTCCAGTCTACTTACAACTGGGACAGTTCTAGAGCTACATTGGGGCAACAGAAATTGAATTCCTTTCAGAGGTCCTCAGAAGCAGTGTTTGAAGTATGTCCCCCTTGTCATGCACATTATTATGAAGGTGTTGGTTGCAAATTTTGTAACTAGTGATGTCCCATGCTATTTGTAATGACTTAACGAATACTGAGACAAATGTGAATAGTATATCAGTTCCCAAGTTTCAGGTTTATTTTAAAAGGGAACAAAAGCTCCCCTGAAACATATCTCCCACTAGGATAGCTGCTGGCAAGCTTTGCTCAGGGCAGTGGCTTGCACCTGAGAGCTTAGAGCCCAATGGATGAGAAGTATTTCTATCTTCCTTCTTATGAAGGAAAAACTGAGGCAAACGAGTCATGAAATTCCCTGTCCAGGTTACTTGGAAACTGTTTAATAGGGCTAGAAAACTTATTTTGTAACAGAGCGCAGGAGGAAAGGGTCCTGCAGGACCTTTTCCCTGGCTTCTGTGGAGGGTAGGGATGCCAGGGTGAGGTGGTAGGAGCGCCGGGCTCAGCTGGGATGAGCTGCCCTGGGGCAGAGACCCAGCGCTCGCCAAGCCCTTGTGCTCCCGGGCGCCGACGCTGCCGCTGCCCCTAGCGCGGCCGGTGCTGCTGGACCCGGGGATGGTTCGGCCGGGGCAGCCCTTCTCTGCTGGGAATCAAATGTGCTACCAAGTGGGCTAGTCATTTTGAGAAGCTTAATTTGTGATTTTGCAAAAATTGCTACTCTTTTGTAGGCGTTAGAATACCTCGAGAGGATTTGAGTATCAGTAAAGCCACTGCTGTGGCAAAGCCATAACCATGAAGAGAAATGGAAATAGGAAATAATGAGGAACGTTTTGAGTAAAGCTGGCGAATTCTCCAGGTGTGTTGCTAAGAACATGTTTGTAGACGTGCTGATTTTCTGAGCTGTTCATTCAGTCACAGTGTTGCCTCAGCCCGCCCCGGCCTCAGCTCTTCTGCAGTCACTGGTGCCTCACATTGTGTTTAATCAAACCAGATATAGAGTTATTCACCCTGACCCAAAAAGTAAGTTTTATGTCATCTGTATTGATTGCTGTTGATTGTTAGGTTATGCCAAATTCCAGAATCAGCAAATGACCAGGGTATCACCTTCAACAAAAAAAGTTATAGTTCAGGCAAAAATCTGTCATTCCTGACAGATTTCATCAAGTGTCCTGCTGGCTGGCGCCGTAACAAATTTCACTACCAACCTTACCAAGTAACACCGCTCCCTGACATTGCCCCTAAGTGCATTGGCCATGTTTTGTTTTGTTACATAGCTGGATTTTTACTGCTCTGTGGAATCTTTTCACTGAGGGCTCTGCTTCCTGGTAAGCTCTTTTCCCTCTGCATCCTTGGCCATGTGCGATGCCCACAATGACTTACTCTTCATTTCTCAGTTCCTCTTACTATTTTCCTGTTCTTTTAGCCGCCTGCCTCTTCACACGTGCTCTGTCTCTGGTCTCTTCATGTCTCAAAGGTGATGCTCAGCACTTGACCCAGAGCTTCTTTATTTAATTTGAACTTAACTACTTAAACTGTACAGAAGTGACCTCTAAACATCTGCTTTTATCACACCAAGTTCTTTGTGTGTTCTCTTGCCAAGAGGCATCAGTTTGCCTGGCCCCATTTCTTTGCACCTCCCTCCTATGAAACTAGATCATTTCTTTCCCCCCAGTTTCTCTGTTTCCAGTCCCTCCACCTGTGCTCTGGTTGCTGCTGAAATCTCCAGGTGAGCTACGAGGGATTACAGGGCGAGTATTTTATCAGACATACGTATTAGACAGCATTCCCTTGTATCCTACACTTAAAAATGAAACCCCATTCTCCTTAGGGGCCTGTGGAAGCTGTGCTGAATAGTAACTACATTACATTACACTGTAATTACATATCTGCACATTGAAGAACATGCTATTTCTATTGTAAAACTATTTTCATGCACTCTAATGGCATCCGCCAGTTGACGAGGCTTTATGCATCCCCATCCAGTGCCTGCAGCAGCATATTATTTGCACTGCAGTCAACTTAGGGGTGCAAATGATCACATCTGCATCTTGATTTATTCCTTACTAGCTGGAAATACGCAGTGTCAAGTATTCAGTGAATGTTGCTAGGTCCTAATGAGGATTCTCTACAACATGATTCTCTCTGGCTTCAATCTTGTGGAAAAGTTTTTCTGCATATCTGTCTTCTCAAATCAAGAAAGATGTACTGTGCTAGTATATATTTATTATAGTGTATTTTACTTCCAATATTTTTTTAGATTATGCTAAAGGATAAAAGAAGACCTCTGCAGTTCAGTTCTGCCTCTAACACCCTTGACATGTTCTTAAGTGGAAGGAGATGCCTGGGTGACCATTCTTGGGCAGTGACTACAGAATTTGTCTGAGCCTCATGTCAGGGCATGGGAAGGGGGATTCTTAAGACCTTTTAACCAGGTCAGTAAAAGATGAGTAGCAGATTTTAGGCTGTGGAAAGCTGCTCTGAATGACTGAACATAGACAACTCCCCCGTTAAGTGCTTTGCTAGTCCAGTGTTATCAGAACATACTGTTTTCCTCCCTCAAGCCTTCCTTTCTCGCCTTGCACTGCAGAGGAAGCAAATCACACTGTTTCTAGGGTGCTGAAAGGCACTCTGTGGTTTATTGACAGCTCGGCCATAATCATGGGTAACAGGGAATTTTTGTGATGTCAGAGCATCTCTTCCTGACCAAATTCTTCCCTTATCCAGACATTTGTCAGTTCAGGTGTTTCAGAACTGGTCCTGCTGCTTGCTTAGAAGTGAGGTGCTGGGAGGTGCAGTTGGTGGTACAAAAAGCATCCACTGTTGGATAGACAGTGATTTGAAATTCGGATAAATTGCTGTCCATCATACTGGAACGTGGTAACAGTTCCTGTAAAGTTAGTAATCCCAGTGCTTATGTAGTGTTATGTAGTAATACCCCTGACCAGCATAAGCAGGGAGATTTGGTTATTATGTAGAAGAGTTGTAATAAGAAATATGACTGCAAAAGCAAAGCAGTCAGTTGAAATTGGTCTATAATTAAATGCTTAGAAAATTCTGTGCTTAGCTCATTTTAAAATCAAGTGCTTCTTTGTAGCAATTTCCTTTCTTTAATTACAATTTCCTGTCTAGTTTGACATTTACAATGCAATCTTGGGGGACATGTTTGTGATTTATTATTCTTGCTCCTATCAGGATATCACTCGGCAGAAATGAGTTTATAAAATAAGAGCTCAAATTATTATGGCCTTTGACCAATAAAGCAGGCTCATAATTTCAGGCCTGAGAAAAGATTAACATTTTTGACAATCGAATACAGAATTACCAGTAGGGGACAATTTTGAAAACTATTTCAATTTTCTGAAACATTGTACATTTTTAATAAGAAGCATATAACTGGTTATATATTGGAAACAGGCTTAAGAGTAGAAAGAGCAACAGTGAATTGTAAAGCAAACCTGAAAGGAAGACTTTAACATCTAACATTGTTTAGCTTCTTCCGAATGAAATTGAAAGTGCTAAATCAACATTACTTGAAAATTACCTAATGGAAGAGATCTAAAGGCTCAGATAAGTTCAGAGCAGTGTCCTCTCCTTTTGCTTTCGTGTTTTGAGCTACAGGCTAATGCAGGCAAAGGAGTCGGGGGAAATATTTCTGTTTGCTTTATTCAAATCTCACTGAAACAATGTTATTTTTAGTTGTTATTTATCTGTTGCGGGGTCTCATGTAGAGAAGCTGGTGCCCCTGCTAAGCTGTGTATGACACAAGCTATTCTGCCATTGCGCGTTTCCCAGCGTCTGTCCAAGTTCGCGATTCAGGAAAGTGCCACCGCTCAGGAGAGCATCTGTGCCCACTGAACCTCCCGTATGCACGTGGTTGAAGCTCCCTGGGAGCCCGGGTGTGACACAGGAGAGGCCTCCTGCCTTGGGTCTTGGAAACAGTGGGCTCTTGACATCTCTAGCCAAACTAGTAGGTGTGTTTTTAGTGTTAATTTGATGTAATGTCAAAATGGATGGCCTATAAAATTGAAGGAAAGAGAAATACTGTTGGCAAGGAAGAAAATCTCTGTCTTTGGAGATCTTTAAAACAGTTCGTGTACACAGTGCTGGGAAGTGCAAATGCTTCGCACCTCTAAAAGTCAGGCTGCTTTTATTTAGATGCCAGCATGGAGAGTAAAGTGCCTATTTTTAAGTACTGTAACTTAAAATCTTTTCTTTAAAGAACCCATCCTTCTTCCTGCGCCAGGCGGTGGGAAGGCTTGGCATTTACTCCATCCTTTCCCTAAGGCAGAGCGAGAACGGGTCACACGGGGGCCCTGGTGCGGAGCTGCAGCGCCCTGGGCAGCTGCTGCGATTCCCTCCTGACACCCAAGGGGTCTGTCCTTGCAAAGCGCCATCCTCAGGGACAACAGCTGTGGAGAGGCGGCACCGGAACGCAGCAAGGGCCCACTGGAGTGGGCCTGAGTCACCTCTGGAGTCTTGCTGGAAAGAGGAGGAGGAGAGTTGAGTGAGTGATGAGTTATAGAGCTACACACCTTCCTCATCCAGTATCGAAACAGGTTGGAGTTTGTTTCACTTCTGTTGAGATGTTGTGTCCCTTTGGACCATGACTGCTAATGGTGAGTGCACAGCCCGTCCCTGCAACTTCCTCCATTGCTTAATTATTCTTCTGGCAGTGTTACCTTTGCATGGAGAAGTGTTTATTAACCTGCCATCTCCACAACTTGATCTTCACATAGAAAATAGTCCGAAAGCCATTATCTCATCTAGAAATGTATTATGAACTGAAAGTGTTTTTTCTAGCTATGAAAAGACTTTATGAAATCACAGAATTACGGAGTTTACATAGGAACTGCACATACCAGTACAAATCCACCTAAACTTCCCATCAGGATCAAACTTGGAGTTAGAAAACTCAGAGCTGAGTTAGTCAAGCTCTGTCACCTCCTCGGAGAGACTAGGAGGTGCTGGCAAGTCGCTCCGAGGGCTTTGAGCTGAAACGTTTTCTGAACTTTCCTAAACTTTCCTGACCTTCTAGGAAAGTTTTCCCTCATGAGTCAGATCCAGTTCAGAGATCCCCAGGGTGTGCTAATTTGGCTTGAATTCCTAAATTGAAGGGCTTATGTTGCCTTCCCAAAACTTCTACCTTTTTGCTAAGGATTGTGGTGGACCCTCAAATTACATGTATGAGATGAGACTCCTCCTCTGATGCGAATCAGCAGAGCTCCACTGATGAAGTGAAATTATGCCAGTTTATACATGCTGATTACTTGGCCCTTTAACATAACAAGATTTTCCCAGAGCTGTGTTTTGACTCTGTTAAATCTTTCAATCAACATATGGATTTTATATATACATATGTGTGTGTGTGTGTGTGTGTATTGTGCACAGATGTTTCGGTCCCCGAACAGACAGAGTCATTTGGGTGCTGGCAGAATTCCTCCCAGGTAACGTTGCTTGTTTAAAGGTCACAGCAATTACGGCTGCAGCGGCAGCCAGTGACAGATACAGGAGCGGAGCTTTGCTCAGGAACGCGCCCGAGAGAAAGAGGAAAACCATTTTGTTGAATGATAATTCCCACTTGACATCATCACTGTAACAAGCCTGCCATGGACGTATGGGTAATAATTCAGTTGGCTTGAGCCACAACCGGTAATTCTGTGGTCATTGCCAACTCTTCTATTTGACTTCACTGCAGTTGTAGATTGCCTGATAGACTGAATTAATAAATATCTGTGGGCTTCTCTTCCATTCCTACCAATTACCTCTTATCTAGCATCTAGAGTTTCTGCTGTGGAAAAAGAAATGGTACAAATATCTCAAGGTATTGATTCCTTTTTGGTATCAATGTTCCCTTGTCTGTGGAGAACAAATGTAAAAACAGTCTGGTGGGAAAAGAGGCTTTCTGCTCTTGTTTTAACCTTAGCCTATAATGCCTTTAGCAACTGTTAGTGGGAGAACAAGATTGTCAACACAACGTACTTTAAAAATCCCCTTCTAAATTCTGTTTAGACACTTATAAATAAGTTGCCTCATTTCCATGAATTCTGAGTAACTAGCACTTCTCACTGGTTTCACTAGGACCTTTGGTATTAGACCTCCTCTTCCAAGTAGTGCTTTATAAACTCACATGAACATCTGCTTTGTGATATGAAGAAGTGGAGTTTGTGTTTTTAACAGTGGAAACAGTCACACTGGCCTAGAAAAAGCATCTACTAATTTTAATACCTGAAGTAATGAACTGTTACACTCAGACAGGAACTTCTGGCTATGACCTCGGGCGCTGAGATGGTCTCTCTTGCCCCTACGCTGCCCATGAAGCCTCTCTCATCCTGTTCTCCTCGAAATCAACACTCCTAGCAGCAGGCCCACAGTAAGCACACAGTTTAGTTGTCATCTATTTCTTATTTCAATGACAACCTAATGCTGTCTTTGATGTTTTCTGGATAAGCACTAACGTCAGGAGGGAACCTGATTGCAATCCTCAACAAGTTCTCCATGGATGTAATTCCACTGCTTCTGATTTGCATCATCTGGGAGTTCAGAATGAGGTCTGGACTCCCAGCTCGTGGCTTGTGGCTGTTGGGCCATGAGCAGAGGGAGGGAAGGGATCGGTGTGCAGCTACCAGCAGCACAATCGGCCTGTGAAGCTGAGCACATGTTCTGCTATTTCCATAATGTTTGTTTGGGTTTCACATACTGCCTCAGCAAAATTAATTGTGTGCACATTTTTGAAAATGTGGTCCAGCGACCTCCTGGTTTATTTCCTGCACTACGTATGCTTCTGCATGCCAAAAATAACTCCAAGGGACACGTTACATGGAAGCTGGGATTATCCCTGTAAAGTAATAGTAGTATTCTCATGTACAAAGAATGAGCAGACTGCCAATTGTAATATGTTTAAAGGGTCAAGAGAAATCTATAAGTGGCCAAGAAACAAGACAAACATCGGCCACCAGTCTGATGGGAAAAGCAACATCCATTAAGTCCATTAAATTTAACATTGAAATCAATGTTTAAACCACAAGAAGTAATTAGTGTAATTCATATTACAGACCTTTGGATTTTTGAAACCAAGTTTAATTATATTGAAAAATGACAGCTTCATTTTCCCTCTCTGGGTAGGTTACTGCTGTGTTCCTGATACTTTTATTAGGGCCGGGTGCCGATACCAGGTTTTTAATGACATTAAGCAAAGTAGCATTTCAGCCATTTGAGAAACAATAAATCACTTCAGATTCTTTTTGAATGGAGACAACACAGATCAAGTGGCTTTTAAATAATTTTCCTTTAATGTTCTATACTGTGGAGTAGACCTGTTCACTTGAAACAGCAGCCCTCCAAAAAAAGAGAGTTGTACTATGGTATTTGGATTCCCTGGCTCCCTTTCTGTGCATCAATGGACAATTCATGAGCCTCTGCTAAGCTCTGGAAAGGTATCTCTGTATTACTTTGCCAATACAAATGACGTACAACTTTTACAAGGTCTTTCATTAGCAGTCTCAGATTTGAAGGAAGATCAAGTGATAATGCATCTTCTGAACATAAAAACCTTTTGTGTTAGAGAAGGTGTTGACAAGAATAGTAAATGGGACCGTGAGAATGTAAACACAAAGTGTTAATTTTCAGAGCATTTTTATTGCCAGCTTGGAAGAAGGCAAAATGTTAGTCTTAATTCTGTCTTTTCAGTGCGTTTCCACACTCTTCACTTGTTTCTTTTCTTTTGAACTGCATTCCCTTGCTGCTTCTGTTTAATTGGACATCCTTTCTTTATTCTGGCAAAGCTATTGGTAAAGCTTCTGGAAAAAAATGTGATGGTTTCTCTTTCAATTTCCATTAATATAAAAATTAATGCAGATAAATGATGTTTAAGTAACTAGCTCTACACTGAGTCTATTCCTGGTTCTACTGTGTGTTTGAGGTGGAGGGTGGCCTCCTTCCTGCTTGGGTGCATGAAGAGAAATGGGACTGTAAGTGCTCGGCCTCAGGCCATATTCATACCCGAGTATCCCAGAATCATAAACATGTCCTGGTTCTGCTCCTGTGTGCACCTGCTGAGCCACTCAGAGTACTGCAGTATCAGGACTAACTGAAGATTGTGTAGGAAACCATCGTAGGGTGGATAATTATTGGGACTCAACCTGGTGGTGGTGGTGGAGGAGGAGGATGTGTATGGCAATTCATTTAAATGGGAAACAAAAAAGAAAAATTGCAAAGCAGTGGGTTTGTGTCTTTAAATTATTTGAAAACATATTAAACGCCCACTTTCTCCCTCAATTAGAAAAAAAATCAAGAGACAATTACAATTAAAATATGTGATCCTCCTTATGGACACAATAAGGCTTTGGATATCACTGTTCTTGTCTGTCTGTAGAGGCTTGGAGTGTTTCCCATCTCTGCCATGCTCATATTTACAGACCTGTCGTTACTGTGGTGCAGATCAAGGCTTTGGTGCAGTAGTGAGGCCCTAGAGAGTGCTGTGGTGGAGTAATGAGACCCTAAGTGTACTGTGTGAGGACTTGGAAAGCAAAATTTGAAGCTTCCAGGTAAGAACCTGGGAAATATAATAGCTATTCCTGAAAAGAGTGGTGATGGGAGATGAGCAGGAATCATACTCTGCTTGACATGCAAGAGGCCGGAATGCAGTGCAGGAGATGAACGTGCCCAGTGGAAAGGCTCCAGGGAAGGGGAAGACACGTGGTATGGTTTGAATGACGGGACTGTTCTGCCTTCTCGTTGGATGAAAGTCTTGTGTAAACTGGAAGAGAAGAAAGTCCATTAGCCAGGACTGAACATTTCTGAACAGCTTTGTGATGACAACTGCCTTTTATGAAAATGACAATTTTCTGTGCCATTTGGGAGAGCTTTGCTGACTGGAAATGGTGCGTGCGGGTCCATGATCCCTTTATAGGGCATGGAAAAAGGTCTGTGTGTGAGAAGAAAGAGGGAGGGAGAAGATCCCAACCCTGGAGAGATTCCCAGCATAGGCTCCTCTTTTGGCATGTTGCTACTGTACATCCTGGGTAGATGTATGCTCACCCTGCCCATGCTCCTCACTGAAAAGCAAATCCTTCTCAGTGGGGTGTATTAGCTCAGGCTTGGTGCCAGTGCAGTCACATGGCTCCGCTTAACTTGGAGCGTGGGCAGAGCTTGCTCGTGGCTGTTTGCAATATGTGGTGTAAACATACCCCAAGAGTAAGAGCAGGTGGTAGCAGAGGAGGTGGATGGAAAGGAAGGATTGGAACAAAAGACGTTAAGCTCCATTTGGGCTATGATGAGCCAAACTCGTCACTGGCGTAATGCGCTAAAGTCAGTATGGTTACAATAATAACATTAGTTGAATTATATCCTTCCCTGGCACTCGGCAACGCCTCTGATCTCAGGAGGTGTATGTCATGGCAGCATCTTGCCTATGGAACTCATGACATGGTGCCTCCGGGGCAAAACTTTGGAAAAAAAACCCACACGGCCACATAGGGAAGCTCAGATCTCAGTTTTAAACCTACATTTCTGCCTGAAGCCTGGCAGAGCATTTCCCTTTCCTCCTGCATGTTTGCCCCAAATGGTAACATTATAATGAAACCTTTGGCCACCCATTCAATGCTTAAAATTGGATTAATTTCTTTTTGTTTGGCTAGCGCAAATAATTGCACATGAAGAGTTTATGCAAGAGCAGAGGGGTTTGTTTTGTCTTGGCAATGGTTTTGTCTGGAGCAGTAGAAGGCTCTGAGGTAACGTGAATATTGTATTTAGTTTTCGCCCTCCACAGAAGAAAAGCCAATGTTTCACTTGGCATTCACCATTTATTAAAGTGCTTTTTTGCATTGCTTCCCAGCTTCACTCCTGGAACTCTGGAGCAGGCCAAAAACCACCCGCTCACCTCACTCTGTCTTCCTAAAAAAGAAAAAAGACTAGAAACACAAACCTGATATTCCCAAGAAAGAAGCACATTCTTCTTTCTCTTTTCTTTTCCATTATTTAGTAAATGCACTTAGAAGTTATATTGGTTAAACCAGATCCTTAGTTCATTTAGACTGACCTAGCTTGAATGAGTTCATTGAAGTTGTCTCAGTTTACAGCATTTGAGGATCTGCCCCTTATTATTAAGGGGTTTAAATAATATAGGCTCAGCAAGGCTTTGGGTCTGGGCTCTATCTCAGCAATTGAGATGAGTGCCCTGGAAGGCCCAAGCGCGACGGTCCCGAGTGATAAGCGGCAAGGAACGGCTGTCCGGGGCCTTCTCTGCTAGGGAGCTGCACAGGCTCAGCTGCAGCTGGGGCAACCAGCAGGGAAAATTCCTTGCCCTCCGTGGATCCACAGCCCCTGCAGTGGACACCAGGCAGGGAGTTACCTGTAGGAGCAGGCCCCGGAGAGCCCAGGGAGCCAGGCCTGGGCAGGGCTGGTGCCGGGGGCTGCGGCAGGAGCGCGGCGCCGTCCAGCAGCCACTGCAGCGGTGCTGGCGAAAGCAGCACCGCTCATTGCTGAGGAAGCTGAAGGCCACATACCTGTCCCACATAAATTTTAAAAAGATTTTTATTATTATTTTCATTTCTATTTCATTATTTATAAACTCTCTGCTTACTAGGCAACTCAGGCAAGTTACTGGGCTCTAAAAAAGCACTGGGATGCAACAGAACAAGTCATTTGCAAGTAATATATCAGGCAAAAGTAGTCACTTTTTTTGCTCTTGAATTTTCTCTGAGCAGATCAGAATTTTCTTCTGTGTTGGCTTTTTGTTCAACAGTATTTTTAAAAGTCATTTCATCTTTTTTTTTCAACTTCACTGGGAAGCAATTGGATGCAAATAGCCGCTGCTCAGTATTCATGATTTGAGCTGCGTGGCCTCGCTGCGATTGGTCAGGTGAATTACATGTTTGGATGAGCAAGAAAGCAAGCACATCTGGCGCAGCTATCACCTCTGAATTTCAAATGCTTTTCCACTAACACCCACCACATATGAGACTTTGAAATGCACTTTGCACAGTTTATTATTATGCTAATTTGTATTAGAGTTGTGCAGAACGATCCCAAACAAGATGGGGTCTTGTGTACTTAATTAAGGTATATGCACCTAATGAGATGCGATCCTTCCCCATTAGACTTTACAGCTGAGGTAGGTAAGAGAGAAAGAGGAAATGGAGGCATAAAGGGGTAAAAGGACTTGGTCAAGGTCACATCTGTGTTAGCAAAACTTGATCACTTGAATGTTCATGGAAAGCAAATATGAAAGGAGAGCAATCAGCCAAAGTAAATTCACTTTAAAACCTGAATGAATATAATCAATAGTATTCACCCACTGTGTCCCACATGCCTGAATCAATTTGATAACAAACAGTTTGTTCACTTTTTTCAGTTATTTGTAAAGAAGCGGCTTGATTGCCAGTGTGCCTAATTCCAGGCATATGCCAATTCCCTAATGGTAATGGAGCTGCACTACTGCATGCCAAGACTGATGCAGATAGTCGGCTCTTTCCTCTTAGATGTTTCCCAGAAGATTCGCAGTCAGATCTCTCTGGCCATCAGACAAACATGTGCTGCTCCGTGGAGCCACTTGCCATTCAGTGCAAACACGGAGCAGAAACCGGGTTCCCGAGCTGCTGCTGTGGCCTGGGCGAGCGCGAGGGGCCTCCGGCTGCCGCAGCCCCTTGGCCGGTGGCTGCAGAGGCTGCAGCCGCGCTGCCCACTGCCCTGCTCTGCCCGTGGCACCAGAACCAGCCTTGGACAAGGGAGTCCCCATGGCAGTGACGCGTGGAAAATAAAAACACATGCATTTACTCTCAGAGTGGGCTGCTTCGGCAAACAGCTGTGTGGAGCAGAAAGCAAACCGAATCCTGGGGCTGTGGAGTAATGCCATAGCTGAAAGGGACATCTTTGGGTGCTGAACCCCCTGGGGAGGAGTAAGAAAGAGACTCTTAGTGGAACCTTGAAGTCTGTGCTGTGTATTGGACTTCTGTGGATGTCTTTATTAATTGAAAGTTCAAAGACAACTGGTTCTTCCCATGTTCTGTCTTTGTCCAGTCAGGTACAGGCCATGAATAACCCATTCCTTGCTTTGTTCACATTTGTCACTACCACTGCTATTAGCATTTCCTATCAGAAACCATAGAACTACATTTTGAATAATTACCGCATAATTAAAGCAAGCAGGATATTAAATACTGTCACTGTAAGTATCCTCCCTGTTAAACATGGCATGTCCATAAAATATTAAGGGGATCAATCTATTGAAGATACACACATGTGAAAGTGTTTTTGTAGGTCACAGGAATTTCTAAGCGAACTTGCTGCAGTTTGAAGAGCTCTGAGCTACATGTCTGTGCTGCACCCCTGTGAATATGGCCAAGTGAAGCTCCCCAGGTCACTGGGGCACAGCCGAGGCTTTACATGGAAGAGTGAAACCTAGTGTTAAATAATGCCTGAAAGCAAATAGAAAGCACCTTGTCTCCTTCAAATGGCAGCCTCCGGGGAAATGCACTAAATCAATATATTATAGTAGCTCGTGTCCTCATATAAGTGATTCAGGACAACAAAATTTCAGTCACCACATTTATTTTTGTGCCTGCTGAATTGTCTTGTCGGTTCTGAACGCCAGCTGTGAGCTTGTTGGTTTGCTGCGTTTCCTTGGGACCGTAGTCTCCTTGCCGGCTGCTGGCCGGTTTGTGCTGGTTGGTCCTGGAGCGGGGCCGTCTCCTTGCCCGGCAGGCGGGTTGGGGGCGGCTGCAGCGGGGCCGCCTCGGGGCTTGGCCTGTGCGGCGGCTCCGCGGCCCCGCAGCAGCGTGTCCCATCCAGGCCACGCAGCCATGAGGGCTGCCATGAGGCTGCAGCGGGGCCGCCTCGGGGCTCGGCCTGTGCAGCAGCATCGTGGCCCCGCAGCAGCGTGTCCCATCCAGGCCACGCAGCCATGAGGGCTGCCTTGAGGCTGTAGCGGGGCTGCCTTGGGGCTCGGCCTGTGCGGCGGCTCCGCAGCAGCGTGTCCCGGCACGGAATGAGCGAATGGATGAATCACCATGGACACACTCCGTCTGCCTCATCCCTGTGCTTGCTTCTGCCCTGGGATACAGTGCAATAGGTCAAGTTTATAGCCTTTTGGATTAAAAAAGCCCTCCCATGTTGTTGACAAGAGAAAATGTCCATAAACAGCGTTATTGACAGTTATTACTGCTGTATCGCTCAAGACCGAGGCTCATTGTGCTAAGTGCTGTCCAAATGTATTTAAGAGGGCTTTCCTGCCGTAAACAGCAACCTTTTTGATAGACATAAGTAAAAGGTCTTGTTATTCCTATGACCCTCTTGGCTGCATTTCACAACTTGAATAGCACATGATCATTCAGGCCTCAGGAGCAGTCAGTAGATCACAACTTGAAACATTTTAGTGATGTGGGTTCTTCTTCTTCCATATGCTTTGTCTCTATCTCATTCAGAATTTTGGTATCTTTATTATAGTGGCAATATATTGTGCTATTGTATTTGAAAAAAGTACCTGCTCGGATAAGACAGTGAACAGATGTAAATAGATCAGAACTAAACATTAAGGCCGTCTTGTTTTTTAAGGTTTTGATTTTTGAGAGGTTTTTGATGAGGTTAATCTGTGAAAGAGTTCTGTAGAAGAACTTGTGGATATACTGGGAGTCAGGCAATATACTGCAGTTGTGTTCTAGTTAGAAAACTAAGTTATTTACCCTTTTTCATCTAAGTGATAGAGAATGCCCCTAACGAGTGCATAGTGATTTGAAGGGGAATTTGAAGGCCTTGTAAACATTCTAGACGAATGGAGCTATGAAGACCCTAAAGATCCCACTGTGCTTTTCCCCCGGCTTTTTCACTGGAACATGTTCTCTCCCCTTCCTCAGTTATACATGACAAGTTACTTCTGCTTTTGGTTTTGGCAATAGCATTACCTATGACTCGATCCATTTATGGTCCACACCTCCTCTTCAACAATGCTGCAGCCTGACCAATTATTTTTTAGTGTTTATATATCTTTTACTTTTCCCTTTAATGAACGCTTATCTCACATTGGCCTCCATATTTTCTTTGATGCATCCGCTTAAAAATGGAGAATTTATAACCAAGGCAGCATTGGTCAGAGGAATGAGTATGGAGTTAGTGGGGTGCTAGTTTGTGCACAGGA
>JAUBOD010000589.1:1381188-1384251 GCA_032353885.1 Nothura maculosa
TGTTCTTTGCGAAAGGGGCACGTGGACAGAAAGTGCAGGAACTTGTAGGTGTGGCTTCCTAGACAGTTCAAATATGGTTAGAAAGGGGAAGAAACACCTAGATAAACAGAATATTTGAGGGTTTTTTTGTCAGGAGGACAGGGCTGAGAACTGATGAGCAGGCTCCCTGGGGTTTGTGGAGTTGCATGTCTTTGGTCAAAAACAAATTCTTATGTTCTTGTAGTGTTTACAGAGTGCTTTTTGTGAGCACTTTATTGTTACTGTATTGTATCAGTATTTACTGAATTCACGGGGAAAGATCCCATTTGCCTATGGTGGATGCCGGATAAGACCCAAAAGTGGGAACCTTGATAATGTTTCTTAGAGTTCAATATGCAATTTCCTGTGATAAAGGGAAAAAAATAGCCGTGGTTATGTTTTAATTACACAACCTGAAAAAAATGAACATTGCTTAGACCTAAAGTATCTGTAGCATGATGGAAGACAGCAAAAGAATGGAATTAGAACACATGGGAAGGAAAGATCTCGGTTCTTAGCAGTAATATAGGAAGGATAGCCAATCATAACAAAATCTGGATGAAGTGGTTGAGGTTGTGTAGCTTTAGGGGATGTTTAGTTTCCTAACACAAATTGCCTGTAATAGATTTTAATTTCTGTATGCATTCTGTAATTATTTTTGTTTTGATGTAACTGTGAAATCAAGTATTTTGCTTCTGCTGTTACCAGGTCACTTCTGAAAATAAAGTGTATCTCAGACAGTAACAACAGTATTATTATTCAAAGGCTACGTGTTTGGGCAATTACGCAAACATTGCTTTACTGTCAATCAGTAAAACCTCTTCCTGAATACCTGGGACCCTGGAATTAATCAGACTTCTCCTCCTCCCCCTCGAATGCCGCTCTGCAGGGAGTGCAACTCCTGCCCAAACCCGTGCTGAAGTGCCCCAGCACCGACCCTGCGCGAGGTCACCTTGCAGAGCAGCTGCCCCCTCAGCTGTCCCCTGCCATGAGCACTGTTGCTCCTCTGGCTGGTGACGGATTGCAGCTTGGTGCACTGGGAATGCTGGTGTAGCCAAAGCCACCTGAGTGACACACATGGATTGCGGAAGTGCAGAAGCAGCATCCCGTCCGCCAAGGGAGTGGGCAGTTTCCCTGGGCACTTGCTGAGGTCTGAGCTCCGAGGACGACCTCTCGTTTTCATGATGGCACGAGGTTTAGGAGCCTATTATGTGAAAGCACCCACAGGAAAAAAAGCCCTCATGGGGAGGAAGCTATCAAAGTGTAATGAAACTAAATTTGAATGACTGCTTTGTTTCTTGTTGTTGTTGTTTTTCTCCTGAAATACTCTTAATAGGAATAAATATTTTATTTTTTCAAATCTGTATATTTCCATAGGAATATGCTGGTGTGAAAAGGCTGCAAAAATTACATACCACCATGTAAATACCACATTGAAGACTCATTTGGGAAGATGAGAAGACAAAAATCTTGGTGCTGGCCATCTGGATGAAGGTGAGTGTTAATCACGTGTACACCTAAATGATACCCAAATTTCACTGCAGAAGGGAACTAGTGTCAGCCAAAGTCTGATTTTGTGAAGGTGGAGACATTTCCCCGTTTTGTCTATCCTTGCTCTGTGGTAAACAGGCATGTGTAAAAAGGGAAGGGGTGGCATTAAAAGCTTCTGCCTTTGTGGGCCCCCTGGTTGCACCTGGGTTGTGTGGTACTCAAAAGGGCAAGTGAGCCCCACTGGGAGGAATATTCAGCATTTTGTGGACAGCTTTGAACCAGCCGCACATCACACAACCACCCCACTGAGCCTCTGGATCTAGGTACTCTTGCTGGGCCCAGTTCATCCATGACTGTATGGGGAGCTGCTTAATTGAGGCTCATTACTCCAGTTTCCTACTGGCACAGCGCGCCCCGTGAGGCGCTGCTCAGGCCTGCGGGGCGGGGGCCCAGCAGCTGCCGCCGCCGCCGGGAAGCGCCGGAGGACGAGGCCGGCCCCGCTGCCTCCGCAGCTGGCGCCGCTCGCCGGAGCAGCGGGCTGCGCTGTCCCGCGGAGGCGGCAGCGGCCGCTGCCGCAGCCCCTGCCGTCATCTGCCCTCCTGGATGTTTTGCTGCAGAGCGGGTGCTCCTGACAAACTGCCACTGGCAGCCGTCCCCAGGTACCTTTCCAGGTCCCTGGCAATCTCTACATTTGTGCCCTTTTTAAGAAGGGCTCATGCTTGGAAGCATCTCAGCTAATCTCTCCCAGACAGGAGTATTTCCTCATTTTAACAGATAACATGGGCCATCTATTTTTCCCTATTCAGGCTGTGTAACCGCATCTGCAAGATCAGTCAAGCATCCTTCCAGAGCCTCCAGTTCTGATTCCATTTCTTCAGATACCTGAACTCATCCTCACAGGTTAGGCATAGAATCCTTGTTTATTCCTGTTCCCTTGGAAGTCCTGAATCCTTGTTGAGACCTTTGCTTCTATGGACAGTTTTATTTCCTTATAGACCTTCTCCCTGTTATTTGATTGATGTGTTGTCCTCAGCTTTTATTGTTAAAAGGGGCCCATCATGGACCTTTTCTGCTATAGATAAATTTGCAATTTCTGCTACTTAATGGTTCCAGATTACCCCAAAAGCTGTTAAGGGAGTTAATGACTTTTCCATTTCCCTGGGAGGGTGGAAAACATGTGAGGGAGAATTTAGCCAACCATATCCATGAGTATCAGCCTTCTGAAACTCAGCACTGCTGAGTGAAAATGAGCTTCGTGAAGATCATCAATCACTGGTGCCTCTTGTGTTCCCTCTGTATAACACTGAGGGGAAATCTCACCACTTTGAACAGCATCAGCACAGAGCCTTGTGTAGTGCCACTCACCACTCACCCACTTCTGCAGCCAAGATGAGGGAGAGACCTGTTTCCCATGAGGGCGGAACTTCAGTGCTCCCAGTGCAAGCAGTGGCTTGCTGGACCAGCATCAGGCTGGCCGGGCAAGGATGACTTCTGCAGGCTGGTGTGGAGGTGTCGTAGTGGAGTATGAGGTGTCATGATTGCATATGGACACAC
>JAUBOD010000589.1:1384351-1389351 GCA_032353885.1 Nothura maculosa
GGGTGATTTTCATGGCATAGGCTTTGCAGGCATGCAATTGCTGCATCCTGTCACTGGTGACTAAGGAGCACTGGCAGGTCATCGCCAAGAGAATTAACTCATGTATTTTGACAGGTGAAGCTAAATAAAATGAAATAATTTGACAGGAAGTGAAGCCAAAAATGCAACAAAGAAATAGATTTGCAGGAATATCAGGTTTCCAGAGGAAAAAAAATACAAGCTAAAGAATACATGTATGTATAAATAGATATAGATCACCACCTACATAGATGCATGGATATGTGGATATTTTTAAAATGTGTTTCGCACCTTCAATAGTGAGAATAGGTCAGATTTGTTTTATCTCTTGGCCCGTTTTGGTAAGGCAATACGACTACCACAGCGAGTGCTTCCACTTTTTAGCGCAAAGTATGAAGACTCTTTGTGACTGCTCTTCCCTGAGGAAAGAAAGAGAAAAGCTACATGGGGGCACGAAGGCAACTGTGGATTTGTTGGCATATGGTCTTTTTCAGTGTGAGTGCAGAAGCTTTCTGCTATAAGGAAACAAGGGAGGGCCTTGAAACCAAGTATTGCCGAGGTTGAGGCTTCCTTGACACTGTTCCTGGAAAAAGAAAAAACAGCAAGCAAAGGAGCAAATTTGTTTGAAATTATAGTGAATAAGTGCTTAGCAAATAAATAATGCGTGGCGTTGGAGAAAAACAAGTTGCGAGGCTAGCGTGGAAAGCAACAACATAATTTTCTAAAGAAAGGTGCTGAGAGCATAAGAACAGAAAAAGCCACGTGTGACTCGAGCTGTCTGTGGTTGCAGCCGTGAGTAGCTGGCCGGCTTGTGAGCAGCCTGTGGTGCTGCCTGGGAGAGGCGTTCGGCTGCACGGCAGTGCCGGGCCGCTGCAGCTGGAGCAGCCCGCGCGCCTGCAGCCAGCCAGGCTGCCTGTTAGTGGTGCACGTCCCTCGGCTGCCATCTGTGAGAGACCCGCGCTGCCCGCTGCGCCCGAGCAGCGGCCGGAGCGCTGCAAGGGGCCGCTCCGAGGTGCGGGTTTTGCTTCCATGATACCGTGCGGAGCTGCACGGAGCTCTGGAGAAGGCCGGTCCCAGCTGCCGGTGCCGCTGAGGCGCTCGGAAGTGTTCTGTGTAAGAGTGGGTAGGAGCTATATGTGCGTGAGGCAGCTGGTGCAGTAAGGGAAGAATGAAAAATGAGTTTAATATTATCTCTATTTAGATAGCTAGAAGTGTAATTTGGAGATGTGGGGTGGGGGACGTAATATAAATAGCTTTGTTTTCTTTTGGAAAGTATTTTTACTTTTTACTCTGAAATTATTGTGCATTAAGGACTTTCTTGTTCTTCCTGTTGTTTAGACCTTGCTATTAATGCATATGAAAAATCCACTTGTTACCTACTTTACTTGGATGAATTGCTATCTGACGTTAACAGGAAATGTAGGCAGGGTCCTGTAGGATTCATCCTATGCTGTAAGTGTGCAGTCTTATTAATCACTTAAAAATATCTCTAGCAGAGTTGCCAGGATCTCTTTCAAATCTGAACCAAGTGTGAAGCAATAAAGCAAGGTCGACTTGAGTTTCTAAGAGTCTAAAATAGGAGCTATAAGAATGGCAGGATGCTCTCTTAGTCTCATTTCAGGCCCCAGACTGCTTAAGTCTGTGGGCAAGAAACTGCCAAAATGCCACAGAATCAGGTGACGGGGACTTTTCATTTGGACTTTGCCATGACGGTGCCAGTGCCAGGCACCAAGATCGGTGCTGTTGGTGGGAGCTGGAGAGAAATCCAAAGCTGGATGCTGTGACACCAGGCCGAGGGAATGCCGGACTGATAGCACACGCGGCACAGCACAGCTCACGGGCCCCTGGTTCTCCTGCAGTCTCAGGGTCCGTGTGCTGCCTTGCCAGCTTGTGGAAATGGGCTGCCTCAAAGACACAGGAATGAGTCAGTTTTCGCCCATGGTGCACTGAATTTGCACCTGTGAGGGCTGTCAGCTTGGGGCTAGTGCTGAGCAGGTTGCATATTAGTAGGGCATTAGGAAAGAAGGACAGTTTGAGTGGCCAGGATAAGCTAACATTGTTAACATTACTGTGGAATTCGCTCTTCACAAACTTTGGTCTCGCGCTGATGAAAAGACATGATGCACAGGGTATCTTAAGGGAGCTCAGCAATCAACTACCCCCAAACCCACTGAACATAAAAGGACTTTGCTGTTCTTTCCTGGACAGCCAGACATTGAAAAGAACAGGTGAAGACAAGATGAAGTATTATACAAATGTCCTCTTTTGGGACCTGTTGTCACAGCTTGACTCATCTCTGAGGGAAGTACTCTTGGTACTATTTCTGTATTCGGTTACCCTGTACATTCATTGAGATATGGATGTGGAGTACTTAGGAGATACGTGGAAGACCCTATTTTTCCTGCCCCAAACTTCAGGCCAGCAGTCTTTGCAGCTCACCTCTTGCAATCCAGGACAAGTCTTTCTCTCCACTGTGTATACATGTGTTTCAGTAACCAAGAAAGCCAAAGAACTTCAGATTTACCCTAATTTCCACATATGTTTATGGATTACTTTGCATTGTGTTTAGCATATTCATTTGGAACAGGCTGCCCAGAGAGGTTATGGAGCCTCCTTCTCTGGAGATCTTCAAAACTCACTTGGATTCAGCCCTGTGCTCTAGGTGACCCTGCATTTGCAGGGAGGTTGGACTAGATGATCTCCAGAGGTCCCTTCCAACCTCGAGGATTCTAGGATTTGAACAGAAAGTTAAAGGTTACTTCTGCAATACTCCAACTGCTTTTATAAATATTGTAGGGTTATTTTTTTTGTGTCATAAATTTTGCCTGGAATTTGAAAGCAAGCGAGTTGTATTAGGTCTCCATTTTCAGATATTCCAAGTGAGCTTTTGCTGTGTGGGAGCCATAGAAACACACAGGCTTTTCTTCCTCACCAGCCGAGCTATTCCGCCGGAAGCTAGGCGGATTTCAAACCAGTTTTTGCCAAAGACTGCTGGTACCTCCAACCGAGACCTGCTGGAGGGTGCAGGCTTAATTATAAAGCATCTTCCCTACTGCTGCCGAGCACTAATCCTGATTCACCAGAGTCCAGCACATTTGTTTGGTTATGGAAACAATTTTTGGATTTTCAGAGTTAATCTAGCGCTGATCTCACGCGTAGGAGGCAGTCTCAGTAGTCTCAAAACACACCTTATGTGCGTAAGGTATAGTCAGAATGCCTTTTATTCTATCTACAATCAGCTCAACACTGTGTTGCAGTCTGAATAGGATGTAGGTATTTATGAAAATATACATGTTGATTGTGTAGAACTGGAAGCACTTCAAAAAGGAAAAATTCCATGGCAAATATCACATTGTCTTCCAGCAGTGTTAGGCTGGCAACTTGGACATGCTGCTGTATCTGTTGTCTTCATCAGTTACTCTGATCAAGGATGGGCAGCACACATTCTCATGTGATCTCACCTAAGTCAGTGGCTTCTGTGAAAGCAGGACTAGCCCCTGATGAAGAAAGGTAAGTTGTGGTCTGTGTTAGCAAGGCTCAAACTATTCATTTTTCAGTATCATAAATAGTACCTCTACCTTGTTCAGTCTATAGCTCTTAGCTACAGACATTGTAGTTTTGTATGAAAGGTAAGGTCTGTTGCCCTGGAAGTGTGTTTCAAAACGTGGAAAAGACTTAAGACTAAATGAGGCACTATTGCAAAAGGATTTACTTTTTTCCAGAAATCCCTGTAAATTCTGTTATATCCCTACTATTACAGATTAGACTTTTCTTTTAAAATAGTTGAGGTACTACATGAGTCTTGAATGTAACCAAATGAAGGAGAGGAAGAATATTCATTTTCTCTCTTCAAGTTTCTTGGATTTTTTCCCATTTTGTTACTGTAAACGTTGAGCAAATTCCTAATAATTTTGTTCAGTGCAATGTGGATATATCAAAAGTCAGTTTAAGATCTCTGACCACTGGTTTTACATTTGGTTTATAATACTTGGTGTATTAGCACACATTATCATAAATGAAAGAGAAATGATCTGATCTTAGAAGTTCTTTGGTTCAAGCCTGGAGCGAGGGAGCCTTGAACTACCTGGAAATTTTGAATAATAGCCATGGATAGATTTTTTTTTTCTTTTTTTATCAAGGAGAATGAATTTTGGTGGATAAGTAGCAGAATACAAAAAATAGTGTTTTAGAGAACCACAAGGGAATAGTATTAGAAACTTAAGTTCCATCACCCTGAACTGCCTTAACTCTGAATTGTAGCTTTGAAACTTAGAATGGTTATGAGAAACCTGGATTCAGCATAGGAGAACCCTCTTTTGGAAAGCTAGAGTCTTCTTTCAGATTCATATTAAAACCCTTTTACAGTACTCTGCAATATGAAGAGTTTTAAATTTTGCCTAGTGTAACCACAAAGTTGATAGCTTCTCTACACTCATTTACATTTAGGGATGTCCGTGGTTTTAATGAAACAGAATATTCCAAATACTAATGGGTCTTAAATTGCTTATTCTTACCAAGCAGTACTCCAAATAGCACATTTGCCTCAGGTGATATAAAGTGATGAGTTAATTCATATGCTTGTATCAATTGCTTCAAGGTATGCGAATTAGTTGCATTAGTGATATGCTCTTTTTCTTTTTTGGCCTTGCCTTGCTGTACATATGTACAGGGAAGTGTATAGGCGCGGAGATGGATTTAGGAATCACTTCCTCACATAGGAAATGAGACATTTGGTAGTTGTCCTACAAAAACCACTGACCTGACCAGCAAGATCTCTCTCTCTGCAGTTTCCTGCTATTTCTTGTTCTAATGCCTGAGGTACTTCCGATTTCTAGGATAGAGTAGCCTATGGCAGCAACATGTCTGACCACAGTGATTAACCAGTAGTGTGCCCAAAGCCATCTCCATGACCATGGAGCTTAAAAACTCCTCTTAGGAGCCTGCACCGAAGCGATGCTCAGGTTGCTTCAAAGATCTCCTCT
>JAUBOD010000589.1:1394351-1404788 GCA_032353885.1 Nothura maculosa
AATTGAGTATATTAAACAAAGGCCACATTAAAAAAATGAAGAGACAATCAGCACTGTATATTGCAGAAAGTACTTGCTGATGTTAAGCAATTTTAAAATAAAAATAGTGGCCTAAGTTTATGAGACATTATACTGGTGTGTAGTGATAAACCAAAATATGTATAGTAGATAAAGAGAAGTGGGAAGATAGGAGTTTTCTTAGAAGAGCAAAGGACTGAAAATCAATCTATATACTTGGCATTGGCACATGCTTATGGTCCTGGCCATGTGCCCTTGTCCTCTGACTTGTGCTATCCCTCAGTGGGCAGCATCGTCCCACCAGCTGGGTGGAACCTGTGTCCTGGTCCTTCCTCCCAAGCTACCAAAAGTGCATCTCCGAGGGAGGACTGTCTTCTCCAAGCACTAAAGCAACCTGGATGGAAGGACTTGCTCCATCTCTCTTCTGAATGGTGTTTCCCCAATTAAGTCACAGATTCAAACAGGAAAGGAGAGGGAATGACTGTTTTCTAGTCATCGGCCAGAGGGTGATGTGGGGTCTAATTTTGTATCTGTAAAGGTAGATTAGATAAAGACTGTTTAATATACTATTACACCTAAATTAAACAGTATCACTTAACAGGAGAAGGTGCAAGAACAGACCCTAAGCCAGAAGAGACTATATTGGGTTGGTTAGCTGCAGCAAGGTTAGCTGCTTTGGAGCCTAAATGACTTGCTGGCAGTTGTATGGGACATGTATACTGGACCTAGTATAAGTGCCAAGCGCCTGCTGTTCCAGTCTAGAGCCTTGCTTGCAGAACCTGGCTGCCTCCTTCTCCAAGGTTTATTATGGCCCTTCTCCCCAGCATCTCTCAAAAGTCATATTTGCTTGAGAAAAGAAAATCATTGAAGAGAGGGCATAAGGGTCATTATATGACATTATGACATGCTGCAAATTAAGTTCTCGCATGTTCAAGAAAGGACAACGTGGGGTTTATTGCTCTTCTCTCGAAATGGAACAAACTTGCTTAATGTCCTCGTGCAGACTGGAACTCTCTTGATTGAGACCCCCTCATGTGATACCACCTGTGTTATTTTGGGCTTAATTGCAATACTTCAGTTGTTATTTGCACTTATTTGCTCCTGAATATGTCACATTTCCCTTGTAGTTTTTCTGTGTTCAGATTTGTGCAGTCCTCCTGAAGCAAACTTACAGTTGAGACTGTTCTACTGAAAGCTTTCGGAAATCGTTCTTGAAACACATTGCATAATCTCTGGAGATTAACTCAGTGACAAAATTCAAATGTAAGTTTAATTTTGTACCTTCCACTTAACTGATTCCTAGTGTATAAGAAACGCTGCAGTTAAGTACTTAAGATGACATTTAATTGGTGCTGAGCATCATAATATTCTGTGTAAAATCTTTGTACTCTTTAAAAGCTTTAATCACTGCCTTTCAGACAGGGCTAGACTTCTTAAGTATATAACAGCTTTAAACTGGGGCTAACTAGAAATTTGTTTCAAACTGCATAGCTGTCTTCAGTGTTTCTCAGTAACTCTTGATGAGTGATGGGATTCTTATTTGGAAAGGATTTGTAAAAAAAAAACTATCAGGAACAGTTGTGCGTTTCTGCCTTTTTTTCTTTTTTTTCTTTTTTTTTTTTTACTCCAATTAAACGGGGGCAGGAAACCACCAATAAATAAGCAGCTGGAGGAAATAAGGAATTATCCCAGCTTGTGAGGAGACCTATTTTAAATGCGCAAGAGGGTTAGCAGGCTCTTTTGCTGCTTTTTGCTTATCTTGCACAGTTATAGCTCACTAGGCTGAAAATGTAGTACCAGACAAAGAAGGGGAAAGTTATCCAGAATTGCTTGCTTGTTTAAGAGCTGTATATACATTATTGTTAGTCATTCCATGGCCATAGATCTTACAGCGGTGCTTCAGTAAAGTGTTCCTGGATGCTCATGTCCTCTCCCTCTCTCTTGCTTTTTCTGAGAGTAGTGTTGCTTTCTAACAGTGTTGTAGTGCTCAGTTGATGGTAAGCTATACTTTATCCATGTAATGTTTAATTGAATAAGCCCAAATGTGGTTGTTTGAGTTAATTACAGATTGTGCAAGAATTCTGTGTAATGCACTTTTGGTACTCACCTTTAAATGCATGCTTGTATCTATTAATTTATAAATATTTGAGGTAGGTTTATGCTAAATTGATACCCTAACTGCGGAAGACATTCTAGATCGTTTGCAGGAGTGTTGTGTGTAAATTTACACTTAAGCAATGAGTCCTGCTCACTAAGTGTCTGTGCTTCAGCTTCAGCTGTGTGTTTGGATGGTGGAGTTTTTCTTTTTTATTTTTTTTTAAGACTTGGCTATTAAATTCATTGTAAAATCCTGTGGAGTTACATCTCAGCCTTTTTAAGTGACTACTTGACTCCAGTGTCTGTTTGGCATGGAAGCGATAGTCAAAATATGTCTATTTAAAACAGATGTAGCTATTGGAAAGGCCTCTAAACTGTGCTTAGGAGGAGGCTGCCTCCTGAGCCGAGCAGGTTGGGGGCCGTGGTGGCCGTGGTGGCTTGCCCTGGTGTCAGCGCAGCCACGCGGCCGCAGCAGCAGCAAGGAGCTGTGGCAGCAGCAGCGGGGCTCCGTGCCCATGCAGCGAGTGTGCTCGCTCTCAGCCCTGCTTCTCACCCTCGCGCTCGCTGAGGCTGTAAACAGATGAAACCAGCCGTGAGCAGCAGGGCCTGGTGCTTGCCTGCCCCTGCCTTGCTGCGTGCTGGAGCAGAGCGTGTCCTGCCCTAGGGAAGCTCCCTGTGTGGCACCGATCCTGGAGAAGCGGAGCGAGCGAGTGCGCCCGGGGCGAGCTTGGCTGCGGGAGACGAGCGGAGGAGCTGGCTCTGGTACCTGCCCGGGGAGAAACAGCAGAGCCGGGGAAAGGCCTTGCCAGGAATGGAGGAGACACAAGATCATTTTCCTGTCTGCCCTAACCATGACCTTAGAATAGGGATTTCTGACTTACCCTGAGCCATGAAGCATTAACAACACAACAAATGATCCACTGGGCTCTTGATCCTTGACATCCCTGTGAGCAGGGAAGCTTTTCTAGCCCACACTGATAGAATAGTATCCTTTCTTTAGTTGTCTTTACAGCTCGGGCTGAGTTTCTCATCTGCTTAAAGTAAACTGTGGCAACTGTTACCATATCACAGCAGTTATGGTCATGTTTTTGGATGGCAGTTCTCAATCTTTGGCTATTAGCTGACAAACCAGAGAATGTGACTCTGCCTGTCGCATTTGAGTAGGCTTTCCTGATTAATGGAACCTATAATGAAACTCATCTTTTTTAAAGCTATACAACACATAACCCTTCTTTAGGACTAGAGGCGTAGCCACTGTTAGATACAGGGAGGAGGCAACGGCACCTTTACTCTCTAGTGAGGTGTCTTTCACCTCCAGAAGTGTATTATCAGTGTATATGTTGGGTGCTTTGTGCTCATTTTTCATGGGGGATAATGCCCAGTGTGATATGGATAGGTGTTGCTGTCTGGTGTGTCATCAGTTTAATGGGTTTGGGTACAGCCTGCATCTCTGAGAAAAGCAGGCACTGCCTCCTGAAGCCAATCCTAACCATTGCAGAAAAAGTTCAGGGGTTATTTGCTTTGAGCTGCATCCATGTATACAGATATAGATAGATATACATGAGAAGGGAGAGCGAGTGACCATCCCTGCAGAGTTGCTTGCTGCCCAGGATAGTACAGTTTTTCTGTGCTGCTGTTGCAGTCAGCCCCTGGACGCTCCTAAATTAAGGCAGATTATCTTTTGCTCCTAAGAAACTTTCTTTATGGCTGCAGCCATAAAGCGGCTATCGAATGCGAGCTGGCTGCAGTTCAGGATTGGGCCCAGTATTTTTGGCTGGGACTTACTAACTGTTCTTCACTAATAGACTGAGTGATTAAAATGGGGGAGATAGTGGGAGAGAGAATATCTAAATATTCTTAGTCTTGATTGATGAATTATTATTAAAGTGTGTGGTGCATGTTAAAAAAAGGCATGAAATTCTGTTACAGGCCCTGTGGAAAGATTCTCTCTGTGGAGCTTAGGACTGGAGTGAATTCAGAAGTCCTCTAAGTGGAGAAGCAGGTGAGGAAAAGGCCCTCTGTGTTTGTGAAGGGAGATGCATCTCGTATGCGGATACGGTGGATAGTGTCTGATGACATTAATATGGAATAAGGCATCTTCTTGTGCTGTGGGCTTACGTTAACAAATACATTATAATGTCATGACCTCGTGTGTCTGAGCTAGCATTTAGCAGAATATATCAGCCATATTAATCAATATAATCAGTATAATCAGGAATTAACTTGATCTTGCATGTTAGCAATTGAATCATAAACTCTATGCACAATGTATGTCCCTTTCTTTCCCTATGTACTTTTATGTTGTCACCGGTGGCTTTTTGTTTGCATGATGGCAACCTGAGAGTAAATTTGAGGCAAGATCCAAGGCATTGTTTTTGCAGACATGGCAGAGAAAGTGTGTGGAATCAAATGCCAATATTAATGCATGACATCTGCTCTCTGCTCCAGTTCTGAGTAAAGTAATCCAGTCCTAATTACACACTGCTGTGCCCTCTACCAGCTAAGGAGAATGGTGCAGCCATTCTTAGTACCGGTATATAAATTTCTTTCTGGATCTAATAGATACATTAGATGCAGGGCAGGCTTTTCATTTTTTGGCTGTCAGTTGCTTTGGGTAGCACAAAGAGAGGGGAGGAGAAAGGTTGCAGCAGGAAAAAGATCAAAATCTTCCAAAAAGGACTCTGCTCCTAGAATAATTTTTTTTCCTAGAGAACTTTCCCTGCAGACCTCAATCAATATTATTCTCATCCGAGTGCACATATTATTCATTAAGAAACGTTGGCAAGATGTGCACTATAGTGTATGCCTTCATTAGAGCCTCCACCTGCCTGCTTTTATCAGAAGTTTGCCAGTAACTTTCATCTGCATTGAACTGGTTTCTGTCTTTAGATTGGGAAAAAAATCTGGTAATTTCACAGAATGGCTTTGTTTAAAAAAGAAAAAAATCATCTCTTTGCTTTGCGGATGCCTTTTACCCTCTCTCACACATTAGTGGATCAAGAGGATTATCACCATTAGATTCAGGCTGAACTGGATGCTGATGAAAGCCTCTGCAAAACATAGTCCAATGCAGCAGTGCCTCATTGGCTGTGTGTCTTGGGAATAGCAAGAATTCCTCTGTTTTGTATTCCATGGCCATGCCATATCCTTAGTGTGCCCCTGCAGCTGGTGTGCTTGCAGCCATTTGCCTAAGGAAGCAACATTTTCCAATAATCCATTGTTAGTGACGCTACGAAGACTTGCAGTCCTGCCAAGTAGAGACAGAGATGTGTGCATGGGTGACACTGGCACTGTTTTAGGGTGGTGTCATCACAAGGCAGTGCGAGCCTCATGTTGCATTTTATCTTCCAGTTAATGCATTTCCACTCCTGAGCACCTTGTAGCAGTTCTGTATGGTCCCAGTAGCAAGATGGTAAGGAAAGAGATTATCTTTTGGAGGGAAGGTGGGAGGACTTCAGGACAGTACCTTATGGTCTAACTGGGTTACTGCATGTGCTGCTATGTGTTACATGCTGCTGCAGGGTAAACAAGAACTCACAGAAGAGCCAGCTTGGTGGCTCTGTCTCATCTGTTTGCCCATCTCACACATTTGATGCCTGCCTGCTTGACGTGAGGCAGGGTGTGATGCGCTCGGATCAGAGCAGGGGACGTAGCAAGGCCCTGTGCTTCAGAACCAGGCACATTTGCACTGGATTCTTCTATAAAATAACTAGCAGATGTTTGGATTCCAGATTCTTGTCTTTTGGATCTGCCTAGTGGGGCTTTCCAAAGTAAAAAATTAGAGAGAACTATCTGCAAGAAAACACTTCAGTAGCACTTAGCTTTGAAGCAGAGGGATGCACAGAAAAGTCAGTATCAGTCCAGATCCAAGCAATAGGCATACAAGTGCCAGCACCAGAGTTTACTCTTAGTCTTTTGAAGGATCCTTCTTCACATACATTAAAGGCATGTGGTTACTCTGCACAGATACTGCTGTGTAGCAGTGTCCAGTCAGAGTCCACATGTGGACTTGCTCAGAGAGGCTGGGCTACAGGGGCATTCCTGAACTTCTGCTGGGCCTCAGGATGAATTGGAAGTTTCACATTGCCAAATTGGTGAAAGAATATGCCTCCCTTGAGCTCTGGAAATTGTCAAGAAATACTAAGAGTATAAGTACAAAACTAAAAACTAAATGCACTTTCCCAGGGAGCCTATGAGAGCCTACCTGATGTAGCTCCTAGCTTGGTTCTCTTCTAAAGCTGTAGGTTCTAGTGTTGTACATCTGTCCTTCTTCCCACCTTTACTGGTATTGGGAAAGGACTGATGGATTTGCAGTGTCATACCCAGGCTGGTGCTCCAGTAATTTATACTCCCATGAAATCCTCCTGATGATGACACTTTCTACTCTATCAATAAACTGTGTAGAGTTCACTTCAATTGGGCTGTTTCAGGGATGCAGAATTTACCTATGAAATGTCTTACAGACCAAGAATTTAGATCTTGCAGCTTTTTTAAAAATATTTTTCTTTATAGCTTTGTGTTACAGAGAGCAGCAGCAAAACTTCTAAATAACTAATGTAAATTTCTGCAAAAGGTCACTATAGATGGTAAAGCCTAATGGCTTAATGTGTCAGCCTAATATCACAGTGGTAAAGAACTGATTCTCTAGAGGCTCTATTTTTGCAACTTCGTTGGTCTTCCCCTCTAAAAAGAAATGCTGTATTTTAGCACATTTTTTTTAATAACCTATATCCACAAAAATATTTAACATTCGTTTCACGCAAAATGTAGTAACAGAATTGAGCCTGATTTATTTTTACAATGTATAGGCACAGAAGTTAAGTAGATTAAGCGTGAGTTTAGATATAATTGAGGTCTGTGGATCTCAAGTATGTGTTTAAGTGGTCTTTTGAACTGCAGCCCATGTTCTCTGTGAACATAACTTTCTAGAGTGCTTGTGATTTTCTTCCTTCACAGGATTGTTGAATTGCAGCGTAAGGTCAGTCCTGTGGTCAACCTCTTCTGACACTAGCAAGCTAGGTGCAAGTGCTTCTGAAATGGGTAATAACATAGAGGGGAGATCTTTCACAGCTAATTCAGTTTGGAGGTGTGCAAATAGTTTTGGTTAGTTGTGTGATTTCAAGAAATAAAAGCTGTGTGTCTAAACTGGTGGATGGGATCTCATCTACTTGGAAATCTGACATTGGAAACAGCTGTGAAACCCACCTTGTGAAGCAGTGGTCCTTGGTATGACCTGATCCAGCCTTCAGCATGGCATCCTGGCTGGCACAAGACTTATTCACTCTCTCACGTGCTTTTTTTTCCTATCAGTTAATATATCAGTTAAAGACAAAACATATTACCCTTTCTGATGAAGCTTGAGCATTCCCGATACTGAAATGCTAACCAGTTTCTTGATGAAGAGCCTGAAACCAAAGGAATGCTTTTGTGGCATTGGCCGGTTTCGCTTCGCTCGTCTGCATCATTCAAGCACAGGATAATAAGAAGCCTTGCGTATCTGCCAAAGGCTTGACTTAAGTGTACTGCAGACTTCCTTTGCTATTTAATAACTGCCCATTACTCTGAACAAGCTTGGCGTTTTCTCTTGCTTGTGCTTGCGTAGCAGAAGACAAACAAGACTGGCTGGAGAGC
The DNA here is from genome assembly GCA_032353885.1 of Nothura maculosa. Classification (NCBI taxonomy): domain Eukaryota; kingdom Metazoa; phylum Chordata; class Aves; order Tinamiformes; family Tinamidae; genus Nothura; species Nothura maculosa. Next base: position 1,402,098 of record JAUBOD010000589.1, read on the forward strand.
AGGGAACAGGAGCAAGACCCAGGGGTCTGAGTTCTGGTCGCTGCCTTTCCATCTTGTTGTTTTCACTCCTGTGCACCTTACCCCTTCCAGGAATGTCAGGAATTAGTATTTGACTGGAAGCTTTTCTGGACACCGGACAACAGTCATCTTTTATCTGTAGCTTCTCCAGTATGGAGCTGATGGCTTCCCAGTACTGGCTACTGGTGGTGTATATAAGATAATACAGCTGAATGCAGGGCACGTTAGTGTGTTCAGGAATTTAATATTTTAGGCTTTGTAGTATATTATTTTCTCCCCTTGTGTTACACTGTCATGTACATCGGCAAATTTCTCTTGCTTTTGCCTTCAATCTCTTTCATCCTTCAGTGACTGCGTCATTCTCAAGTGTGAACATCCCCTCTTAAGAATGATACCAAAGTCAGCATCTGAGTCCTTAGTTTCTTCCTGTTTTGCCCTTAGCATCCCAACAGTGAACTCAAACTTCAGTGCAAGCAAACAAATGCCTGCTGCCTGGTGAGTCTGTGTTCAGACAAAATTGTATCACCCCTGTAGCAAACTTGAGAATGAGGCTTGGCAGTTGCATACTGAACTCCTGCTGTTCTACCTTTGCACCCAAAACTGTCTTTGACTGCAGTGAGAAAAGAAATGGATTCAAGAACTAAGGTATGTTCAGAAATGAGTTGATGCATGATATTCTGCAGAGTTGGCGCTTTTCAAATTTTGCTGTATTTAAAAAAATAAATAATAAAAAGTTAGATGGATAAGATCCTGTGGGAACAGTATGTGCCATACAGTGAGACTTAAATACCAGAAAATGAACAGGGTTTGGTGTGTTACAAAGCTGAAGACATTTTTATCCTTATACTTGTGTATATTCACAGAAGAACATACTGCACTAATGAACCAGCGCTTTATGTTCCCAATCATATTTATGCTTGCAAACAGTGAGCGTACCGCGCTAAGTGTGTTGCCAAGCAAGCTGAGCTGTGTTTTTTGGCAGAGATGGAAGAGGAGGGGGGTTGTTTTTTGATTCCTCCTGCCCACCCGCCCCTCTTTGGCATTAAGTGACATATGCAAGGTGTGCTTTAAAGAAAGTGGGTAGAGCTACTAGATGAGTGAGCTTAATTCTGTCTGTCTTGACATGGGTGAATGTAATCATGGGGAACTGGAGCAGGGGAGGTTCACAGGAGATGATGGGCTGGGTTTTCTCCCCAAAATTCTACCCCCCCCCCAAAAAAAAAAGCTTGACTCCCCCTTGAGGGGAACCTGGAAAAAAAAGTATTAAAAAGGCAACATGGGAGGACCTAAATAAAAGCAGTAGATGAGCAGAGCAAATATTAGTTTCCTGATATGTAAAGCCAAGTGGATTAATGGATCAGCTCATGCATTGCCTAAGGAAACAAAAAGAAAATCTTCAATAATTCTGTGCACATTGCGGATGTGAACAAAAAAAAGCCCTCTATTTAAAAAAAACCCACTAATTTGGGTGACTCAATTACTACTCACTCTTTTTAAAAAAGGAGGTTCGCATCAAGGTAGATTGTGGGTAAGGTGCAAGCCAGAGGTCAGGTGCGGTTCAGATGCTGACTGCTGGGTGATCTCAGTTGTGCCAGTCTTGCCTCATCTCGTTTGAGCCTTCTGGTTTGAGCTAATGGAGACTCAGCCCATTATGGTAAACATGGGCAGCAAGTACATTAATAGTGGGCACTGACAGTAATTCAGATTGTAAACAATTAAGAACTGTTCTCAGCGCATACCATATTATGTAGCATTTTACTTGCTGTTTCTGAGGGCCATTTCTTTCACACGTTTTTAAGGTACAGAAGATTCTCAGTCGGTTTTCTGCCGTGATAAACAAAAGTATTTGCAAATTCTGCTTTGCTCCCCATCCGCCCTTTCTACTTTGTGCTTTCTGTACTCGGTTGCAAGCACTTTCACTCCAGAACTGCCACCATGACAATGCTGATCTGTTCCTTGCTTAAAAAAGGGTGAGGGGAAAAAAAAGAAAAACAGGAAAAAAAGTTTAGCGAAGGGGGAGATATGAGAAAATAATCTAATGCAATAGGTAGAAAGAAAATTGAGCTTATTTATACAGTAACACGTGTGTGAGAGCAATGCCTCCCTTCCCGGGCTATAGGCGCCCCCATTTTCTCTCTCTCACACGTATATACACACACACTTTAACTGTGCTTTTGTGTTTTGTCAGAATTAATGAGAAAAGTTCCCTTGCCCTAGGGGTAATTAGTGTCCTTGGAGTTAAATAAGCTAATACTTAGACACCTCTGGCACAGGCAATTATGTTTGTGTATTGAATAATTGATTCAAAGAGGGGGGGAAGGGGCTGCTAATCAGATCTGAGCATAATGAATTGATTTAATTAACAGGGGAATCTGAGGGTCCCTGGGAAATGTGCGCATTTATTCAGCAGCAGGAGCGGGCGCGCAGCACATAAATTGAGCGAGCGGGCGAGGGAGGGAGGCAGGCGGCGGTGCCTGCGCTCGCAGCGATAGGTTCCCGGCTTCCCTCCTCCCGCCCCTCCTGCCTTTGAATATAATTTTCGATTTAGAGTGAAATCAAGAGCGAAGCGCTCGGGGAGCCGGGGAGGCTCTGGCCGCGCCGGGGCAGAGGTGCCGCGCGCTGCCGCTCAGCGCCGTTGCCGAGGGCGCCGCCGGGCCGGGCCGGGCCGCCGCG
>JAUBOD010000589.1:1405196-1416143 GCA_032353885.1 Nothura maculosa
CGGGATGGGCGCCCACCTGCCCCACGCGGCGCCCGCGGCCCCGCAGTGCCCGGGGGCACCGAGCGCGAGCGGCCTGGCCCGGCCCGGCCCGCGGGTCAAACGGCGGCTCGGGAGGGAGCTCGGGCCAGAGCTCGTCACATGCCTTGGGGCCCGGATTACTGCCCGGCAGGCTCTGGGTTATCACCATTGCTCTCATTACTACCTTTTTTTTTTTTCTTGAAGCCCTCTGAAGTAAGCTGATGTGTTGCTGATGGGGTCTGTAACGATCCAGTCTGTAATGTTCCAGTCAAAAGTGCATGTGCTGGAGAAGAGGGAGTGAACTTATCTAACTAGTCGACAGGAGATAACAGTAGGAAGACCTTTCTCATCTCTTGCCCCCTGAGACAAAGGTAAAAGGGTTAAGTAACGTTAGAGGAATTAAACAAGGTTAATTCCTTACTGGCATGCGTAAGTGGACCAGGGTTTGTGTTTCTGTCTGACCCCACTTTCGGGGGTGACCTGTGGCTGCACGAGTCCCCACACTGGAGTGGCGCAGCGCAGGATTTACTTGCTTGTTACACAGAGGCAGGAAAGGCTTTTAACTTCCCCATTAACAGCCTTTAATAATAATAATAAACTGGGTGATGTCTTAATCCCCATAGCTCTTTGTCGGGGGTGGCTGCCAGGCGGTGTGTGTGGAGCCCTGGCTGGCGGGATAACAGCGGGATGCCGCCGGGCAGCACAAGTGAGAGGCGCAGGTGAGCGTGAGGAACACGCACATCTGAGGGGCTCCCCTAATAGGGGCGCTCGGCGTCTTTCAAGTATTGCAGATGTACTCATTAAGCACGAGGCGCTCGGGGCTGGTGTAAGGGAATGAAACTGCAACTGCTGATTATCCAGACAGTTCCCAACAGCCCCCCCTCCTTCTCGGAGTGGTGGTATAAAAGGGAATGGTGGCGATGGTGGCCTAGGCGTAGAGGAAATTAGTGTGGGGAGCACTTAAAAAGAAGTAAAGTAGGAAACAAACCCCCAGTGAGAGCGATGCAGAGATCAGAGTAACCAAACCAAAGCGGCTCCTGGGAATTGCCCGGGCTGTTGATGAGTGGTTGTGCTTGGGGAGAAATTAGGCTCCCTTTTAAAAGTGCGCTGGAGAAATTGGGGACAGGAGGTGAGGCTGAGAGAAGGAACTCTTTTATGAGGAGGTTATTTTACCTTTATGTGTTTCTTTATGCCTGATTCAAATAGGTTCCAGCTGCCTGCTCATCTGTGAATGTTAAAAGGGGATGCTGGACCTGCATAGGTTACAAATGGACTGAAATGGAAGCTTTTGCTAGCTAAACTAATTCCTTTTGAAATCAGTCTTGAATGAGCTTGTTAATAAAAAAAAATAAAGGGGGTCTATTTTATTCCTGTAAATGTCTCCTTTTGGGGGAGCAGTCTCATCTCAACTGCCTGAAACCGTAGCACTGTGAATAATAGCCCTTCTCCCCATGTGTTTGGAACATTTGCCTTGCCAGTTTGCTTCCTTTTCCTGAGATCTCTCCCGGCAGCGGGGCAGTTCACGGTTACCCGTTGTGGAGGAGGCAGGATTTCACCTCGAGCAGTGCCGAGGCATCGCAGCAAAGGCTCTTGCTGCCCCGTAGGTAGAGGTTGCACCGAGCTCCTCTCTTTGCATCGCCCAGAGCTACTTGCCAGGCTATCCCGTAGTCCCAGGCAGCTCCCGCTTCGCAGCCTCGGGGCACTTGCTCCTGCAGCCCCATGCGACGGACAGCAGGATCGCCCGGGGGCCGATAGTGAGAACGCTGCTTTGTGGCCAAAGCTGCCTTGGCGAGCGCGCGAGGAGGAACAGAGGTGCAGTAATGCTCTTCTCTGGTCTTTACAGATACAACTGAGGGCAGACTTGAAAAGAAAAGAAAAGAAAAAAAAAAAAACAGCAATAATGTTTTTGACTTGATGTGTTGTGGCACCATGTCAAGTTATGTCAGGAAGGTAACATCGTTTCATATGTTTGAAATGGCATAACATAACTGGACTGATGCAACATGACTTGATATTAGAAAATATCACTTTACAGTGGGGCTTCCACAAATATCTTCCTGAAATAAACGTTAAGAGTTGAGACAAGGGAGGTGGAAAAGTAGAGAGAGGTAGAGCATGGGGAAAGGACTGCTTCCAGGCTTTCATTTTAGGTGATTCCAATGCATAAATTGCTGCGGAATTTGCTCTTGGTAAGCCAATTATAATTTTTAAGATAATGAGAGTTAAGATATCTCTCAAATATATAAATATTTTGATTGCAGAGACCAGATTTCTGCCTAAAAAAAAGTAAACTGACATCAGATATCATGATAAATTCCAACAGATTGTGTTAATTGTAGTTGCCTTTAATTACTGTACCAGTGTGTTGGGGTTTAGGGAACTTTTTTATTGTTGGTATGTAAAATGATTAAGCAGATAACTTTAAAATATCCTTTTACACGGACTGTAGGACACGATGAAGCAGTAGAAGAATAAAAGGTACCTGACTCTGATGGTGCAGGTTTTTGATGTGTATTACGGCTGCTGGATGGCCGTGGCACCAGTCGGCTGCAATAGAGAATGGCATTTTCCTAACAAGTATGCCTTTCTTGTAAATACCAAATAGTGCAACTTTAAATGTGTTCTGTATTTTTGGGTAGGTTTGCCTTTTTTTGAAGGCATAGACCTGAAGAGCGTGCGGATGGAGGAAGCGGTCTGCGAGCTCACTGTTTCCTAATGGGGGCCAAGAGTGTATAAGAGGTATTAAAATAAAATGTCTCTTTCAAGTTTAGAAAAGCCTCTAGTTTTTGTGCTGATGCTTCTGACTATTAGACCTTAATTATCTTTAGGATAAAGGCCTCTCTTTTTTAACTTGTACTTCTTAAAATAAGTGATTATTTATAGCAGTCGCAGTCTTATCCTAAAATACGTATTCAGCCCTCCAGGCTAGTATCACAAGGAAACAGTAGTTGTTCTAAGCACTGCATGAAGTGGTTCAATGTAAAACGATATATTTAACATCAAATATGTTCAAGGACTGTTAGGATTAAGTATTCAAAATGAAGGGGAAAGGAAAAGCCACTTCAGCTGAGGATAAGAAATCTAATTAAAAATAGGTATTAAGGATATATAACTTGAGCCCGCTATCATGTTTTTTAAAGAGCCCTGTTGTATCAGTTGTAAAGAGGAGGAAGACGTATCACTGAAATAGGAATGAAATGTTTTCTTGGATTAAATGACAGGGGTGATTCAAACGGCCCTGTTGATCCAGGCGACGTGGCGCGTGATCCCGCAGTCCTTATGGACACAACCGGAGATGGCAGCGCCTGGTCCGAGTAGGGATTGTTGGTCGCGAGGGAGGGAGGGAGCATGAAACACTGGGGTGCCGAGCGCACCCGTTTGTTGGGTCCCGAAGGCATCTCTGAACAGGTGGAGCAGCCCTGCAAGGCTCTGTCCTGCGTTCGGCTTGTTCAGTTTATTTCACTCCTGACCTGGTGGAAGCAAAGTAAAGCAGCAATATTCGCTAGTATTCGGGGAGACTCAGGGTGCGTCTGAGCCTGAACCCGAAACGTTGGCCTGGCGCTGAAGTGGCAGCGGAGGAGCAGTGTCTGCTTGGGCACAGGGGGACAGGGTAACCCAGCAGGGTCTTCAGGGTCCTTTGCTGAGAAGTTTATCAGAGACCTGTCCAAAGCTACTGGCCGGTTTGGGGTGAAACGGGAAAATCTGGGCAAACATCCATGTCGGAGCCAGTGCATTGGGAAAGTGGGTGACAACAGCAGGGTGCGAGGGGCCGCTGTGAAGCTCCCCTGCGGAGCCCCGGGCACCGCCAGGGAAAGGAGGCCACGGAGCGAGTGCGGAACGGCGAGTGCGGAGCTGGCCGCAGCGCAGCCCCACTGAAATGTCGGGGCTGTGCTGCAGGTGGTGCTGCCGAGCTGGGAAGGCTTAAATCCACCGTGAAGCCCTGACAGGAGAATAAGAGGGGTCCCTGGGAAATATGTGCATTTATTCAATAGCAAGTGTGCAAAGCTCACAAATTGAGAGACAGAGGCAGCAGTAGTCAGGCTGAGGTATTCTACCCGCTGAATATAATTTTAGATTCAGCTTAAATCCAAAGGGAAAACACTTTATAAGGTTGAAAGCTGTGTAGTTGCAACAGCCGGGGTTATGAGCTATCAAATGCAATTACATTAAAATAGATTATACTGTGTAAATTGAGCCATTTAGAAGGTGAGAACCAAAGAAACAGGTCCGATCCTCCTTCTTTCCAAATTGCAGTTTTAGTTCTTTGCAATTCTGAGGCACAAAAGTAGGTGAGACTGCTTTTGTATCTGCAAAGTGCTTCATTTCTGAGTGTAATTCTAACTGAGTGCAATCTAGGTTAAAAGCTGGACAACTGGGTAATTAGAGCTCACTTGCTGTTAAAGGACGATCAGCTCTACCGTAGCTCATTTGTGCTCCCAGAGACTTGTTCTTCTCTCTGCTGAGCGGAGGCGCCTGGAGAAGCAGCGTCTGTCCCCGGACTTTTCTTGATTGCTGAGATGATGGTGCTGGACAAGGAGGACGGTAGGTGGGCTGAGATTGTGTAAGCCTGTGCTCGGTGTCTTCCGTGTGCCGCTAACGGGTAAATAAATAGTTCTGAGGCAGACGCGCGCCGCGCATAGCGCAGTGCTCTGCCTCAGCCTCTGATATTTTCCCTTGTGTTGATAAAAGCATGCTTGCTCTTTATTTTTTTTTTCTTCTCTCTTTCCTGGCATGATCGACCAATTGAGGAGCGTTTACCCCAGGCTCTGTTTGCTGAAGGATGTAGCAGAAACAGCTTGATTTTTTTTAAACTCTATTCAGATTTTTCTTCCTACAAGTTACTTTAATATATCCATTTTAGCCCGTTTATTATAATAGCTTGTATTGTAAATCTAATTTTGAGAATTTTTCCTTCCCTTTGTATGTCATCTGCATCTCCTTAATGTACATCTTTAATATCCATTTCTCACAGATTTTCTTCATAGCTATAAACATAATGACAATAAGCTAATAAGCTACTCTGGCAGAAAAGCATTGGTGTAGTTTAAGAATTTACTCTCCTCTCTAAAGGACAGAAATGGAGGTTCATTTGGGAGGTAATTTAATGAATGAAGCTGAAGGAGAACTTAACTTATTTTGAGGCTTCGCATATACTTGTGTTTTAAAGCAGACTAGTCCTTATCAGGGGTGACTAAGGGATGTGGATTGATTTAAGAAATATTTCATGCCCAGGCAGTGCTAGGTAGTTGTCAGAGTGGCCTGATGCCTTCTGCACGTTGCATGCCAGGGTGTGCAACTTAACTGCTCAATTGCCAGTAGTTTCTAGGAGGGATATGGTAAGTCTAATTAGAACTTTTAAAATTTTATTTTTCTCTAAGGCTACTTTTTGACCCCTTCAGGACTTTGTTCCTAGCTTGTACCCTGAAAGTAAAGATGAAAACTTGAGGCAGAGGGAGATACTTCTGTGGTTGCCTTCCAAGGAGACTTCCCCTGTGCTTCTGCCTCCCTTAGCAAAGACCTCCGCTGTGGAGGTGTTCTGTGTGTGGAAAGGTATAGAAATCAAGAACTACATGTTCTCTTCTAACAACTAATTATAGCTATTACGTGTTTCCTTTCACCTTTATAAATGGGCAATTTCATGTGCTGTGTGATGTGTGTGTTACTGGGTTCTATGTGTGGCTTTTGTTTTTTCTTTTTGGGTGGGGGAGTATCTTTTCACATATAACAGGAAAAAAAAATGTTTGTGGTATGCAATTGTCTTTTGGAAATAGAAGAAATTGCTGAATATTTGCAAAGCTGTAAACAGACTACAGCTTACTGTAGGGAGCCAAAGAGCTTGGAGAAACTGCTTGCTCTGTGGCAGCTTTGATTTTACTTGAATATATTCATTCCTGTTAAAAATATTTATGAGCAAAATGACTTCTACTTTCAAGTCACTTGATTTTATTTGTCAGCTTGGTGCTAATTGGGCTTTGTTATTAGTATTGTTAGCTAAGTTATGCTAACAAGTTATAACTTCTTTTTTTTCCTCCAGTCCCAGATCTCTATTGTGGAATTTCTCAGGTTTATACAGAATGCTATACCTGTGGCTAAATGGAAAAGAGCGCTATTTAAAATAATGGGTGTTTACTTACCCCTAACCAGAAGGTTTTGTTTGGAAGTTTTTCTTCCCTTCTTCCCCTCCCAATTTACCTTTTCTTTTTTTAAAAAAAAAAAAATTATCTCATGGTAGATTTGATTTTTAAAGTGATCAGTCCGATGTATTCACGTGCATAGAATTTAAGCTTGGTTTCCTGGAAGAAATCAGAACGTTTCATTGCATTCTGATTTGATGCACTTAGGGCAGTGACAAAATGTGAATGAACTTTTCACAAAGATTTTACATTTAAAATATGAGAATAAGGAGAAGTTCATTGTGGTCAACATCCTCTTTTATGCAGATTCAATTAAATCTTGACTAAAAGTAGACAAATGCCCACGTTATAGTTACAATGCCCACGTACAAGTCTTCTTGCATATATGAATTGATTCTGTGGTAGTTAAGTTGGCATCCTAGAACTGTGGAATAATCTTTCTTAGGTAAAAATCCTAGTGCTGATTTCTGTTGATCTGCTTCTTTGTTAACATACTAAAACTTAAAATAAATAAATAAATAGAGAGGAGAGAGCCACGGACACATCTGTTACCCATCTTCTAGATCAGCTTTGCAGTTGAGTGGACTGTGGATGAAAGACATACTAAGTGGCTGAGTATTGCTTATGCTGGGAAAACAAATGAAGCTAACAGGGTTTCAAAGGCTTTGGAGCAGTGTCACGCTCAGAGGTGTTCAGTTGTTTTCTTTGGCAGTGTAAGTTGAAGCTAGCTAGTTTACTTTATTAGAGACATAAGGCTGTTCTTGTAACCTTTCCCTGATTAAGATGAATTTGACTGCCTGACCTTATTTCTTCCTGGACCACACGGGGTGTGCACAGTTTTTGTTTTTTCCCTCCTACAACTCATCTCTTGTAAGCAGCTTTTTTCCATATTTTGTTAAAGGTTGCTTTTCAAGCTATGCTGCCCTGCAGAACTCTGTTCTGCTGTGATGGAGCAGTACAGATCAAGTAGAATAACCCAAGTGCATCCTTCCCGTTGGAGGCAGTGCCTTTGCCTGAGTGGAATCAGTAGTGTAATATGGAAGCATCCAATTTTTGAGTATAATGTGTGAATAATGCTTGACACAAAACAAAAATTCAGTCATTATAATAGCAATTAGGAAAAAGCTGCAGCTTATCCCAGCTGTAATCTGCACCGACAATGAAGCCCAGCCTAGTAATCAGCACGTATGGTCTAAAAGGCGCTCATAGAAATCACGGCTCTTTGTTAGGTGTGCGCAGGGGGGACGTTTCCTTCTCGCTGGCTCTCATTGCGATAACTAGACATGGTGTCCTGCTCCAGCCTGTGGGATGGATGTGCACTTCCAGACACACTGGCCAGCTGTGCATTCATCCCAGTCTTTGCGCGAACAGGAGCACCCAGAACTGTAGATTCAATGTGTTTTAGAAGTATAACTCTAAATATATAGAGCAAGAATAGGTCAAGGAAATGATATTTGGGTGACCTCTGTGAACAGGTGCTCCTTACACAAACCTTATTGCTTAAACAAAAATCTGTAGTTTTTAGAGAGTAGTGCAAGATGCTCCACCAGTGTGTGGGTTAGGGTAGGGAATGCCTCTTAGGTTGACGGGAGGTATATAGGGCAATGAATATTAGGTAATTTGAAACTGGATTAGTAGCAGCAGTTGGGTTCCCTGTTGTGTAAGAGCCCATCTTACACTGCACTGAAGGGAAGAAAAGCAGCATTTAGAATTAGAAAAGCAGAGAAATTGATTGTATAATGGCAGGACACAAACTCTGTTAAGAGAATGGTGTCACCACACTCTAGCCATGGCAGAAGGGCTGTGGATTGACTTAAGTGATTGTGTCCACTGCTGTATCTATGGATACCTACAGGTAGATGAATGTGGAGAGAGCTATCTCCAGCAAGATTGCCTTAACGAGCTGCTTGTGTTAGTAAGATTTCTGTAGACGTAAAAGGCAAGAATGGGTTGCACACGCACCTCATACAAAATCATGCCATGTAGGAAGAAGGGCTCTCCTGCTTGCCGCTGCTACCTCTTGTTTTTCTCTTGAGGTATGTCACTGAGGAACAGCTGCTGAGCAATCATGCCAGGAGAGAGGAGGGGAAAGGACACGGGGTTTTCTTCTTCTGTGGCCACGAATTTCATCCTTCTGTTGCCTAATACTCTGGAAGCTGCTGCTTTTTCTTTTCCTTCCCCTCTCCTTCTCCCTAGAACCTGCCGTGTGCTCCATCGCTCTCGATCCAGCTTCCCATTCAGAGGAACGCTGCCCATTTTCCCAAACACCAGCGTGGCCACGGAAGGCTTGTTTCAGGTTGCTGGAAAGGGAATGTGTTTCCCTACTTAGTTGGCTTACCTACTGGTTTGCTGAAGCTCCATCTTGACACAGCCGTGGTTTAACTTCAGGCATCTGGTCAGGCTTCAGGTCGTGCTGCTGTGTCCTTTTGCACCTCGAGCGTGCAGCAGTCGCTTAATGTGTTTGTGAAGCAGCAATAGGAGTAAGAGTAGAGCACGCTTGGTAGCAAAATAAACCACATGAGACTTGGTTGCAAGATAAGAGTAAGGAGAAAATATTTTGATGTTTCTCCAAACTTGATCAAATGTAGAATCTCAGATAGTTTCCTAAAGGTCTCTTCTGCTCTGAGAATTGGCAAGTACTGAAGGGTAAGGCACATGTGAGAAATAGGTAATAATAATTGCCTAAACATTTTCAAGAAATGAAGAATGCTGCAGTTAGAGATCCAAGTTATCATTATCCACTGACAATAAAATCTATTTGCTCATCCTATGGGAAGAAGATGACTGAAAGGAGTTAGCGAGCTGCCTTGTACAGGTAGGAATGTTCCTGCCAGGCATTGGAAAGCCTGTGAGCGTCCGCTCTGATCAGGGAGCTCAAAGATCGGGGCAGGCATTTTTATAGGGTGTCATCATTCTTAGGTCCCAGATGTGCTAGTTGTCTGGTTGACATGATAGATATTAAAACAGTTCGTAAACGTTTCTCAGCTTGGGTAATGTGGCAGAAGCAGCTGTTTCTTAGAAATTTGTTTGCTTTAATTTTAGTTTAAATACAGTAGAAGGGATACTTGATACCCTGGCCATAATTTTTGTTCTTCGGAGCTAGTGTTGAGTTTTATGGTCTTTAACAAATGCAACATGAACATGTCAGCCTGTCTGTCCTAGCCACTCGCAAAATACTCTTATGGTGGAATCTTCAGAAAAATTCCTTTTAAAAGCAGTGCATTATTAATAAAGTAATCCATTAGGCCTAGTGATAAAGGGTCACAGCAGAGTCTGAATACTTTTCTTAAATGGTTAAGAAATTTATCATGGTTGGAGGATTAATTGATTTCATTTGAAGCCTTTTTTTTTTCCTTGTTTAAGGTTTTCAAGCTTCATGTTCAGAGATGCTTTTACTCTATTTGTAAATATGTGCTTGCTACTCAAAGTTTTGTTCTGCTTTCATTAGCATGAGCTATTACATTTCTGCTAAAGGCAAACTGCACTTTTACCATTATGACTGATTGCATCTGCAAGGAGACTTACTTAGGTAGAGAATATGGAAGTTTGTCAAATAAGGTATTTTACTTGAAATCAATCCAAAATCAGAATAATGGTATGAAGCATTAGGTGTTGCAGCGCAAGAATAAAAAAGGCACTGCCGACACAGTTAAATGCTGAACTATAAAATTCTAATGGGTCTATATGTTTTTTAAATTGGACAGAGCTGTCATCATTTAGAATACATAGACATTGTTTTAAACAGTATAGAAATCACTGCCCCCAACTTCAATAATGTGTGTAACTGTTGCCAGGGAATGATTTATTCACTGAATGTCGCTCCTATTCACTGAAGGTTTGGGGGTGGAGGGGAGGGCGGCTTAAAATGAAACTTGTTCGCTCTTAGATTAACATAATTAAGCCTATAGATGCTCTGAAAACAATTCACTGCGTGCAGCCACCGCTCTGTAGGAGCGTGTGTGTTCGCTCCCTGTTCTCCAACAGGGTGACTCCCAAGCCTAAGTTTTCGAGCCTGATATTGGGTTCTATCTGTGCAAGCAGATGCTCGGCTCTCTTTTTCCAGTGGATGTTTTTGCAAACAAGTTTCTTCATACATTGCACATCAAAGCAGATAATGGATACTGCTGTCCAAATTTAGAGGATTTTTTTTAATTTGCGTTAAAATGTTCCTGAGTTGTTCGCTGCAGTGCTCAGACTTCTTTGCATGCTTATAAAATTCTGAAATGATGCTTTGGGAAGTGAAATTAATATTTGGCTATTCCCCTCACCCCTAAAGTATTGATTCCAACAGTTCCACTGCTTCTTGAAGAAAAAATGGGGAATTGTTGTATATTTATGACTGAACTGCAAAGTACTTGGACCACAATTAAACAATTAACCCTCTCGCCAATGTAAACATCCATTTGAGTCAAAGCCAGGGACATTCCTACTTAGTTTATTATGGATCAGAGATATAGAAATGTATTCTGGAGGACTGTTTCTAATAAATAAAAAGGCATAATGAGACTGTAACTGGGAAGGAAGACAAAAGCAGCCATGCTTTAAATTGTTAATGATGGTGCCAGTGGCTGCAGCTTTACCACAGCTGTTTAAATTGATCAGCTAGTGAAAATGTTTTGTTTTGGCATTTTCCCGGTATGTGCAACTCTTTCGAAGGGACTTTTGGAAGCTTTTCAAAGGGAATCATCATCTTTTTTAGACGAGATGCAGCACACCAGTTAGGCAGAAACGTTTTTGGCCGGCATGCTACTGCTTCCTCTAAATTTTCTCTTCTCTGCTTTTCTTTATGCTGTCT
>JAUBOD010000589.1:1450340-1467519 GCA_032353885.1 Nothura maculosa
CCACAACCTAAAATGTTCCCAAATTGAAGTACTCCTTCTTGCATCACAGCAGAGAATCTTGCATGCTGCATAGGATACCTCTGCTTTTACACTTGGTATCTATACAGATTAAGGAGGATTAATTAGGCTCAAAATACACTTTGTCTTGGCAGCATTGTTGTGTTTTGTGCTGCTAAAGCACAGTCTTTTTTTCTGTAGTAGCTGGTCCAGGAGTTTCCCACAGCCCAAGCTTTCCAGAACAAACAAACCACACTTAGTTGGTTGGTTGCCTTTTTTTTTCCCCTTTTTCTTTTTTTCATTTTCTTTTCCTCCATAATCTCCCAGTGAGGAGGAAAGCTTGTGGGGAGTAATTCTTCTGGGCTTTGATGTACTAACATGCCTCTAGCACTTTCAAACTGGCATTTTCTGACAGCTGTTTTTCAACTCCCCTAAGAGAACATTGCTCTGTGTGTGTTCAGCACTGGCTGAGATGGCCAAGATGGGTTTTAATGTCAGCAGCATCCGTTTTGCCATAGGAAGACTATGGCAGGGGAGGAAGACAAGCACTTCTGTCTTTTATCCATCTTAGCACCAACTGGAAATATCCCCAAGATACAGAGGGGGAGACCAAAGGAGACAAAATAAGTGAACATTCAAGTGAGCTCCCCAGCTGAAGACAGACATCCTTGAGCAACCTTGAAGTTTATGCCCAGTAATCGGTGAGCCCGTGTGGTCACCCAACCGGAGGACTTTTTATACTACACTGGTTCAGCTTCTCCTGCTTAGCTATCCATGAATGACAACCCCTTCGGCATGCAAGATGTAGATTCTTCCAGAGTGAGCTTGAAGGCATCATGAAAGGACAACTTGACCAACTTCATTAGTATCAAAATGCATTTCCCTTCCTTGGACTGACGTGACTGAAGCACTGACAATATTATCCTGGAAAGAAGGATGCACCAACTAATATATTTACCATGTCAAAATGCCTATGGCTAATGCAATATCTGTATCTGACTTCTATACCTTTTTACATAAGCAAGGAGAAACAAATGACTTTGAATATTACACAAATGCTAATTACAAGGAGACTGGGAACCTTGAGCCTCAAGTTGCTCTTGATTTTACTCTTTTTATCTCTTTAAGTGATGTTATGTGAAGTTATTGGCATATTCGATGCTTTTGTCAAATCAGACTTATCACAGCATTTTTTCTTATTGTCATTTCCTTGGATACATGTTTTTGGGGAAAAAAATATTGATTGTGAGCTGCTAAGCGTCCGCCTTGCTAGAAAGATAGTTGCTTCACATCGTAGGGGAAAAAAACCTTTAGGATAATAAATTCAGTCATGCAGTGCAAGCCTTTATCTAGAGTAGGTCTTTATGAATCTAGAGAAAAAGAAGCAGCAGAAAAAAGGAGGCAAGTGTATGGGAAAGCCAGGTTCATGTTCTAGCTGGAGTATGACCAGGGGCTTCTTGGAAAACCTGTGTAGCCAGATAATCTCAATGTACAAATATACAGAAGAGTATTTAACTATACAGGATATCTACAAATGTATTTTATCCTTAGATACACTTATCTTTAAATAAGTGTTTAATCTACTTTCAATGTTGACAAGGCCTGTGTTGCTGCAGAATTATTAATTTCCATTCAGCTGTTGAATTTTGAACTTATGCCTTATGCTTATGTTGGGTTTTTGTTTGTTTTTAATTGAAGCTCCTAACACATCTATTCTAGACTGTTTATTATTTAAATGTGTCTGTAGGATTTCCTCCTCCTTATTTCTTCCTATGAAGTCAAGAGTTCCAAAATTTTCTCTTGTTACATGGAGGCCGAACTCCTTCCTACTTGCACGATATTGACTATTTAGACAGTGACCTGCAGAGAAAATAGGAAACTTCATTTTTTTTCCTCCTTGTAGACAGTGAATAGAACAGATTGTTTTTAGTGATAACAGAAATAGATAACCACTTCCTCAGTATAGTCAACTTGCATTTATGATGTCGTAAGGGAAAACCTTTAAGGAGATGCTAAACCTTTTATGGGGAGTTTTCTCTAGGTTTTCCCTACAATAAGGATCCTTGGCCATGCTCTCCTCCCTGCAAAGCTGTGGAATGATGCCTGTGTTTTACTGTGTCCCTGGTTAACTTGAGGAGCAGCCTGTGAACTGTGGAGCTCCGGCTGGCTGGCTGGCAGGTTGCTCTTCAGCCCAGGCACCCTCTGACAGTTGTGCGCTACCTCCAGGAGCGCTCCCTCTTTTCCCATCATTTCATTTGTATTCACTGCTGCTCCCGTATGCCAATTAGCTTTAATTTTCCCTATACACAGTGACATCAATGGCCAATCAGACTAGAGCATAGCTGGGTTTTTAGTGTGCCTGTAAACTACAGAAAATTGTCCTTGGACAAACTCCTGCTTTTAGATTGGTTGACAACAATAGACACGGTTAAGTTCAGGCTAAGAGCCATTAAACATAATTACTACCAAAGGGTAAAAGTTTAATTGTGTTAAATTTAAAATCTACGTAGTCTCTGCTTATTTACAAGCTGGCTAGGTCTTCCTGTTATATAAGAGCAAAGAAATCTGTACTTAAAAATTGTTGTGTTTTAACTTCAAAAGGGAGATGATAAAAATGGTTTTATGTAAGAAGCAAAGCAACCCCAAACTGAAACTTTTCTATATTTCAACCTCCTTTTGTGCCGATAGCATCAAGCTGGTAAATAGATGCTGGGCATCTTCTTATGGATTTCTCTAAAGCACTTGCACTTTATTCATGTGAATTTGTGAGGCAGCATCACATCTGTTATGGAGGTGTCCAGGGGACAGAATGCAGATCAGTTTGTGTAGGATTGCTTTAAATTTAACCCCGGATGGAAGTTTTGGTAGAAGATTTTCTTCCTTCCCTCCTCCAACAGTGTTGAGCTCTCCCTCTCAGTTTCAGCTCACCTGACCTCCAGTAAGTATCAGAGGTGGCAATTTCAAAACAGACAGAAAAGGCAAAGGAAGCTGTTCATTTTACTTTTCTTCCAGCAGATTAGGAAGGGGAGAGAGTTTGCATTCAGCTACAAGTTACAGCGTTATTTTTAGAACTGTAGTGAATATAAGGGCTCTAAATCACTCCCTGAAAAGCAGATTAAAGTTAGAAAGTGCTAGAAAAAGTGTGAAATGTTCATCTGTTGGGAAGGGAGGGGATGGAGGACTATGGAAGTTGATAGAGGAGAAAAAGATTAGCGTGCTAACTAGCTGGAAGCTACGTTTATGTAGACATTAGAAGGCAACATGATTTCAGCTGGACTGAACATAAGCTTCAGATCTTACGCAAACATGCAAAGCTGTTTAACAATTGCTTTACCCCCAAACCCCTGAAAGGGGACAGGTGAATGTGATGCCAAATACATTTTTCATGTTTCTTAAGCTGTTTAAATAGTTAAGTGAACATCTGTCCCAATTTCCCCATCATTTCCATTTAGAAAAGTCGCCTATTTGAAGGCTGAAGAAAAGCGCCTGCTTAACAATGCAAATGGTGCTGTCTGGGGCCCCTTTATTTTGTTTAATCTAGACTGAGCTCCACACAACTGTGATGCTAATGAATAATGGATATTTTATACTTGCGCTTGTAGCAGTGTTGGTCACAGTGCAAATCTAGGATTAACCTCCCAGTTTCCCTGCCTGCTATATTGGGCTCACAGTTTGCTGTGACTAAGGTGCTCTGAAAACGCAAGCCTTGTTTTGTGGAAAAGGACAAAACTGCAGCAAAGCTGCCCGTTCTTGCTGTGCTGACGCGTGCTGCCCATGCAAGGGGGGCAGGAGCCATGGAGAAGAGACTGGAGAGGTGTCTGCTCGTGGTTTGCAAGCAGGTCCTGTGCGAGGGTCAGCGCGTTTCACTGTGCACTTGCTTCCAGTATCCCGTTTTCCCAGCCCAGCCTGCTAGCCTTAGGGAGCCTCTGCTGTCCCAAGCTGCCTCTCGTGCCAGCCAGCCAGCAAGAGCAGGGCAGGAGCTTGCAGGGAGCATGTTGGGTATTTGGGGAATTTGCCAGTGCCAATGCATATCTACGTGGGATTTGTTCTGCCTTTTCAAATGCAGCTGTGGAGGAAGGATGCTTGCAATTCCCCTTGCAGCATCACTGTCTTGAACCACTGTAGCACAGGTGCCTGTTTGATCTGCAGTAAGTTTCCAGGGAAAATGTATTGCTGTTTGTTTCTTCAGAAGAAATCTTGAGGTCTTCCAGACAGGTGTAACGAAGTCCAGTGATAGGGCTGCTGGTGAGAATCCTAACTGAGGACCAAGCTGACTCTGCTACTGCAGCCCTGTGAGGGCGGGGGCGTTATGTGGAGGTTTCTGTAACACTGTCAAGTGTTTTAGGTTGCAATTACTGGCCAGTAATAATTAGTATTGATTAGCTTGGCAAATTGCAGGTTTAGAAATTGGTTATAGATTTTCCTGGTGCGTCCCTGTTGTGGGCTGAGCGAGCAGAGCTGGGAGCAGCCTGCGAGCCCGGCCGCGTCTGCAGGCGGCGGCGCCTTCCCGCAGGCCGCGCTGGCCACGAGCAGCAGCGATAGTCTGGAGCCTCAGAGCCCCACGAGTGAGATGGTTATCTCCCCCTACGCAGAGCACTAACCATATGTGCACTGACCACAGCCGTGGGTGAACCTCAGTTTTATTGGCCTGTTGATTTGTGCCCTGGCCGGTTCCTGTGTTTAATGCAAGAGCGTGCGCTGCCCCAGGCACACGCGGCTCTGCAGAGACGTGCTCGAGAGCGGCGCCGAGGAGAGAGGCTCGAACGCCCCGCGGGAGCCGCAGCAGCAGCAGGCATCTGGGCAGACAGATAGTGCACGCAGAGATGAGCATGGCAGAGCTCCCTGTGCTGAGGGGCCCTCCTGAGGCCGGGGAGCTGGCATGGGGGCCAGCGGCCCCAGGGGTGCGTGGCCGGGGGAGCTGCTCACTGAGTGCTTTGCAGAATCCTCGGCTCATCAAGGGAGAGTTTGTGCCCTTGCATTTTAAACAGCAGGTGAGTAAGGTAACTTCTTCCTGAGCTGTGGCACAGCTTTTCCCCGTAAGAGCTGGCAAAGTTCGTAAGCCTGCGGTGCTGCCGTGGACCTGCCTCCCTCGTGGTCCCAGCAAGGAGCAGTGGGGATGAGAGTGCCAAGGGGAGGCTGCCCCGGAGCCGCGGATGGTTTTTGACTGAAATTTTGTGAGCCCCAAAATAGCAGTCTAAGTGTTTAATGCTGTTCTCCATTAGACAGCAAATTAGCCCTAGGCTCACAAACCAAATGAAGTTTCATCTTGACAATCGGAGCCTGCTCACCAGGCACTTTTATCCCAAGTTCCTGCATGCTGGTTGGTCAGCGAAATGGAGACTGCAACTTCTATTTATTGGTGCAATACTGTATTTGATACTGCTAATTACACTTAATTAGTCCTTCCACCATTTAATTAAAATGGCTTCTAATGATTGTGCTTCTTTGGCAGGCTCTTTGGTACCACCGGGAATTGTGCTGCCTGCAGTAAACTGATCCCTGCCTTTGAGATGGTGATGAGGGCCAGAGATAATGTTTACCATTTGGACTGCTTTGCCTGTCAGCTCTGCAACCAGCGGTGAGGACACAGTTATTGTGCAAACACAAACTAATTTGTACCTTTGCTGACAAAATGGGAAATGTTTGAACCGTGCTACTTTTCTGGTTTTTGCAGCCTGCTAGCGTGAGCTGGTGGGGCTTCTTAGACTAACCTGCATGGGGCATATTAGTACCTGTAGCCCCTTTACTCACTGCAAATCCCCCTGGAGCTGGTGGGATTTGGGGGCAAGGGAGTGGAGGCTGAAGCTCTGGACACTGTTATATGCAGCACAGATGCTGCTGAATAAAACAACCTGCTTTGGCTTCCTTTCAGCCCCTACCCAATGTGCAGAACACCGATGGTGGAGGAAGGGGTCTCTGGCCAACTGGCTTTCTGTTGCTTAAATCGTTTTTCTGACGGGCTCAGAAATGGGGACAGCCAAGAAGGAGCAGACAGGAGGCAGCGGAAGGAGAAATACACTCTAGTCAAGCCCTTTCCAACATGAAGGACTAGCCCCTTCAGTCGTGCAGTTGATGGATGTTGCTGGTAGTGTGACTTTGGAGAGAGCCGCTGTCTTTCTGTGGGGCTGTGCCAATGAGGAATGCATGTCCAAGTGCACAAGGAAGGGTCAGGCACCGGCTCTTCCCTCGGGCTACCTGGACTCAGCTGAATTTGGGAGGGCTGTGAAAAATCTTCACAGTGCCCTATTTGTTGGTAATTGTAAGCAGAATGGAAGCCCACTGAGCCAGACAAATACATTATTGCTTTTTGATATGTACATCCATCCTTGTCCAAAACAGGATTGCAAGCATATATCCTTCCTGCTGCTTATTTATGTAGGCTACAGTAAGTGCCCGGTGCCTCAGGGCTGCATGTACAGGATACAGTTTCACATCCTGAAAGCTGCAGTTGGGCCACCCAAAGGTGTGGCTAGGAGCAGTGCTTCAGCCCCTGTTTGTGGGAGCGTGAGAGACACTGTGAGGAGCAGAAATCATGAAAGTCGTGGGAAGATGGAGAACCCAGTCTGTACGAGCACCGTCGCTGAGCTCAGAGAGCGAGCGGCGTTGGCTCCAGGTGGGCAGCGTGGGCCCTGCGGGCGGGCGGCTCCCGCAGCTCCAGCCGTGGCCGCGGGGCCGTTCCTGCGCCGAGCCGGCACTGACACCTAGCGGCTCCTGGCCTTGGGCAGAGGCTCCAGCTCGAGGCCGCGAAGCCTCTCGCTTGTCCTCTGTTGCTCGGAACAGGCCCCTGCGATGGACGTTGTTGTCGTTCAGCAGCTTGTGAGCGTGGGCAGAGCCAGGACCTTCCTTCCCAGAGCCCCAGCTGAAACTGCTGCTTTGGAGGGGCTTCCTTCCAGGGAAGGAAGTGCTGCAGGAAATAGAGAAACTGTGTGTTTCATAAACCTAGTGTCAGAATTGCACAGATGGATCCCCAAATCAGTTCTGGTGTTGAAGCACCACCCCCTTCTCCAAATCTGAGAGTACTTAGTTATGAAGATGTTTTTCTGTTCAGTTTCTCTAAAGCTTGCTTGTCGTTATTCGTAATAACAGCCAATGGCTGTGTGTTAGACAGCAGAGTCCCTAATAATTTTATATTTCAGCGATATACAGAACAAGTGAGGTTCTCACTTTCTGCCCATCTCCATCCACTCTCATACTCACACTTTGGTGCTCCAGCTTTTCCCGTGACTCTTCCAAACCCTATGTGGATCTGGCAAGAGATGGCTATTGATTATGCTGGTGGCAAAAGTAATTTTTGCATCACTGTTCCTTGAGATTTATATTGTACTTAAGGTAATGATAAGGAGCAGAAAGCAAGCAGCTGTTATTTGTAGTGAGGGAACGTTCTGGTGGGGCTTTCAGGAAAACACGTGCAGTGCAGCTCTTGGCTTCGGAGCTGCTAGTTGAAAATTAGATTGATTTTTAGACCTGTAATACCAAAAAGCAGTGGAGTTTCAGAACTGCTAAAGCACGTGCCCTGGAGGGGCAAAGGCAGGAGGTCTCCAGTGAAATCAAGTGCAAAGCAGTCCCAGGTCGTGTCTGTACTTATTTAATGTGCCTTTGCAGATTAATCAGCTGCTTGTAGGTGCTTAGATGGAGAAAAATTGTGCGCATCTACGAAAATAAAGACTATTAAATGATAAATCTAGAAAGAATTTTTGACAAGAACTAGGTGATGTCCATGCCAAAAACTCTGCGTGCAGAGCAGTGGACAGGGTGGTTCAGAGGCCTGTCAGGTCTCCTGCGGGAAGGGGTCCTCTCCCCAAGGTCGTGTGGGTCCCTGGTACCATTTTGGGCCCAGGTGCCAGAGGAGGGAGGTGCTGCTGGCCGTGGAGTTGCTGCCGCATCCTCAGCTGGTGCTGAACCCTCAGCAGCCCTTGGACTGCTCTCGTGAAGCATCATTTGTTGTCTTAGGAAATAAAGATTAACTTCTAATTCTAAAGCAAGCAGGGAATGCAAAGAAGCTTTTGGCTCTCAATTTACACCTCTCCAATATTATATGTGGAACTTTTTTGACCTTAATGGTCAAGTAAAATTGTTAAATATCACAAGCCTCTCTGTCAACTTTAATACAAATAGAACAATTTACATGGTATATAGTGAACATTACCCTTCGCTCAATGAAGATAAAGGTTAGGAGTCCAGCTATCAGGAAATTTCTATTTATTGTTCAGCACTGTACACAAGGGGGTGAGGAAGGACTTAATAGCCAGTCCTTGCCTATAAATTAGTGTAAATACTGCCTCACCTGAGGGGTCTGTGGAAATACAGATACCAGGAAAAACTTCAAATACTCTGCATGATACAGCCTACTTGACTTCCCACTTTTACAGTTTGGAAACCTCTTGTCTGCTGGGATAAATTCCTTTACTCTTTGTGTCCCCAGCACCTGCAGGTATTTGCAGGCCTGGGTCAGCTGCAAAGTATGAGATGAGTTTGGCTGTGCAGCAGCATAAAGATAGACCACAAAACCCCAAAGCACATGCGGGGAAGGGGAGAGGGGTGGAAATAAAGCTTTTAATTCCCAGTCAGGGCCTCAGCTAACCGGGAGAGCTGGAGATTGAACTTGGCTTCTAGGTATCGTCCCAGACCCCTTGTTCCTTGTTCCCACAAGCTGCTAGAGGGAAGTGTTACCTCTACTATCACTTGAAGAGTTAAAGCTCTGTGTTCTTTTCTTCTGTAATAAAATCAGCTGGTTACAAAACATTGTTACTGTTAATATATAGGCTGCTTATTTCTTTTCTTGTTCTAGATTCTGTGTGGGAGACAAATTTTTCCTGAAGAACAACATGATCTTGTGTCAGATGGACTATGAGGAAGGGCAGCTGAACGGGAGCTTCGAGTCCCAGGTTCAGTAGCAAACTCTGCTTCGCTGAAGCACTGTGGGATGGACGTTCGGCCGCGCGAGCAGTGAGGGAGGGCGTCCGTCAGCTTGCCTGCAATATTTTTTTAATTCTTGGTCCAGAAAGGACTATATACATTGTAGTACTTTCCCCCCCTGAACACAAAGCAGTTAAAATTTTAGATGTACAGTTGTGCCTGCTTAGCTGAGCACTGCATTGCCTGTATGTTTGTGAGTTTTTGGGGTCTGGGGAGGGCTCTGTACAGTCTGTTTTCTGTATATAAACTGGAACATTTATTTTATGAAAAATGTAATGCAATTTTATTACTGGTGTGAATTAAAAATTATGAATGTTTCCTGGTCATCTTAACTGTGGTTTGCTCCTTATGTGATAAAAGCCTGTGTTTCCTGTGTTTGGTATTGACCAGACATTTTAAATATATATACCCAAATCATACGCTCACACCCTCCACCTGCACAGTAAGGAAAAAACACTGCTGCAAAACTGAAGCTATCTGTTATGCACTGGGGAGGAAATGGGCCATGGGGGTTAAGATTTGGGAATTGTCAATGCTGCTTATCGGATCTTACAAAAACTACCACCAAGTGTCGAGTTGCTGGCTTCAGTTGTCTCTCTTTTCCCCTCTTTAGGTAAGTTTAGGCAGAGCATTGCTAAGATTAATAGCTCTCTAGTCTGGCTCATGCTGCGTCGTTGCAGTTTGAGGAACAGATTCGTGCCCGCCCTGGCAGCAGATGCCCGGGCAGTGACCAGGTTACCCGTTTCCAAGTCTGAGCAGCTGCGAAGGCGCTCGGGGACACTGGGCTGTGCCAAACCAGAGCCGGTGCGTGGGGAGCCTGGCTCCACGTGGGGCAGCCCACGGCTGCTGAGCGTGGCTGCAACACGCTCTGCTTTGTCTTGGGTTCTGTTTTCTTTTTTTCCTCCTTCCCTCACATAGGTAGATAGGTAGATAGATAGTTAGATAGATAGATAACGATTACTCTTTTTCAACGTGACTTACTTGGTTACTGGTCTTGAATCACACAGATGTTTCCTGAATTGCAAATGCTGCATGTCTTGGCGCTGCTTTACCTATTGCAAGAAACACTGTTAGCCTACCACTACAACTGGAGCTGAGAAAGAAAGGTAAAACTGAGCTGTAGAAACTTAATATGCTGCAAAATACAACCTGCCTCCCAGATGTGGATTGACTGGATGGGCTGCTCTATGTAAACAGGTTGGAAAAATTTATTTTAAGTTGACTGGTCCTCTCTCTTTTTTAAAGAACAAGTGTCTTTTTAATGAATTGCTATTCCATTTTTTGTCATTGAGGCTTAGGATGTCGTGGGTTTGGGTTTTGTTGTTTATTTGGGTTTTTTTGTTTGGAGGGAGCTTTCCAGAAACTAGATTGGATACTCCTTCTCTAGAGGCTATTGCAGGTGGCCAGGGACTCTGCTGAAGGAATAGCTAGGTTTTGTTCCCCCAAGTTTTTGTTTAATTCATTTGAAAGAGGCTGCCAGCCTGCCTGTACTTTGCCCATGCTGCAGAGTCACCGTTAGTGACACGTCTATGATTTTAGGCAGAGTCAAAAATCAGTATGCAATGACAGCACACAGACACTGCCCCTTGTGAGAGCAGGAGTGGTAAGAAGCAAAACGACTCAAGCTGGGGCTTTTATTAAGTTTTGTCTCAGATTTTTGAGGAGTGTTTGGACACTAAAACATCCTTTCTAGATAAGTACTTCAAAGCACTTTCAAGTGGATTATGTGGATCTATGTCCCACTGCCTCCCCACCTCACACAGAAGTACCTGGAGAAGCTGCAGCCCATCTGTCGCCCTCTCCATGCTCACACCATCCCCTGTGCCCTTGACACACACTCCCTAGACTACTGGGAGTACGATGTCTTTAAAAACAGTTCCAATCATGTTTGCTTTTTTGGTCTCAGTGCTGCACATTTGCTCAACAGAAAGCAGTGGTGGAGTGCAGACATGCTGGTGAGTAATCGCTGACACGGCGGAGAGACGAACATGGGAACCTTTTGATGGTGTTGGAGTCGTCGCTTGGCATAAATATTCATTCGAGGAATCAGAGCGGAGTAAATGGCATTTTAGGCTCTAATCATGTAGTATTAGCAGATCGCCTTTTTACTGCTGGAGATAACCGCTGCTTAATCAGTTTAGTGACCACTGGCGTGCAGTCTGACATTTAAGCTTTTGCCCGAGTCCCTGGCTCCGGAGGAGGCTGTCGGGCCCCTCTTGCCTCAGCCTCGGTAAGTGTCGGAGCCGGCAGGCGCATGGCTCGCCGCGGTGCCCGGCACGCGGCGGCACCGCTCGCTGCCCCGGCTCACATCAAAGCCATGCACCAAAATCCAGCGTCTTGCACGGTCTGTTTTTGAGGCTGAAAGCAAGACGAAAGGTAGAAGCAAACCTAGTCTCGACTGCTTGGCGCCATCGGCCACTGCAGTGCCCTCACCCCGTATCCTGCACCCCAAGTTAATCCTGTGCTAACAACACGTTACTACCTTGTTGCCCCCTTAATTTATGTTACCAGAAATGCTGTATTTACATTTCTTCTCTCTTTTACTGGCCTCCAAGCTGTTTCTGGATGCCAAAAGAAAGGCGTAGTGCTGTTTGTGCAGCTCTCGGAGCAGGGCTTTGTGCCGGCAGTGCCCAACAGGGGCCACGCAACGAGGCGACGCGTCGGGAGGCCTTGTCGCTGATCTGCAAGGGGAATTCCACTGGTGCCAACGCGCACCACACGCGTCAGCACACGGCAGCGGGCAGAGGCACAGGCAGGTAGGGTTTGTGTCAGGAAATGGGGAATTTCCTGTGAGGAATCTGGGAGCAACCACCATAGCCTCACCACCAGGGCCCCTCAGGGCCTCCCGCAGCGTCCTGGATTGGACCCTGTGGAGAGAGGCTTCATGTTGGTGGTTCAGTTTCATGAAAAAGAATCTATCTTTCCTCACAAATTGCTTTTACTTTGTTTCGCTTTTCCCTAACTCTTTCTCAATCGTACCCTGGCCACTAATTCCAATTTTCTGCCTGGGTAGCGTGTGCTGGGCTGCCACCGGAGACTGTGATGGTGCTGGGAATCTCGGAGCTCCTGGGAGCACCCATATCCAGAGTTTTGTGCTTATATTCATATATTTATGTGTGTGTGTATAAGTGTGTGTGTGCACCCGTATAGGAGATGCAGAGGGTGAGGTGGCGGGGAAGGCTGTGGGCTTCAACTAGCAGGAATTTACCACCTAATCGGTCTTTTTTAGCCCCCTCCAAGTTATTTTAGGGCTTTTTTGCCTTTCTCTCCAAAAACTTGCTGTTGAATTTGCTGTAACTTGGTGCATTTAGGGCTTTGGGCAGAGGATCCCATCCTGAGGTGCCATGTTGTGCTAACATGTTCAACACGTGGCCATCAAGGCGGGAGGACGTGGAAACAACGTGAAATAAATTAACTGCGAAAAAGTGGAGCAGTGTAAACTTATGAAGGACGTTTTTTGCTGTCAGCACACACAAAAGCTTCTGAAATTGGAAGCTTTTGAGGAAAAGAAACACATCTGAACTTGTGAGCAAGTGGGAAACTATTGAAAAGGCCTGAATTTCTGGGCTCCTCTGAGGTAACTTCTGCGCTCTGAGAGAATATTTCAGAAGACATTTTATTCTTTGGAAGATGCCAAAAATGCAAGACTTGGCACTTTAACAAAACAGAAAAAGGAAAACACATAATCTTCTTAACTAGTAAGTCTTTGAGCCCAGGATCACATTGTTGCTGTATAATAAAAAGGCCTGTTCTGCAGTAATTTGGGCAGTTAGCAATTCTGCGCCTACTCCAAATCGTGACATTTCAAGGACAATAAAGTTGGCTGGCTCTTGGCCACTGGCCATAGGAAGAAAAAACAAAAACTGGGGCTGTCAGCTGGTTATTCATACCGCATTACAAAACAAGGCTCCCAACAGGCAAACGCTCTTTATTGCTTGTGTTTTTGCTCCAGAAATGTATTTTTTAATTAAAAAGAAAAAAAAACTTCTTACAGCATTCGTCTTACAAATGTTAACCCCTTGAAAGACAATGCTGACATCCCTTGCCGCTGGCTTTTCTGCTTTATAAATGTTCGACAAACAGTAAGAAAATTGGAAAGGAAAATGGATTTCTGGCTCGGCACGAGCTGTCTGTTTCTTCTTAAAAAATCAGGACATTCGAACAACTTTTAAGTGATTAATCTGGGGGAATGCTTTGATTTTTTTTATTTAAATTTTGGGTGCATAACTTGAAATGCCTTCTAGGGAGTAGTTTTTCAAAAAAAATGAAATATTTGAAAACCATTGCTGTATATCAAGTTGCACCTCAAAATTATTCAAAAAATATATCAAAATTATTTTACCTTCTAATTATTTCTCTATGATAACATTTCCTTTATTTATGCATAGTTTCACGGTTTTGAGGGCTTTGGTATTTGTTCGTGTGTGAGTTTTTTTTCTTCCTCCTTAACCTATACAGACACTTTCTGTAGCTTAAGGGGCAGTGCAGCTGCCTGAGCTTCCTGGTTTCCACACTCTTCCTTATTCCTCTCAAATATACAATTATTCTTAGTGCAATTTTCCCAATACTAGCTTAGTCTTGGTGGGTTTTTTTTTTGTTGTTTTAGTTTTTCCTCCTTCTCTCTCCATGTCTTGCCGGCTCTGCTGCCTCCCGCGTCACTCACTGGGCTTGCAGGTTCTCCGGGATGCCGCACTCCGATAATCCCCTTGGCCTGGAGGCCGGGACTGCCGGCGCCGCTGCCCGCGCGGCTCTGCCTGCCGAGGCTGGAATCGGTGCCGAGTCGCTCCGCGCTGCCCTCGCGCGAGGGAAGCTGCCTACACAACAAATTGCCCTGCACGGCACTAATGCAGCCAGTAAATCCAGCTGGCCTTTTTGCTTGCCAAGCCGGGAGCCAGGGGAGCCACCGGAGCGCAGCGCTGCGGCCGGGCCGGCTGCCCGTGGAGGGAGCCCATCCCTGCTGAGCACTGCCGATCCGTGTGGAATCTGCAGCGATGCTGCTGCAGGACAGCGTGCCCAGAGTTCAGGGCATGGAGCTGCCATCCCGCACCTGCACCACCCTGGATTTTGAGCCATTCCATTAATTTTGGTGAAGTGAGGCCTGATTTATCCCTGTAGGTACAAGAATGGAGGCAAGCACAAGACAGGTGGATAAAGCAGCTTATTAGGAGAGCAAATAATTCACAATGAATAATTTCTCCAGCAAATGCAGCTTCTGTTTCTCAGTGCCTGTAAAGGGACTGTGGCTTCTGTGAATTTGTTGGTGTCCAGAGGCAATAGGTTTTCCTTTTTCCCTTTTAGTCTGCAGACGCGTGGCTGCGCCCTGAGCCGTATTTCCCATGCACGATGGGTCGCCCAGGCTGCCGGCCCATCCACGGCCCCCGCTCCGCAGCGAGTGTCTAGGCCCACGCTCGGAGCAGCCCATCCATGGGAAACATGGCAAGTGTGAGGACATGTGTCAATGCTCCCCTGGCACCAAGACTGTGCGGGGAACCATGACTGTGGTTACTGATAGGAGCCACACGAGCAAAGCAAGCTCATGGTTAAACTCTCAGGAGTACTTGGGGGAATTCCTTGGCTATTTCCCCCCCAGTACACTTCAGTCTTGTGAGTGAGACCTAGTACAATTGGTATTTCTTCTGCAGCTTCAGCAGCCCTCAGCAGGGTAGGCAAAAGAGATGAGGGAAGGCAGGAATGTAATTTACGGGAGGAAAGTGTGCGGCAGTCAGATGTGTTGTCCTCACTAAAGCACTCCTGCGACGCAGGCGCGCGCTCCTCGAGCAGCATTTGCAGCTAATGCCATGATGGGGCTCTTCCAAGAGCTCGCTCTGAGGAAAAGCATAGCTAGGAAACAGAATACATATGTATGGTGCAGATGTAGAGACCAGGCACTTCTAACAGCACAGCCCTGGAGTGCTCGTGGGGGAGACTCTTAATTTCCTATTGCCAGCAATGCAGTTTGCAGCACGCCTGAGATCACTGCCTTCCTTGCAGCCCCCACAGCAGCCTGGGTCTGGGGAGACCCATGCCCAAGTCTGCAGGAGGTTTGCTATGGGCTTTGCCCGTGCTTGCTTCCATTAAATTCCATACAGCCTTGAGAGAATAAGGAGAAATAAGCACCGTGGGACGGAATTTGCTTTTCCAAAATACAATAATAGTAATAAACTGCTCAGTAACAGCAAACTAACAGGTCAGGCCTGAAGTCCCCAATTCCCATGGCTTTGGCAGCCCACGCAAATAACCCTGGTCCAGATATTAGCAACTATGGCCCATCTCAGAGCCAGGCACAGGCCTGAGGAGCAAAATTCCCTGCTCTTGGCGGTTGCCCCCTTTCCGAGGAATTGTGTTCAGCGCAGTAGATAAATCTGTGCCTGGCGCAGCAGGAGGAGACGGAGGCGTCGCAGCCCTGGTAAATCACAGTGCTCAGGAGCTCGGCGCATTAACTCCCCGGCCAGCCCTGGTCTTTCAGGGGAATCCTCCCCCAGCCTCCCTCTTCTTCTTCTTTTTATTTTTATTATCCAATTAGCTAGACATGTTAATAAGAAATTTTCTGTCTTATAAGAACAACTGAGCAAATTTTCTGCTCTGCCTCGAGTGGCATAAATAGACCTTTTCGCACGTAACTTTGGTGTCCTGGGACTGGTTTGTGGATTTATATTGCTGCAGAGAAAGATGATAATTTACAGGTGATTGTTTGGAGGACTTCAAATTACCACCACTCATATATATGAATATATAAATAAAAAATGAAGCTTCTCAGGAGATTCTGCATAAACAATTTTCTTGGAAAGAAAAAGGATTCTCAATAAAAAAAAATACACAGTATTTTTTTATATCTATGCCACTGCATAAAGTATTGGTAGATTATTTCAGTCCTTCACTTCTATTTCAGCATTTCTGGACCATTTCCTCTAACATTTTATCTTTTTTCTTCCATCATATAAATCCTCATATATTTCATTCCCTGTGGACTCCAGCAAGTTTGCAATCTGAAGGCGAAAGGATCCTGTCACAGGAGCCCCGGCTTTGGGGGCTTTACTGCATGAATACTCACTCTAAAAGAAATGGGAAAGGGAAGGATTAACTCCAGCTACCTTAATGAAATATCATTTCTGCTTGTAAGTCTCTCCCGCTCGCTCACGTGCACACACATACACACAGAAGAGGGAGTATTTTTGGAGGCCACTTGTGGCTTGGTTGCCTTGATGATGGGGAAACCCAATTTAAAGATATCCCTCTAGGATCTTTCAATAATCATGCTTCCACTTTTCAAAAAATATGAAGCTGGATACTCAAAAATCATTATTTAACTTTACAGGATATTTGGATATTTTATATAAAGCTTTTGTTATCTCTAGTTTTTTCTTCCCTCTTGCCTTCTTATTAATTGCACAACCAAAGCACGTCTCCTTGCTCACCAACATGATGTAATGAGCTTCAAGGGACTTTTTCTTCCCACAATTGTCCATTCACCACTTGGAACTCATGCGAACTTCTGAACATTTGTAACACATCCTCCATGGTTTTGTGGCCTTCAATGGTATAGACACTTTAATGCAAGTCTAGGTCACTTTGTGTGCCCTGAAAATCAATCATTTAGTTAGTGGCAGCTGACAGTCTTTCCAACCTGACAGAGAACAGGTTATTTCTCATCCTTTTATTGAGACCAGCAATAAAATCTGTCTTGAGCTACTAGCTTGGATTTCTCAATATAATTATATGGCTTAAGCTGGGCACCACCTGTGTGGGGAACAAGGGATATCTATGTGGAAATAGTATGTTTGTAATTGAGTTGATCCTTAATTCATTAACAAAAATCTTCCAATAAACACATTCCCCATGCAGGATTTACTGGCTCCTTTGCTCACAAAATCTCTTTTGCTGCAGAGCGAAATCTGGGATTGCTGCTATCCCAGGTAGCAGCAAGAAGAAAGGAAGTGGGATGAGCGACCATATATCACTGATCTCCTGGTCTCCAAATGATGATTCAGACTCATACAGAGATCTGTAAAAGTCAGTGGTTTATTACAGTCTTGTATTTCTGCATTAACCACCTCATTATCATCCCAAATGGGACGTAAATCTGGCGGCAGCGCGTGGCCCCGGCCCGTGGACCGGCTTTTCCCCTGCTCCTACCTGCAAATCTTGGTTCTGCACGGCCTGGAGGGCTCTGCGGATTTGCTCTGCGTCTGCACTTGAGGATATTTAGTTACTAACTAAATATGATAAATATGATCTAACTGCTGCCGGCCTGGCTGGTCCCTCGGCG
>JAUBOD010000589.1:1467619-1481806 GCA_032353885.1 Nothura maculosa
GCTCAGCTCCCTGTGACCTCCAGGTTTAGGGTTAAGAAGGAAAAAAAAATGAAAAGGATCAAAACCCTGCAATGGATTGAAAAGGAGCTTTTAGAAGGCATCCCTAGCTCGTGGCTTGTCAGAGGCAGAAATAATTGCCAGAGGAGGCTTGTGATCTTTTGAGCTTCGCCATGCTCATGAGGTTGCCTCCCCAGGAGCACGCGCCATTAGCAGGAGCCAACTCTTCCTGCAATTCAAGGTTAACAAATGTGCTTTTAAGCAACGCTGGAGCACGTTGCTGTTAACAATGAGGTACAATTTACCTAAAATAAAGCAGAAAGAAAGTGCACCCTTTGCACCAAGGTCTCCAAAATCAGAGAGCGCTTTCAGCCTCAGCAGAATGACATGGATTTGCCTCAACCAAAACACTTGCCCCTCTGATTGCTTGAGATGTTGAGAAGAATAGCAACTTTATTGTTTGAAAAATGATGCCTACGTTTGAAAACAAGGAACAGCCGACATTAGAATTACAAGAACTGTATAATACATTCTTATAAATATTGGGCCATTGCTTTTATCAGCACTTCTTTGTTTGTCTAGTTCTTTTACAGGGAGCAGATCAAATGAGCAATGAGGAAAGCAAGCAAACCAGAAATTATTTGGTTTCTGTGTAATAGGCCACGCTTTTTCCACAGACACCTGTCTGTCAGAATGCCCATGTCACCCCTGGTGATCCCTTCCACAAGTTCTTGCCGACACAAAAGAAGTGATGAGTTTCCAACAATCTGATAAACTCTGGGTTTATCAAAGCCCTGGTTTAGTTCTTGGAGCACCAAGTCTTGGTGAGTTACTGTCCTCCAGCAGCTCTGCTCTCGTCCCATGTGCTGGATGAAGCAGTGAGAAGCTTTCTAGGCCTTGCAAGCATAGAGCTGCCTCCACGAGGAGCTCACGAGCTTCTTGCTGGCTTTGGCTTCACCGCAAGTGAAAGGCACTTAGCAAATGTTTCTGGAACAAGAAAACCTCTGCAGTCGTCATTCATTTTCAGGCTGATAAGTTAAATACTGTACTCCAGCATAAACATTTCTCAGGGATGGCGTATAAACATTCCTAGTGGAGTGCACTTAATGTAATTTTGTCTGCCAAGTGGCTCTGCCTCCTCCCAAGCTCTGCCTTCACAAGGGTTTTATTTAAATGGAGATATAAATTAATTGCCCTCGGCGCAGTCCCTCTTCCGAGCGCTCTCATCTGTCTGCACCTTGGATGAGCTGGAGGAGAGAGGAGCGTTGCGGCAGCGGTTTTGGCTGCGTCACGGCTGGTTTCTGCTGCAGACTGCTTGTTTTCTGCAAAAATTAGCAAAATGTAAGTTTCAACAACCTCTTAAGATGAGCTATTCCCATCACGTGTGAGCTTTTCTAATCCCAACCCCTCACTCTGTCCTGTCTGTAGCTGGATTTCACAGCCCTGCAAGGAGAGCCCTTGCAGCAGCCCGGGGCTTCCACCCAGCTCCATCAGTTGCGCCTTGCGGAGGGAGACGCGCGGCCGGAGGCTCCCGCTCCGCAGCGGGACGGCAGCTGCACCCAGCGCGCTCCCCACCTGCCTCCTCCTGCCTTTTCTTGCAACCTTTGAGATGAAAAACCTTCCGAAGAAGGTTTATAAGGTTTATGGGAGCAAGACACAAGAAGCAAATTAAAATTCCATAAATATATTTGCAGGCTGGAATTTATATATCCTGTATTCCTTGGGCATCTAATTAGCACCAAGAATAAAATAGCCCTGCAAAGGGTAGGCATTTTGCTCAAATAATTTTTAAAAATTGAGCTAAATAATGGCCATTTTATACTGCACACAATATAATTGTTCTTCTTGTATTGGGGGGTAGTTATAAATTATCCGGTGTCCCATTCAGCGTTGTTGCCATGCGGCGCTCCGCACAATTGTGGCTCTAGTTCCCGGGCACGTAAATTCGCTGCCTTCTGACAGCTCCCCCGTTAGCGCGGCTCCTAACTAACCTTCTGCATAAAAAATGAAATCCCCATGAAAGAATGAGCATTTATCTAAGTGCTGACATTGAAACATGCTGAATAACTCTTTGAATCATTTGTACTATTATGGGTAGAAAATGTAATTATTGTAATCAGCCTTGAGTCTGAGGCCATGTTGTTTAAAAAAAAAAATTTAAAAAAAGGGAGAGAAAGAGGTGGGGGGGGAGGAGGGACCCAGATCTGAACAACGAAAATGAACCTTGATAATGGAGCAGCCTTGAATTCCACTTCATTTATCACACTAATGGATGTCAAGATGACCTCAATCAAACATTTTGTTTTCCAGTTTTAAGCAATGGAAAATGCTTTCTTTTCTTTTTTTTTTGTGGAAAAAAAGAAAGTTATTTAAATTGTTCCTAGTAATTACATTAGAGTAGAAGGTCAAAGTCAATATGAAATAATATCCACCAGCCTTTTGATGAGTCTAGTCCAGGGTCTTTACTGACACAGTTCACATATCTCCATAATCCTCCTGCAATCCTTACATTTTTCGTTCTCTATCTTTTATATTAAAATAGAAATCACATTTCTTTATAGTTTTGTTTCTTTTGGAATCCACGTAATTTTTCATTTTTCTGAAAAAATGATCATGTGGTTTAAATACTTGCTTCCTGACCAGCATATTTTGGAAAGACAGGATATTACTGTGAAAAAAACAAGCAAAACAAGCAGAAACAGCAATTAAAAGAAGTTTAGAACAGTAGGGCATCCTTAGGACATCTTGCTTCCTGATTTGGCCAGCCTTGCAAGGGCACCACGTAGCCGCCTTCGGCAAGGCTGAGAGCGCGGAGACAGGCCGAATACTCCAACAGCTCCCACGTCACACGGCAGCTGGGGTTCCTGCTCAACAGCAGCCATCCAGAAAACCTCCATTCCCAAAGCCGTGTAGTGCCATAAGACTCACAGTAAGGAGAATCAGCGAAACAGGACTCCTGCATTCGCACTCTTTCGACAAGGCTGTTAATGGTAGAGCTGTCCGTGTCAGTCAGGGCAGGAAGGCCCCGGCATCGTCACTGTTGGGTGACACAGACTCTTCTGAGTCATGTTTGTTACAAAAGATTAGGCAAATCCCGGATTTAGGAAGAAGAACTAGTTTTAGGATCAAAAGCATGGAAGTAGGAGACTTGCATGTACCATCATGTACGTCGTGCCATGTATATCCATGCCATATCATATATGGATAAGGGTGCTCTCTGGGAGCATGTTGCACTGCTCGCTGCACCTTTAGAAGCACATCTTGATTTGTGATCTAGGAATTTGAAAGACTTTTCACGGTACTTTGGATGGCATTGTCTGAAGTAACAAAAAGTCACTTAAGAGATTGCCTGGTTGTTTAGGAAAAGAGAAGATGCGGTGGATGATGTGCAGGAAAGGTGCAAGGCCTGATAGGACACTGTCCGTGACCCGGGTAGCTGCAAAGCTCCTAGAGCAGCCCATACAGAATAACCTAGTTTGAAACGGTCAGAAATTGCCCATATTGTAGAAAAGCAGCTTGCCTTTCTTTACCAATAAGTCAGCATTTAGAAGAATACTTTGGTTTCACAGGATTAACCTGTGGGACAAAAAAATTGCTGAGGAAATAATCCAAGCAGTTTTGTGAAGGCCGACTTCCAGCAGGACAGGCAGGGACAGGAAGGTCTCCGCATCCCTGCCCATGCTGAGAGTCGCCACGCAGTGGAAATGCCTAAGGATAAATAGATCTGAACTGAGGAAAGATGTGTGATATTTAGAAGAATCCTTGAAGAAAGGTGGGAAACGGGCTTCACTTTCTATCCCGGGAAGCAAGGCACGTTGTGTAGTAACTCCAGGCTGAAAAATAGGCCTGAGAATCATAATAGGGATGGGAAAAGAAAGTGTGGAGATTTTTAAGTTAAGCCTTTAAAAAAAAATAATCTGTAGACTCCAACATAAATCAGCTGCCTCCTTCTGCCACCCCCAAACACTGACTTAAGTGATTGGAAACATTTGGTTTAAAAAAAAAAGAGAAAAAAAGAAAAGCTATAAGTGTGTTTTCTACCTTTTTTTTGCCAAATCATGCAGAAGATGCTGGCAGCCACAAAGATTCAATTATACACAATGCAAAAAAAAAAAAAGAAATGGCACTTGAAAAAAAAAAAATCACCTCTCCAGAAATCGCGTGGAACAATAAATCTGTTAATTAGCTAATTAATATTCAATTGGGGTCAGTGGGCTTAATAGCACCTTTGCGCGCGGCGCGGGCGCCGCGGGGCCGGCGGTGCCGAGCGGGCCCGCTGCCCTTATCGCGGCGCCGCAGGAGCCTTATCGGGCCGCCAGGCGCCGCGCAACAAAAGCGTGGCCCTTATCGTGGGCGCGCAGGCGGGCGCCCGCCGCGCCGCGCCAGCCCGCGCCGTCATTGATATATGGCTCCCGCCGCATTGTTCGGGCCCGCTCTTGGCTCTGCTGGTATTTAAGGCAGCGCAGCGGCGGCACATGGGTTTTCATTGGCTGCCATTTTTTATTTCTGATTTTATGTCCTCCCCACCCCGGCCCGGTTTTAAGAAAACCGCCGGCGGCGGCTGCTGCCCGCAGTCGTGCGGCCCTTGCTGCACACGCAGGGTCGGCCCTCCCAAAACTTTCTAGTCCCCTTCACTTTATTTTCGCTGCTTCCTGCCTGAGACCCATTTTCCAGCTCCCCTCTTCCTACCCACGTAGGCAAGAGTTTGGTATCGGGTCCCCAGCCCACATGCCCCCCTTCCCTCACTGAAAGGCTGCACCCGTAATGACAATTTTTTGGAGTTTGCAGGGCTGACTGCAGTGGTTTATGGCCTCCCACAAAATTTTAGAAAATAGTTGGTGATCAAAATTGCATTTTTTGTTTAGCCGGCAGTAAATCCTCCGGGTTAGTTTAGAAAGGCCGTTTAGGTCCAAGCAGTTTGACACAGACTCCTTAAATCATTGTCACAGGCCCTTGACATGTACTATACCTTTTTGATGATTAGGTTGTAAATGAAAAATACAGTTGGCATTAACACTACAGAAAATGAACATGATCTACAGGAAATACCCGCTCGTCTAGTTTTTCATCATGCTTAATTTCTCCTCAGTGTTATAAACGACACCAAAGAACGTAAAAGTTGCTTGAACACTTAGAAATTTCCTACCGTGTTATTTTTTCCCAAATCAATTTTCCCCCTAAGGAGCAACTCTTCTTTTTCTCTTATCCACCACTCCCTTATCTGCCCTGAGTTTGTGTAAGAGATGATCTCAGGCAGCAGAAGAATAAGGAGAAGAGGTTTTTCAGTGAAAATTGGGAATCTGTGAAATGCTTTTTCTTTTCTTCATTCTCTCATTCTCTTTCTTGCAGTATTTGCTACCTCTCTCTCACTGACCTTCAGAGGAAAATATAAATATTTAAAATTAAAGGTGAGAATGTTGTGAATATTTTCTATATAATGTGTTTTGCTCTTGCCAGTCATTTGTGTACTTAGCTTTATATAAGAAATCCTTGTATATGAGTGATTCATCTCCAGTTCTGTTGAAAAGAGCAGGTCAGAGGATTTCTTGCCTGCTAAGGTGTGGGGTAAATGATTCACATGTTGGGTCTTCGTAGGGGCACCTTTTCCATCTAGTTTCCACCAAGAAGGTTTTCTGCTGGAAACGTTAGGAATAAATAGGTATTTCCTGGACCAAGTGGTATCTGATAGAGGCCAGAAAGTACATGGCACTGTGAGCTAGCTGCTTATATTTCTTCATTCATTCTTTGTTGCTGTTAAGTATACTATTTGGGAGGTTGTTATTTTTTTCATATAACTGGGAGGGGGCTATGGGCTGGGGAGGGGGAAATCAATTTTTTTTTTCTTTTTCCTTCAACTTTCTTGCAAGTCACTGGACTTTTATATTTATTTCCTGTGCAGCCTATGTGCAATTATTCTGATTAGATCCCTTTTGCCACCTCTCTGCTATAGCGCACACATACCCTAAACCTTAAAGGGAAAATAAAAGCTGCTATTTCATATTTTCATAAATGAAAAGATGTTTCAAGTATTGGGAGACACTGAAAGAAATTCTGCAGTTTGAAGATACTTCAACTTAACTACTAATTGCAGAGGACCAGTGGGCGTAATTTTGGCACTATATTAGCTTTGCCACTCCATGAATAATTTGCATACAAAATGCTTTATTTTGGCAATCTATTAAAGAGCTATACAGTATTTGTGGCTTATCGCATTCACGCAGGAAGCAGGATCCTTGGCCATCTCGTTAAATTCTGTTGATGCATAACAATTTAAAGCATGGCACAAGCTGGTATGACATTTAAAGATGCCTTCACTTAATTATATTACACAAATATTGGGTTGTTTATCCTTGGGAATAAAGTCTTTTTGAAGTCAAAGTTGGCATGTGTATAAAGGAGTAAATTTTAACTGATCCCTCAAGTGGGCCTCCTAGCTGCAAATTGGGGTTCTTGCAGTTTTTAAATTATTTGTGATAAGGAGCATTACACTTTGAATGCAGCCACTGGAGTTTCTTTGGTACTCCCTCCCAGCCTCCCCCTTTCCCACAATGGAAGATATGCTCTTTAACAATAACTCATCACATGAAGCTAGAGGGGTAAGTGTAGGTTGTGGGGAGAATTGGGGCAAACAGTGGCATTCGTGGCAGAGTTTGGGGCTGCAAAAGAGACATCACTTTTCAAGGCAAGGAAGTGCAGTCATGTAACACTATCTACAGACTCTCCATGTTGTTAGGGGAACAAAAATTAGGCTAAAAATATTGTTGCTTTTCCCACCAGAAAGGTAGTTAACATGAAGCAAAACACGGGCTTCTTTGTAGACAACAAGTGGAAAGGCTCTCCTGTGAAGCTGATACTGCTCCTCTCTGGTGGGGCGATCACGTTTTGCCCGGGCAGAAGGGACTGTCATGTACGATTTGCAGAAGGCAGCGGCAACAAGACCCTGAAAGAGACAGCCAGAGAGGTTCCCACCCCAGCAGAAGTCACATGTGGAGGCTGTAGATGAGGGAAATTAAACCATTTATTTGCAATAGCTCCCGTGTTTGGAGGAAAACGTGATCACTTCACTCGGTACATGACATTATTAGAAAACTGATTAAATTTCAGCCCAACAGACAGTAATGGAAAGATCTCTGTGGTGGGAGAACAGCAACTTGGGACACGCTTTCTTGCACCTCGCCTCCTCCCCCTGCCTTAAATTACAAATAAATGAAGAAAAAAGGGTGAAAATAACCTCAACAACTAACATCTCCATGGCCCTACTTGTGGGTGAGGTGACCTTAAGGTACGGACAGACCACCAGTTAATATGTATGTTACCACACATCAGAAGAGCTGCATGAACTGACTATGTGTCCTTTTCCAGAAATGATATTTTAGAAGTAAGCCAGGCTATCTTACATACTTCTGTTTGTTGAGTTAGGGAACCAAAAGCACTCAGTTCCTCCAACACTTGTACAATGATGTTAAAAAAAGTGTATAGTATTTCATTCTTACCAGAAAAGGCATGCCAATTTGGACATTTTAACTAATATTTGTCCTTTGTGTCTTTTAGCATGGATTCATTTTCACTGAAAAGCTTAATGAATATCACATATCTTAATATACTTGTTCATCTGTTTAGAGGAAACAAACCTGCAAAGTTCATCTTTGAAGAACTGAGATATGTATTTATTTTAGTTCTGTAATTTCTCTTATTCTGCGATAGTTCTGTGCTAGCTTGTGAGTTTTTCCTTGAACAGGCTGACATAAGGGCAGTGCCGAGCCATGTGCACTTAACCCCAGAGCTTCCTTATCTAAAAGATAAACTCTCCAAGGTTGAAAAGAAAGGCTCCTCCTGATAACTTACTACTTCTTCGTATTTTGCCAAGCTGTGTTGCTGAAATTAACTTGAAAAACATGCCGGACAGTTGGAGTTAGCCCTTGACACCTTGTAGTGGTGTTTGGGCACCTAAAAGCCTTCAAACACAGTCATTTGCAGCCTAGTGCAGCAAGGTTTGCGAGCCCTGGCTTGTGCAGTTGCTGAGTGCCCGTGCACCGGCTCCAGGCTGTGCATGTGCTCGGTACCCACTGCCCGAAACGCAGGCACAGCCTGGCACAACGAGGCCAATGGAGCGGACTGGGACATGCACGGGTGTCCTCCCATGGCACCAGGCACCTTAAATGGTTGCTCTGGCACTGCTCCTGCACTGCTGTTTAAACTGGCTCTGCATGCCAGTATCTTTTAAAATCTTGCCGTTAGGCTCTGGACCTCCAGGCTTCTGGACCTACCCTCAGCCGGCTAAAGCTTTTCCAGTGAACTGAAACATATGCAAGGAAAGCCCCACCGATTCCAGTTTTTCTTGGGATTTTGGTACTTAACTTAACCATCTGCACCTGTGGACTTGCTCAAAGTAGTATCTGAAACTATATAAATGCTTTCAAATGCTCATCTGCCTTATAGAGTATCAGAGGCCTAATGGGTTACTTAAAACAAAATGTGCTTATTTTTAGTATTTCTAAGCAAAAAAAAAGTAACTTCTGTACAGTAATATTCTTAGGTATAAGAGACGAGGTCTGCCCATGTTGTGCTTTGTGTCAGTGCAATGAAGTCCTCTGTGCAATTATTTCAGTCTCAAGTTAAACAACATTCATATCTATGCTACTAAAGAGCGTATTGTTTACTGCTTCTACCAAGTGTGGTGCTAATATTTATATTATACTTTCGACTCATTGAGAGATGCGGTTGAATAAACCTCAGCTTCACAATAAACGTCTCCAGGACTTAATGGACCAACGCGGGCACCGCTGAGCACCGAGTCTCGGCAGCAGTGCCAGGCACTCCTGGGGAATTATTTGCAGGTGCAAAGTACTCGGCAATGCCAAAGGACTGCAAAATGCACACAGTAATCCTCTGCATACAAAGTTTTGCTGGCAAGCTGGAGTAACTGGTACAGTCGGAAGCCGTGGTTAACAGACCTCGTGATTCCTGTTTGGCACTGGTTCCATCACGTTATCTTTCGATGATCTGGACAAGGAAAGGATTCTGAAATGCCTCATTACCATATTCAAAACAATCTAAAAAAAGGCTGTTGCATAATGTAGCGATCTCCTACACAGTCTAAATATATAACATGGATGACTGGTGAAAGTAATGAAAACCTGCAGTATCAGCACATACTAATTAATAACTCGTAAAAAAAAAAACAACACTTAATGTAAAATTAATATTTGTAGCTCGTATTTGTAGCTACATCAGTTTTTAATCACAAGAAGTTATGAGACATGTGAGCTGCACCCGGTAGTTATTTTGCACTGAGACGTAACTGTGATCCCGGGCAGCCCGGCTCCGTCGCTCGCAGCAGGATGCCCGGCCTCTGCGTGCTCCCGGCACGCGGGATGCCTTGGTGCTCAGCTGGATGCAACTTTCCAAGTGCCATTGAGCCAACCTGCAGGCTCTAAAGGCACTTGGCCAAGGTGAGGAGCAGATCCGAGGCTGCAGGACATGCCAACATATGTATGTATACACATCCACATATATATAAAAATTAATATGTAAGACTTGGTGCTTTTCTCTGCCCTGGCCTTGTATGGGTTTTGCTGGCCTGCTCCCAGTAAGTTGCTTTTGTTGGCTCAGTTGACACCCACCTCCTGTCTGAGTCACCCACCCGACAACCTTAGACTGCCTCAATGTGTTCGTTGAATCTTGCGCCGCAAAAGGGGCTTTTAAATTTCACTGCATGATGCCTGATTTGAAGTATTTGGGCCTTTGGGCTAATTTTGCTTAATGTTATAGGATCTCCTGAGAGGTTTTTAATGGAAACTCTGTATTAACTGTCTTTACAGCTGCACATCCAAGGATTATTTACACTACAGTGTCTTCTCAGTCTCTATCACTGAAAATCATAAGCTACCATTCTATTTTGAAAGGCCCTTCGTTCTTCCTTCAGCCATATGCAGGTGCCAGCCCTGTTGTTCCCTCTTGGAGTGGGTCTCCTACTGATCAATTCCTGAGCGTGGGACCAGCCACAGCAAGGCACACAAGTGTCCCTGCTCTGTCTTTCCTCATTTGTGGGGACAATCAGTCAGTGGCAGCAACACCGCTATGCCTGGAGGCATCAACCAAGCTCCAAACATATAAATACAGGCCATAACTGAAGCCCTGCTAGCACCTGAAGGAGTCCAGCCAAGCAGAAAAAGAAGACATGCAGGGGCTGAATGACTCAAGTGAAGACACATGGAAAGTAAGTAATTGACCCAGAAATAACCAGTCCCCAGTGGCCATGGTTGGTGTTCTGCTCTTGGAACTTGTTGTCTTCTGTTACTTAGCCCAACCTGGTGCCACGTGCCAGGGTCTGCGCCGCATGGAGGGGGTGCTTGGGGAGGCCACCCCCTGGCCACGTGCAGGAGGAGGAGAGCGTGTGGATACTGCTGCAGCGGAGGCTGCTCTCGGCCCTGGCGTGGGGTGTGCAGGCACCTGCGGGGGCACAGGGCAGGACTTCTGCAAAGTGCCCTCAAGAAGCCGCATGGCTGACTGCTAACGCCCTACTCGTCTTGTTCCTTCCAGCTGCACGGCTTCCTTCGGTTTCCTACGTGATCCTGTTGCAGCTGCATGGCCGGCCTGCGTGCCACGCAGCCAGCTTGCTCAGCAGTGAGTATGATCTTTTTACTTTTTTTGAACATTAGTCATAGCTTTGATAGCTCAGGGCTGACCTGTTGTACAACACACAATTTAAAACTTGGAAAGTTAGATTGGAAGATTATATGAGACTATAATTTGTAAGGTCATCATTTAAATGCCTAATTACGCATCATCATATACCAAGTCCACATAGTAAACTGAAATACATAAACAGTGGGGAATTCTTCACATTATGTGTCAATTTTCTGATATTTCTACCATATATGTAATGCAAACCTTCATTGTCAGTTACTTTGCCTTTGTCTTCAATATTGAGAATTTTAAATAACTGAGATGATACAAAACAGTTACTATTCTATACCTATTATTCTATACCTATTCTATATTCCTTCTCATGCCTTATTCAATATTTGGGTCAAGATCAGATAGTCATCCTTGTAGGAAAAAGGTTATTACATCATACCATTTTATAGTATTTCCTTCTGTTACATTTTCTAATTCTTTCCTTACTTGATTTTGCATTTTAAACATTATCAGTGTCATTTCTTGTTCATATGGGATGTTTTTCTCCAGAAAACTGCATTATCACAGAGCTGCAAAAGAACTGCAATAGAAAATAGCATCGGAGTCTTTTTCACCACAGAAGGTCCTAGGTGAGCAGCTGATGGCCCCTTCCTATCAGCATCAGCCAGTGACCCTTGTGTGTGTGGTGGGGGGATGTAATGTATGCCTGTGTAGTATGGAGCCAGATTTAATCCTATCCAGGAGGGATGTGAATGATACAATGTGCGTGTTCACAATATTGACAAAACACATGAAGGGTTCTCAGCTCAAAGTTTCCATAACTGAGAGTTCCTGGGAGAAGCCCTCTCCCAAGCTTTTCCACGGCTCCGCGGCTTTTCCTGCATGCTTCCCTGCTCTTAGCTAATACATTGTTGAACCCCTCTGCTCCTCATGGTTGCAAGCTCTGTGGACCAGCCAACTATGCCAGGCATTTCAGCTGAATAATCTCACTGATGCTAATGAACATTTCTACATCAATGTCAAAAGGTGCTGCTGGGTCAAGCAGCATATTGTTTACCTCTAGGGTAAAACACAAAACTGGAATCTTTAGGACTTAGTGAGCAATATGTAACTTTTGCACCATTAGAAGGAAAACACGTAGGCTGCCATCACTAAAACAGGTGGCTCTTTCCTTCAGCTGATTGTGTGACCGCTGCCACAAATTGTCTTCTGTCGTGAGCTCCTACCAGAGGCTCAGCCGTTGGTATGGAGGGCAGGGTCAGCAGTACCAACTTTCAGAGCATAAGGAAAAAACACAGGGTGTTTCTGTAAGGCACACATTTCTGGCCTACTTGAATCCAGCTGTGTGACTTTCAGGTCACGAAAAGGAATTACAATACAATCTTCACTAACTTTTGATTCTCTACAAAAGGTCTTAACAAAATTGGATGAGCTTTATGTGAATATGTTAGCAGGGTGTAGGATAACTCTTTGCTTGCCTTCCTCTCACTGAACTGGTAGGTAGCCTTTTTAGTGTGAATAGAGCCTTTTTGTAATGAAAGACTTATAAAAATATAATAAGTGAATGGAAAGAGAAGCACAGTAAGTTCTGCATCTTCTCATTGATCTGTTATTTTTAGTAAATCATATGTAATCATAACACAAAATCCTTGAACTACTATGTGACAAA
Source organism: Nothura maculosa (assembly GCA_032353885.1). Taxonomy (NCBI): domain Eukaryota; kingdom Metazoa; phylum Chordata; class Aves; order Tinamiformes; family Tinamidae; genus Nothura; species Nothura maculosa. The sequence goes on from JAUBOD010000589.1 coordinate 1,479,927, forward strand.
AATAATCAGAAATCAAGCTCAACCTGAAAATTAAAAGCCTCGGTTCTCACGCTTCGTGAAAGCAGGCTGAATATATTTTAGACGGTCTGGTTAGCATGTTGCAATCTATTTAGCAATGTGGTTAGCATACTGCTGCATCTGGTGCAGTGCCGTGTTCCTTATTAATTTTCAATACGTCTGTTTGCCGGATTTATTCTTCAGATCTTCCGAATGCTGCCAGAAGTGCTGTTCCATTCCCTCGGATTGAATTCAGAGCTTAGCAGCTACTCACCTGGTACTGCAAGTGCTGCAATGCCCGTATTTACCCCAGGTAAGTGCATGGGAGAGGGCTGTTAGGAGGACAGCTCGGCAGCCACTGAGAACACGTGTAGCAAAAATTAATTATAGCACACACTATATGTGATAGAAATGAGTAACTGCCTAATTATGTCTCCTGCTTCCATTCAGATGAATTAACGTTTGTTGTGAGCCCTTGGGAAACCAGGCACACTTTAAAGTTGTAATGAGTGCTATCATTATTGCTTTTGACAGTCATTGAAGTATAATTATCTGATCATCTATTTTAAAAAAATCAAAACTTGTTATATATGAGTTCTGAACTGGCAAATTGCAGAGTAGTCACCTTAGGAGCGGAGCTGCCGGCCTCTTTTCTGTAGTGGCACTGCCATCTTGTGGAGAAAGAGAGGCTCTGCTTCCTCTCATCTTTCACCTTGAGATGCAGGGAACTTCTCATGAGCAAGAGGCTAAAGGTAGAACACTCCCATTACCCCAAAATTAAAGTATTAAAAGAGCTGTTGAAACATCTGGCTTTAATGTTGAAAAATGGTTGTATGGCTGTTATCAAGTGATACAGCTGAAGTTTGAACCATTGTGAGATCTCTGTCAGGGAGGGACAGTGAGAATTTGCTCTGATGTTTCTTTACAAAACAAAAGGGCATCATGACTTGCACAACAAGAAGTGGGGCAATGTTATTTACCTTAGCGCCCCAGGCAGTCAGTAATCCAGAACCAGGCACTTCCAGGTGAGGTAAGCAGCTGACCAGTGGCATTTTCTCTCAAGCAGGGCTAAAATTTCCCTCCATGCACTGAGGAAGGCTTGGATTTTTGTAGAGTGAAATGGGTTCGAGGGAAGCTCTTCTTGTTTTGGTTAAACAGTTTCTTATTATTTCCTGAAATTACAGAATTCTAGCTACCTGAAAAGATTAAATCCTTCCTTATTTGCTCTTACCAGGTAACCTCCTAGGCCCATGGCATTTTACACTACTCCCCCTGCAAATTAGAAGGCAACTGGAATTAATTCAAGATTTATCATGTCTTGATGGCAGGATGTTTTTGTGCTATCAGTCAGAAGAGAGCTTTGCTTTCACCCAACCTTCTTGGAATGGTTCCCTCTCTTGGAACGATGCTGGGAAGGAGCCGCAGCCGAGTCGCTGCTGTTTGTTTGTGCCCTGCTCCCTTCCCACCACACCTGAACCAGCCTGGTCCCACATCCAGATTTGCAGCCTGGAAAAGGGCTTTGTTGGCTGCAAATGCTGTCTCTTTGTTGGAGATGCATCTCCAGCTGAGCAGTTCCCTCATTCACTCATGTCGTGGGCATGTGGCTGGGATGCTGGCCTCACAGATATCCAAAAACTCTCAGTCATACTTTGGATTTGAATCTTATTTTTTTTCTGCCTGCGATGCACATGAGATACTAAATCTGCTGTAAATGAATTCACTAGAACATAGTTGTCCAGCTTGTTCATTTCTTACTGTACATGGTATCAAATTGCTTCCTGAAATAATCCTGTGGATGATAATAGGATTGGCACCCACTTTCTTTGACTGCAGTCAAAGCAAAGCGCAAGTCATATGGGCACTTCTGGTCTTCTAAGGATTTT
>JAUBOD010000589.1:1501505-1531685 GCA_032353885.1 Nothura maculosa
CCAAAGCCATAAATTAAACCTATTCCTAATATTGAGGATGCATGGCCATACTGTACATGTGTGTGCCCCTTTATATACGACCCCCACATGATCTTCATTTCATGTCAGCAAATACAAGATTTATTATTAAAATTTTTCAATCATAGGAAAATAATTTTTGCACTCTTCAAACAGTTACAAAAGTAACAAAGGTCAAATAGTCACCTTTTCTTCATAATTGTCTTAGTGGAACCAGCAATTTGTTTCTATGTTACTTGGTGATTATGTGGGACAGTTTTTCAGTATGAGTCCTTAAATGACAGACAACTGTTAACAGTGTTTTCTCTTTCTAAATGTCAGGTTGTAAATAACACCCTAAAATTTTAAGGCACATTTTATAAAAGAACGTCATGTTCTTTGCTCACAGATTTGTATAACCACTTTTGATCTGAAGGATGTTTCATAGGATGTGCTTAAGAGCAAAATTTGACCTCCCTTCCAAATCCACTTTGGAACCAAATGTGAGAAAAGGGCATCATGAGGACACTGACACACAGAGCTGTTTTTAGAAGAGAAGCAATGGGTGCATTGAAGAGTTTTTATCAATATAACACCATAAAGCAGAAACCAGTCCTCAGTTGCAAGAAGTCTCCCTGCTGTAACCCCTTCTTGCCTGTGCACTGCAGGTCCTCACCATGTGCACGTGTTTGGTTTTACGTAACAGCCCCTGTTAAGTCCGTCTGGGCACAAGGCTCAATCTAGTGCAAGTATAACAATAATAGTAATAAAAGTTACCTTGACACACAATATCAACACTGGAAAATTTCGGCTGTGACAAGAGCCACAAGTCCCAGTTTCTGCCCTCAGGAGGAGCCATTTCTTCAATGTTAGGAGAGCTGAATTTCAGAGGCTTCAGTTCTAATTTATTTATTTATTGCTATATATTTTTTCTTTAAGGTTCCCTGCACATCTCTGCAGCAGTGTCCTCAGACTGCAGACAAGCACACGCAGGGTAGCAGACACCACAGGACTTTGGCAAGAAAGGCAGGCCCCCTTACCCAGCACAACAACATTCTACTGAGTGCTAAGCCTGGCTTAGCAATGAACACTCCTCTATAGTAGGTAAGATTGTGTGATGGCTGCTTGCATGAATGTTAAAACCAGCTATCGCTGTCCTCCATATTTAGGAAGAAGGAAAGGAAAATCACTTTCCTCACTAAGCAAAGCTGTGGAGGGCTATGTAAAAATAAAGCTATTTTTGTTGGCATCTTTACACCATGCTCCTAGCATGAATCAAAGCTATACTAATAAAGCAGATGCTTTCAACCTACAGTCCGTGCATCCTTATCATCCACAAAAATCCACAAAGCAGCTTGGGCTGCTGTCAAGAAGCTTAACTGCATTGTACATTTCTGGAGGCTGTGAAGAGGAAGGAGGCGCCTGGCGCGCGGGCTCTGAGCTGGCAGCCGAAGGAAGCGGCCGCTGGACACGGCTCCACAGGCCCAAGCGCTGCCTATGGCCACGTGGATCCCTTCCACACTGCACGGCCACATCCTGGTCAGGGCCCTGCTCCAGGCTGCGCTGCTGCCTGTGCAATGCGAGTCCACTGAGGATTGCACAGCCACAAATGCAGGCCACGCTACCCCAAAACGAGCCCATATACACGGATCTAACACACTGCACTTGGCACACATTAACGTTACAGCTTGCATTGGCTTAACTCTCTCGTGTGTCCTCACATGGAAAAACTCATATAAGCTTGAGAGGAGAAAGTTACAGAAGAATAAAACAAAAGGGAAGCTGACATAGATCCCTAAGAAGCTGAATAGCATCTCCCAACTGTAAGGAAGGACTTGAAGCAAACAGGAATTCATCCTTATGGACTGGTCTACACACTCGAAAAGACAGTGGTGGGGTTGAAAACAAGTTTAACATGGTAGCTGCGACAGACTGTATGTTAATTTAAAAATAACTCATAGTGGCAAATCTGTAGAAGTAGCGTGTGGTTTTGTAGGCACTCCTCTCAACAGCATGAAGTTTGGTCTGCCTGCAGTACTTCAAAATCTCTTTGCTTTGAGCCCAAACCACATCTTTGAAATATTTAAAAATAATTTTAAACCACCAATGTTTTAAGACACATGGAGATCAATATAGTTCTTTTCCCAGCCAGTAAGGGCTATTCTCCCTAAGGAAGAAAGTATGATGGAAAAATTTGTGTTATCTTCTAACATACCCTGTCTGAAAGTACATCTATAGAGCAACTCATATAACTTTTACATAGCATAGGTGATGCCCAAAGCCTGCCCACTGATACAAAACACCTTGTCTCATATGCTTGGAACATCTTCTGCACTGGCAAGGTCACTGACCTCAGCAGATAATTTGCTCAGACCTCAGGCCTGCTCGTCTCCTAATACCTGCTTGAACACTAAGCAGAGCAAACACCACAGCCCCGTGCTCATGAAGCGGCACCCGAGAGGAGGCTGCACCTGCAGCTCAAAGAACTGCTCAGAGTCTTGTGAGAAACCCGAGAGCCACCACAGCACCCGTAGCTAATGAACACCACTGCTACAGGCACTGCTCCTACCAGCCAAGCAGGGACACCTCAGTGGTGAGCACGTGCTTCTCTAAAAACAGCAGAAAAACAACTTCATGGGGGGCTACCTGGAATTCCTCAGTATCAAACCAAAAATCCTCCCTCCAACATCTGCTAAACACCAGTAGATGCTGTCTCTGCACAAAACACCCGACAACTGCTGCCCTGTACTACTAATACAACCAAAAACCAAGTGCTCTGACCATGGTTTGGATTCTTCATCTCTTCAGAGCAGGAATTCTTTCGCTGTGCGACTGTAGCATCCAGCCTTGCTGTATCCCTGTGTAAAATAAATGATAATAAAATCGTAAAAAGCCAAGATGCAAGAAGTGGAGTGAATTTCTTTATTGAAGGACTGATCTCATTCTTTCTTAATGGGTAGCACTCATGTAGGGCAAGCTTTTTTATAGGTAGAAAAGTAGGTTTAATGCTTAGTGCTGTCAGAATGATTTCTCTGATGTCTATGCTCCCTTTAAGCTCCTCTTAATTCTCTGGTTCATCAAAAGGGCGCAAAAAGCCAGGCAGACAGAACTGAGGGCACTGGCTCCTCACGACAGAACCCAGTGGTGCCCTCTGGTCACCAGCAGGGCTGCGAGACGCTGCCCTGGAGCCCTTCTCCCCAGCTGTGCGCCGGCGCCGCGGAGCAGGGCCAGCGGCAGCGCCGCTGGGCGGCAGCTTCACGCCCAGCAGCGACTGGGAAGGTGCCTGCAGAGACTCCCCAACACCCCAATCCCCAGCATGGCCTGCGACATTACTGCCTAACGGGCCGAGCCTCGAGAGCCGTGCACGTCCTCCCCGAGGAGCACAGTGATCATCTCTGCTAGAAAATAAACTGTTGGAGGGCACCAGCACATCTCACTTCACAGAATCACTTCTAACACCTTGAAAAAGGCAAAAGAAGGCAACAAGACTCCAAAGAGAATCTGTGTAGCAGTTTGCTTCCAGGCACGCGGACAGTCCTGCTCACTGATTACAACCAACGGCTTGGAAACTAGTTACTGAATGTTTACTGAAAGAAATTCTGATTACATTTAGCCAGGCTTTTTTATCTGCTACCTTTTAATGTGTTAATTTGCTCAACTGAAAAGCCAAAGGGCCAAATTCAGCCCTTTGATAAGGCTTCTGTTGTAGGAGCATCCCTGGATGTGCACTGTAGGCATCATTCATTTGCAGAGAAATCACTGAGCAATATTGTCAAAATAAACACTTTTGAGTTGCACTTCCTCGAAGAAAAGATAAAGGGATTGCGAAGAGAATGAAGAGAAACAGCACATGAGAGATGAAGAAAATTAGATAAAGGGCTAGGAAGAAGCTGTTTGAAGTACACAGAGTGACAAGTTAGATTAAGAGCTCTCATTAAAGCATGCAGTATTTGCCTATAAGCAATTTGGGCAGGGAATTTGTTTACAACACTGCCAAAATGAACAGCTAATGCAAAAGAAAACCCCATCAATACTGAGATTTTCAATTATATTAAACCCACTGTACTTCAAATACTGGAATTGGGCAGGAAGATCTAATTTCATGAGGCCTGAGTTATCTCAGATATGGTCAGAGAGACCCTGCAAATGTCAGACAGATGCTGCAAACCCATCAAGCAGCCCAGAAAACAACATGTGCAGAGCTGCTGGAAGACTCAAGCCATAACTCCCATACGCCGCAGCGCTGCCCTTCACCAGACAGGATCCCTCCCACCTTGCCCAAGTGCCAGGCTAAGTTGCTGTTTGGAGCAGCTGCGGACAGGTCAATCAGGAGAACACAGCGCCCGAGCCGACACCAGGCAGGGTGCGGGCAGCAGGAGCGCCCGGGAAGCGGAGCTCTCTTCCCTCCTCCTCCTCCCTGCTGGGCACAAGGTCATCGCGCGTTAACTTCCCCTTCGTGCCAGGTCCCTGCAACATGCCAAGACACAAGTCAGACCATTGCTATGAGGCAGCTTTAAAAGATGTTTTCCTAGGCCACTATTTTCACTGCTAAAGCTGACGTGCCCATCTGCAGCACGCAACTTGTAATTGGAGCCTGTGACATGGTTGTGAGCACGGAGAGAGGCAGGAAGTTATTTTGGGGCCAACTTGTTTGGGTTCAAGAGGAAACCCACTGCTGGGACCTCAGAACCAAAGGCACACGGGCTCAGCAGATGGCACGCTGCAGTGTGTCTGGATCCCAATCACACCTGCAGGCTGGCAGTGCCAAGCCCTCCTGCAAGAGCTAAGCAAAACACCCAACTACCACTGGCACCAGTAAACACGCTGGGAGGCAGTGCAAAACATCAGCAACAGCAGGGCTGGTGACGGTGCAGACAACATGTGGGGAGCAGCACAACAGCCTGCAGCTCGGGACTCCATTCCCATCATTCGCTGAGGGAGCGGCCCGCTCATTCACCTCACACAGAAGGGACTTGCCAGGTTACACAGTCACATGGAAATGCTTCTTGCAAAACCCAACCCTACCAAACAATCAATCAAAACAGAGTCTCTTGTTATTTAAAGATGACATTTGACAGGTTCAGTCCACCAAGCAAACAGTTCAAAGCTAGCAGGTTTTTCTCCTACAGATTATTAGAAGATTTATTAGATTATAAAAAGATTATTAGAAAAGGGAGTTACCAACTATTTATTGCCTCTGTTTTTAAGAAAAAGAGGGCTTTCCAGTAAAGTTGTCAATAAAAGTGAGCAATAATAATCTAATGCAAGCATGTTAGGGCCCTGACCCTTCCCTGCCTGCGTACCTGGAAGGAGACCTGAAGGCAATCAAGAGAAAACAGCATTATTTCTTTTATTACTTGAAATTACACAATTCAAATGGCACAACCTGTCCTTATGGCCTGTCCCCTAGAGTCAAAAGAGACTGAAAGCTGAGACATGCAGATTTGATTTCCTTCTCTTATTCTATAATCTTTTGTTGGGCAACACAAGAGGCTAAAAAGGGGGCCTGAATACACAGTATAAAACACAATTACTTTTCCATTCCACTCACATCTCAATAGCCTTCTGGTGAAGTACATATAAATTCTGTTAGTTCGTGTGCCATCTGGGATAACCCTGTATAGAGCAATATAGGCAGACTCATTACTTGTAAAGGTTTTAAGCTGTGCTTGCAGTTGCAGCTCTCGGCTTTTGGGATATTCGGAACAGAACGGCTTGCTCTTTGCTTATGTTTGGAAGTAGCATTTGTTGACATATTCCAGACTAAAAAAAGAAAGAAAAAATAAAATAAAAAAATAAAAAAATCCCATTTCAGACCATTCAGTGTCCTGCCAATATCTCATCTGCAACATGCACTAGATCTGCCTAGAGAATCTAGCTCAGGAGCTGGCACTATGTTACATTACAGAATGACATAGACAGTTTCAAGTGATTTCAAACATCCTTATAATCTCAAACAAATATGAAAAGTGGCTGTTGCTGAAAGTTCACGAAAAAAAGGAATCAACAAATTTTAAAATTGCAAAAGGCCAGACAAATTTAATAAAATATTTCCATTTACCCTCAAGTTTACACAACCTGCTTAAAATAAGATTCTGTGCAGACAGCCTTTATCTAACTTTTTGTATCACTTCGTATCATACAAAATAGGCATTTCAATTGCCACAGCAATACAAGGATATAAGTTCCCAACAAACAACATGCCAAATTCAACATAAGTTAGGCTTTCTTGGCATCTATAGAGTTTTCCTTTGCTGTACTCCCTACACATTTTCATCTTAAACAAATTAAAAAACATGTAGATGTTAAAACATAATGACAACTCAGAATTCAAGTGACTTGTGCAACATTATTTTGTGCTTTCTACTTCTCCAGTTCCTCCTACTGCAATTAAAACTCACCAGGCCCTTCTACAGATACAACAGCAACGCATCAAGTTCAGTCCAGTTCAGGCTTCCAACCCTCAGGCTTGGTTTATGCTACACCAGATCCTTGCAAATTCAAAAAAAGTGCATCTTTGTTGTGATCTTTCTTTTACGTTGGATGATGTGAAGCTCTTATTATCCAATGCAGAAATGCTTGAACCTTGAGGTATGACTGCAGCCTCGGAATAATTCTTAAATGTAAAAAGAAATGTTTTGAAAGCACGCTCTCTGGATTTAGAAAAGACACCCCGTTACAAGGGTGCTACTAGAGCCACGCTACAGTACATCATGGCACATCTCCAGAACAACCAAGAACACGGGATAGGACTTCTATTTACACAAACTTGATGCCACTTTCGGAAAAATATGACAGAAAAAAGGAAAACATTATTTCCCAAATGTCCTGATTTTTTAAAAAGATTCTTTTTATTTTCTCCCCAGCAACATAGTAGTCCTCCAGAACTGTGTTTTCCCTGACCTGTTCCATACGGACTGTCAGCAACCCCAGCAGGAATTGGGAATCTCAGGGCACGAGGCCTTCTCCGAGAGGAGGCTCTCCCGCAGGCCCTTACTCACAAGCCAGCTTGCTGTCAAAACTGGAAAGGGCGATGGCGAAGGCCTGCAGCGCGCACATGGGGTAGTTGTAGTCCATGGTGAACACGTCCTCGGCCACGCGGCCAAACTGCATCACGATGTAGTCGGCTGCAAGAGAGGGCACAAGCACAGGGCGTTACCGGGGCGCCAGGTGCCGCAGCGCTCAGTGCTCGCCGAGCGGGGCCAACCGGCACTGCCTGTCAATGAACTACCCTGGCAGCACGGGAGAAAAGGCAGGCGGCAAACAGCAGAGTGACTCCTGGCAGCAGCAACAGGAGCTTTTGCACAGCCAGGCTGCACAACAGACACGGCCGCACAGGTCAGAGCAGGGAGTTGGATTCAAGTAACTAAATTCCTTCAAGTAACACCAGTAAGGGCAGAAACACGGTCAAGCTGCATGTGCAATTCTGTTTCCACACGTTTCACTCATGGAGCTTACTTACGGTCATTATCATGAATAATCTGGAAGTTCTTCACTGAGGCCTGTGTGACTCGACCGTGGAAATTTAAAACATAGGACTGGGTGTCATCGTTCCAGACAGGAGTTTTGTTATGCAGCTCAATGACACTCTCGGTATTTTTGTTCTGCCATCTTGCAAGAAGTGTCTCATGTTCCTGCACACACCACATACACACACTTCAGTTTAATACTTTCACAAGACAAAAAAAATTCATACAAAAAGCACAAATAAACAGACCAAAGACTAGATTGTCTCCCTCAATTCTCAGCAACACATCATCAAGTCAGATACCTCAAGAAAACCCTGAGGTATCTGAATGAGATAATGCATTTGAATCCTTTCCACAGCCTGGAAAAGCTTCGCTGTATCTCCTGTTATCAAAATGTGTTATTATTTGAACTGCTCCTATGAGTCAGAGAACTAGTCACACATCCCATTTCTACAACTGTTCAAACACAGAGTGACTTTTTTAACCTCTTAACATTTTGAGCTGCAAAAGAACAACTCTAACTGAAAAATAATCCTAGTTGTTATTGCTGTTGACTGATGGCATGCCTTACATTCCGTGGTCTGATGGAAACTCTTTCATGGTCCATATTCATTCCTGGGATGATCACACTCATTTTGCGAGGTCCTTTAAATCCCAAGACATTTGTTTCCTAAAAAATGTTTAGAAAAGAATTCATCACATTCTGTTTTTCTTTAACAACTTTCAGCTAAACATATACATTGGCAACCTAAGGAAATTACTTGCTAGTCAGCTCAGCAAAGATCTCAAAATTCCTACCTTCACTGGCCCTGTCAAACATTCTGGTTTTGTCTTAGAAGCTCCGACAACAGGAAAATGGATATGGGGAGTGTTGCCACGAACACTCCTGCAAGTGGCTGCCAGCAACCTTAATACCATCTAAAATAAAATCTCTTTGTTAAAAAAGGATATGTAACCAGATTGCTTGGATACTGATCCCAAAATAAGGTCCCAAAATAAAGCAATTTAAGTTAAATATGATAAAATTCAGCCATGTATTTTGATGAGAAACAAAATTAAATATATGAGAGACCAACTCCATTTATTCCATAGCCAGCACAAAAGCAAACGAGCAAAAGCTGCCAGTAAGAGCATCTGTTCGCAGGGCTGTGGTTTACAAAGTCTTCAGATATGCTAGACTTGAAAATAAGGATGGTGAAAAATAAACATACTAGCATGAACGCAGATTTTCTGAGCTAGAAAGGCAGAGACGGCAGAGAAGTAACACCCCAACAAGACACCAACAACATATCCACAAAAAATGCAAATTCTCTCATGAAACCATTTAGAGCCTTTCCAACCAGGTTTTCAAACACCAGCACTGCACTCTTCTCAGAAAATAATCACTAAAAACCAAGTTCACCTGAAATCTTGCTTTGATGAGGCATTTTTTTCACTGAATTATGTGAGGCTGTGTATTTCACTAAGTTATCCTCTTTGATCCCAAGAGAAGGAAATAGTGATACTCTGCAACTTGCTCAGTAAAATCCAGTAGAATTCATGCCAAAAGAGGTATGAGAGAGAGGGGTGCACAGCAACACCCCTGAAAAATGATTCCTTCATGTGTTTTATGTCTCTCTTTTGTGTTCTGCTCGTGTGCATTTCCCCATGCAGGGCTTGCCCGCATGCCACAGAATCCCGGCATGGAAATTCCCAGTGGTGCTGCTCCCAGTGAGCTGGTGCACGATGCCAGGGCCTGGTCTCCCGCACGCTCCACCCAAGGTGGCTCTCATCTCTGCTCCTGGTATTCCAGAACTGACAAGTAATTCAGATGTCTCTCCTTATACGCACTTAATTAAAACCTCCTGATTTTATCAGGATTTAAAAAGATTTTTTTTTAAATAAAGCTTTCTACAATCTCTCTACTTTTGCATGCAAAAATCCACCCAGCCAGTGACCGTTTTCCACTCACTGGAAACATCTGAAAATCCATGCCTAAAATCTACTCATGCAGAAAAAGTTTTGCCATCTGTCAGACCTTTGAAATTACTTGGGCTGTTTCAGCAAACCATCTGGAGACTTTAGACAACTTCTCCAAGATTTTCATGCGTGCAAGAGAAATCTCATTGAGTTATTTTGCTGGAGACTCTTGAGGCAGTCCAGCTATATTTATACATCTTCATAACCATACACATCAACGGGAGATGTTCGACCTCTTTTCTAAAGCACTTACATCAAGGCCCTTGGCAGACTTATCCTACGCCATTGGTTCAGTTGGAAGCAGCTTCCTGGTTCTGTATCATGGTGAGAGTCAAAATGAAATGACTGCCAGGACATTTTATGAACAGGAGAGCCTGAGCCCAGCAAAAGACCATTTCTAAGAAAAGATTCATGCTTGTGCTTATTTTTCACTAGCTACTGTCAATTTTGGTCTCCTCTGCTACAGCTTAAAAGCTCTTCTCGTGAAGCTGCAGTTATGCTATATACACTTCATTTAGATGCTGATGCGTTGACGACTGTTCAGGGTAAAATTAAATAACAGAGAAGAATCACGTCCTTCCCAACAAGAATTATCCCTCTGAAACAACAGTAACATATTCTTTGGATTTACTCAGAAACATTAAAATCAAAACTTCTGCCAAGCAATATAGGAATGGAACAATTTCTAGTTGCACAATACTCTGATAATCTCTGATTAATCTCTGATTTCAAATGTTGTATTTGCCGATTCTACCTGCTTGCTGAAATCAAAAGGAAAAAATGTATAAATATGGAATATGTCAGTAAAATACTAAGAATAGAAGAGAAACTTTAAGAGCAGCCATTTTCAATACATCTGCATCCAAACGAAATAAATTCTCCTCGTTATTGGTATGCCTCCTTGTGACTCTTCTACTGCCCTCGCCCCATCCAATATTTTGCATGTGTATATTCAGAACTATAAATGGCATTTTTAGGGGAATATGGACTAAATTCTTATTTCACAGCATTTTAATATCACTGACAGTCTTGTTTTAAATAGGAAATCAAAATTAGTGTTCTTAGTTGGCAGAGCTCTACTAACTTGGTTGGCACTTTAATAATTTCTATCAGCTACAGACACAGCCAGTTGCTACTAAGAAGCTGCAGTCTGTGCCCCAGCCCAGCCAGCAATCAGCTCCTGTGAGAAGGCACCACAGCAAACTCGACTGAAAAAGCACAGAACCTCTTGTCATTTTGCTTTGAAAATATTATGCATTTTCATGAAATTATGCAAACATTTTGCCAGGATGGCGATAGCTGCCATGATAAAAACTGTGCGCTGCATATCCCAGTTCTTGCATGAAAACACTTTTCTAAGAGATTCATGATTGTTCTAGTTATGTCCAAATTTTCCTCAACTTCAGCTACTTCCCTATCTGGACTTGGCTTACAGATCAGTGTGCCTTGTCTTTAACATAGTCTGCAAAAACTGCCGTTCCACAAAGTCTAACCCCCCCAAACCTGGTATCACAATGCAAGTATAAAGGCACAACAGAATGTGAGTCACACCTCAGATTATCAACTGTGCTTGCAGAATCGGATGCCACCAGAAGCATGAGCTCCTGGGGATATAAAGGAAGCCAGAGCATAAGGTCCTGGTGCCAATGGTGCAGTTGCACACCCTGCCTCTTGGTAAATTCCTCCTTCACAGTTATGTACAAAGCCACAGCGACTCTTCAAGCAGCCATTAGGTGCTGCTGCAGGGTTATTAATCTGCTAGCCTGACATCAGTGAGGAAGAGTAAGAACAGTTAAGAGCACCTGATGAAGTTCAGTTCTCACACTACTTTTTTTCCCCAAGTTGCTTGAAAAATGCTGAGAGAGCTGGGCCTGTTCAGCCTGCAGAAGAGAAGGCTGAGGGAGGACCTGATCAGTGTGTATCACTGCCTCAAGGGAGGCAGTGAGGAGGAGGGGGACGGCCTCTTTTCAGTGGTGACCACTGGTTCTGTATCATGGACCAGAGGAAACAGCCACAAACTGAAGCACCAGAAGTTCCACATGAACTTAAGGAAAAATTTCTTAACAGTGAGGGTGACAGAGCCCTGGAACAGGCTGCCCAGAGAGGTTGTGGAATCTCCATCTCTGGAGATCTTCAAAATCCGCTTAGACACAACCCTGGGCCACGTGCCCTAGGTGACCCTGCATGTGAAAAGGGTTGGGACTAGATGATCTCCAGAGGTCTCTTCCAACCTTAAGGATTCTGTGCTTTAAGGTAAGCCCCAGAAAGAGATATTGGAATATGGTTACCCCAGACAGAGCAGTGCAAGCCTTGCTGCTTCTCCCTGCAGAAACCAGACCTGCTGAGATGACTTTGCAGGCCACATTAGGTCGACAGAGTAGCCACAACTCACTCTTTAGATGGGTAGATGATTAGATGAGCTGAGAGGCAGCAAGCTACATAGCAGTGTTTTCAACATATTGGGGTCTTTTGTTTTGATTTGTTTTTTTTTTTTTCAGGGAAGACATCTCAAGGCAGAAATTAAAAAGTTTCCTAAAAATAAAAGTGTTTTGGCAATGATCTTTTTGGCATTCTTTGGTTCTGCTGCAGCCAGAACAATAGATTTTCCTTTGCCCTATTGGCCATAGCACACTAGCAACATGCTACCTTACTCCATAAATACTGATGTCAGCGGAATGAGTCATTTTCTTATATAAATGTATTAGTTTTTAACTGGTGATTTCAAAATAGTCATTTATAAATTTAGCCTTAGCCACATTCTCCAAACAGTAGCAGTAGGTTCTGTTCTTTCCATAAGCATGCTACACTTCTAGTTACCTCCACCAAATTCAACTACATTTTTAATTTGGCAAGGTTAATGGTTCAAATGTTATTGTTGTTAATTTGCACAGATGTTTACAATGTTTTTAAAAATTCTTTTATTTTCTCCTTGTATTTCCAGTTTACCTCAGAAGATTAATTGCCTGGCTCAACTGAATGCCCTCCTATTTAACATGTTTATTGAACACGTTAAGTTCTTCTACATTCCTACTGAAACCTCACTCCAGCTTTAAGCTGATGGGAGATCATGAACTTTGTCCTGTTGGATGGATTTCCTGAGACTCTCAGAGTGATCAACAGGTTTGCAAGATCAGAGCAGTGCAGTGTGAATCCAGAGGCCAAGTGCCTGAATAATACAGCACAGGGAGAAACACATCATTTATACCATACTCACACAAGAATAATGGTCAGCAGCAGGAAAACAACATGCTGGCAGGTAATGTTGCAGCCTCTCAGTGCTTTCAACATTTTACATGGGAAAACATAGCTCCCTGTTTTATTTTTTATACCTTCTAAAGCTTCCAGGCACATTGCTTCTCATATCTGGAGGCTGACATTTCCAGGAACACAATACTTGGATTTGCATGGGATATGCTTGGACAGCTGGACCGCGACCTGACAGTGCATCCCTGATGAGAGCTGGGCAGAACTTTTAGAAAAAAAGAGGTGGTTTGAGTATCTTTGTCAGAAGTTACTGATTTGTGAAAACAGGAAACTTTTTATAGACGCATACCTACCAATTTTGACTAGAAGTGGTTTTTAGACTGGACTTTCTGGACTGAAGTAGTATCCTCACCAAAATATTTAGTAATTCAATGTCAACAAGAGAACTCTGTTTTATGTCCTAATTCACAGCTGTCGTTATTCCTGACAAGTGCCTTTCTACAGTAGGCTAGTTTCGGTTAGTTAGGAGCATCTCAGATTTTCTTTTAGTTTTCCTAGTAGAAAGGAGTCGCAGAGTTTGTATCCCAAGTCTTTCAGGCACTGCTGCAGATATGGCTCTCCAGCTACCTGTACTTTTAAATACAGGTAGACCTGTATTTGGAGGTCTCCTCCAAAAAGTCACTGTATTTTGCCTTGAAGTGTCAAAATGTCATTGCCTCGTGCCTTAGGGCGGCAATTCCACCTGCATAACCACTCCTCCCACACCTGTGGGCGCTCTCAGGTGGTGCCTACGTGGTCCTACATCACTGTGACGCTTCCTATCCCTGCCAGGGCATTGCACAAAAGCTCCAACACGTTCTGACCAAAGCTGAGAACTGACTCCGGGTGAGAAAACAGGGTTTTTCAGTGTTCTTCCTGTTTTCTCTAGTGAAGACCAGGTGTTTGATTACACCAAAACATGAATGTTGATTTACATTATTGTGAGAAGGAAAGGCTATTTCACAAAGTAAACTGCTCTTTCTTCCATAGTTTGCCTGTGGGCAGTACTTACATAACATACAGCAGCTAGCTCCTGACGTAGGATATTCGCCTCCAGGCTTGCTGTTGTTTTCATTGGATTTACTCCATTGTCATAAACTGTAAACTTGGTTCCCATAAGATTTGATCTATCAAAAAAATGGAAAAAGAAATTTCCTTTTGTCAATAATACTGCCTGAACCATATATTCTTTACTGTATTATAGCCCTAAAAGAAAGATAAATAATGTAAGGTACAAGTAGTTGTCATTTCAAATCACAACTGAATAGCAACTCCTGGATTATAGGCAATAACGAAAGTGCAAAGGTACAGTACAGCAGAGTACAGTAAAGGTCCCTATAATCACCTCAAAGGGTAATATAAATAATAAATTATTAATTATTAATAATAAATTTAGGATGACAATAAGCAAATGTTAGAGAGATGTTTCTTTGTTTTGTTTGTTTTTAAGAATATGTTTGCTTTTTAATATTTACTTTCTTACCTGTTTGACCACCAGCTCTATTAGACTATAAACAGTGATTTTCATAAAGTTATAAGGACAACTTTTACTATTTAAATGGATGTCATACAAACAAGTGCAACATGAGATTTTGAGCATATTATTACTCTATTTTCTTCATCCTATGTTTACATTATGGTAGCACACTAGGTTTGAGGATCCATGCAGGCAAACAGCAGGGGGTTAAAGGTCTCTTTCCTCAGGCACTCACAATCCAAACACATCGAGAGATGCCAGGCAAATACGAGCAACAGAGATGTACAATGGTACAAAGGCAGAAAAAAAGCACGTGGTTCTAAAAGAACTGCACTACTTGTAAATAAGAGGGCCTTTCGTATGAGGCAAAAGACAATTTCAGAATATCTAAGCGACAGAACCTTAGAAGTGTTTACATCAAGACGGCCTAGGCACAATCTGCTGGCGCTGGAAATCCCATTGGATTGTCTACATCTTTAGGTGTCTGTACACCACTGAGAATCTGGCCTTTGAGCATTCTAACAGCATCGATCCTCCTGACTTTTAATAAGTTGTTGCCTCTTAAGTACTTGAGACATTTGGAACACTTGCCTCATATGTGAAAATCACAGAATCACAGGTTGGAAGGGACCTCAAGAGACCAGCTAGTCCAAAACCCCTGCTCAGCAGGGACACACTGTAACACAACTACCACACAATATTATAGTCAAGATTGTCATTTAAAAGGTCAGAGTGGATTATAGTTTTCTGAATTTCAAATTAAATTTCCATTATGTTAAAAAAAAATTCAGATGTTTCAGTGTTTACCTCAGTTTTCCAATAAAGCTCTCTCCACCCCGAGACAGGTCAGTTGGGTCTATGGAGATGAGGTAATTAGAGGTTTTGCTCTTCTTTCGTTTCCTTCCAGCTAACAGAAACACCTAAGCAATGAAAGAAACATTCTAGAATGCCAGAGGGACTCACACACGCTGTCTGTTGCTTTAAGGAATCTACAAGGCAATTTTTCTATCTTCCAGGATCATTACCAAAGGCACAGAATGTCACCTGAGACTTAGCAAAAACAGACAAAAATCACACAGGGAAAGTAACTTTTCAACCACTCCGTTCATTATTTATGGTTTAAATAATTAAACCTGTACTATTTTGTTAAATGTTTAATTCTAAGCTGCACAAACTCTTCTAGTGAGATTAAAAATAGACGCTGTTCAAACCACAAAACGCAAGGAGTCCTAACTGCTGACTGTCACATTAATCTACCATGCAGGGATTCTCTTAAAGCCAAAGACTAGATATGCAGGAAGAAAACAATTGGAACAAAGTCGTTTTGCTTTTGGGACAGTGTAAGGAAAGGAAACATCTATCTAAAATTGTCAGACTTCTTCAGCCTTTTAATGATTTTTATATTCAGATGCAACTGATATGCCATTCAAGTTATTTTATGACCTTTTTACCATGCTCCCTTTCCAAGTGGAGGTAATAAGTAGGGTACATCCCTCGATCCATTCCCTTCTTGTCTCTTGTGATTCTGCACTTGACAGTGATCCCCTGGGGTGCAGGTCTTGCAGCAAATTCCTCCAGGTCATCAACGTGTATGAGAGGCTCGTTTGTGGAAGGACTAGGGGCTGAGGCTGCTTCCTAGAACAGTAAGCAACAGTCAGATCTCCTCAGCGCTAAGACATAAAGTTATAATTACAGAGTTAAGACATTTCATGACAGCTGCACTTCAAAATGCAAACCAAAAGGGAAATACAGTACTTTCTGTTGCAATTCTTCAGTGGCCTTCAAGGCAGCTTCTCAAGTTAGGCATCTGTCCCCATTCAATCTGTTGGGCTCTTGGCGACTACAAGCCCGTGGCGCAGATCTCTGCAACGGTGATGTTCACTACTCAGACCACGTTTGGCAGAGTGGAACAGGGCAGCTGCACGATTAGAGTGTTGCAACAGCATCGAATCATCTTTGGCCCACACCTCCCCTTCCCAATATGTTTCTCTTTTGAGAAGTCATGGCAATGAAAAACAGTGCTGGTTATTGACAAAGGGAAGAAATGGGCAGATTAGGCCCTAGAGAGCTGTAAAAGAAATGAGAAGTTCGTACAGTACAGAAAACAGTGGGGCATCACCAAGCGGTTTAGCCAGTGTTTGTGATGTAGAATATTTAAATATCTCTAAGTCTTCTTTTATCTCTGGACAGTAGGAGCAAAAATAGGGTGGGAAACTGCACAGAAAAAGGCAATAGACACCCAAAGAACCTTCGGAGTACTTGCAAGAGACAGTAAATATTGATTGTTTATCTTCCTCTTCATTCAAGCTCAGACAAGGTTTGCTATTCTTTTATCCGAGTCATTATTTTCATTGATTCCTTCTGTGAGCACTGAGAGTACCACAGCAAATGACCATAGAGATACTCTGCTGCATTTTAATAGGAAACGAGAAAGCCAGGCCTCTGCTGACTGCACTCACAGCACCCAGACACCCTCGCTTGTTCATACTGACCCCCTACCTTATTGGACTTCTTGCTCGTGGCAGAACTGGGCCGGGTGTTACTGTTTAACTGTGAAGAACTGGAACTGTCTTCATCTTCCTCATCCTCTTCCTCATCAAAATTCATGCTGCTCGAAATGCCTGAAAAGAAAGCATTTGCCTGAAATACTAATATACAAACTGGAAGCAAAAATATCATTTATTTTATTGTTACACCCTGCAGCTTACAGGTGAGAAGGTAGGCAGGCAGGAGTTCCTTGTGTACAAATACATGGATGAGACAATATCTGCCCTGAAAGGCTAAAACATTTCAACAAACGAGAAAGGAAATATGATTTCCATTCTACAGAGAGCACCAAGTTACCCCAAAAAACACAAACAATATCCACGAGGAATTAAAATATAAACCTCTTTTGTTTGGTCAAGTGCTTCTAACACAACCCAGGATCTCAAATCTTAAATTGGAGCTGATGGCACAATGCATACAGCTATATGAAGATCCTAACAATTAAAGTAGGAATCCTCCCACAGCATACTTGTACTTCATCCTATGGAAACTCATGAGAAGCAAGTCTTAAAGTGAGAAGAAACATTGATATCAAGGAAATGTTCTCTTGAATATTTATTTGATGCAAAAATTGGAGTAGCAGCTCAGGATAAAGGAACTTCCATCCTCAGCTTGAGACATTTCAAAGGGAACAGAACTTTGAACACCAGAGATGACTTGGCAGCAGAACGTGTCAATAGTGGGACATTTGCCAGGTCTAGTTTTTCAAAGAATATCCTGCAGATGAAGCTATCCGGTACTTAAGTTCAAAGCCCACATGGAAGAGGCAAATTACACAAGACTAAAAGAAACAAAGGAAGGGAGGCAGCGGGAAGAGAAACACTGGTCCAGAAGTTCCACTACTGGCCAGTCAGATGCAGAAGGATAAATGCAAAGATTTCTGGAGGCAAGCAGAACGGGCATAATTAACTTATTTCTTCTATACTTACCAGGAATATGATCCAGGGCGACAAGACTGGATTGGGAGGTGGAAGTGGACCAGGATGTATTTGCATGGGGATCTGGGAAAGGAAAAAATCCGTGGGCTTGATTCTGCAAACCTCAGTTGTGCGAACAAGCCTGGTTTATCAACAGGACTAAGGGACTGATGGACGGAGTGACAATGCTGCTGCCAGAACTTTCAATTATGCTTTAGGGAAAAAACAGTTTACCTTTCACCTGCTCATATCCGCTGTCACCCTCCTTTTCAGCTCTTTGAATTAAGTCAGAAAAACTGGAATTGCAGAATTGAAGCTTCACCAATGAAGCCTCAATGAACTGAGGCATCACCAATGCTATACAGTTGTATCACAGACGTTCCTGTGCACTGTATGCCCTCCGGGGCAAGTTTTGGACCTTATAGAGACATTTAGGAAACTGGCAAATGTGAAGACTGTGTTATCTATTCAGTGTTAAATTTTAAGGAAGCCTGTCTCTGCCCTAGTAACAGAGGACTAAAACCAAAAGGATGACCATTTCCTATAAGAAAATGGTTCAAAAAAAAGTATGTGGTATTTTGTTTGCAAGTAGCATATTCTCTTTGCATTGTTTTGTAACAGAAACTGGATTTCTGAGGGATCCTTGGAGAGCACAGCTAAGAGACATACAAAAGTTCTCTCTCTAAAGTCACTTTAAAGAGCAGAATGGGAACAAAGCAGGGTTAAGCAACTCTAATGGGAATCAATCTGTTTTTTCCTATTAGGCCAGTTAGCACTTTTCCATGTGGTTTTTTCTTTACTCCTGTTCCAAGCAGGCGTGGATGAGTGATAGCAACTCTAAATGGTCTTTAGACTAATGCAGACCTAGCAGTAAGGATGTGCTGTAGGCTGTGAAACACAATTGAGAATCCCTATGAAAAGTCCTAGCTCTACATAAAGGTTCCCATGAATCTTGACATACTCAAAATTATCTGCCAAGCCTCCTCCACTGGCATCAAGGGGCAAACCAAACAAGGAGAGTAAAAATACTTTGTGGAGAGACCACCAGTCCTGTCTTCATACCTTGCTTTGTGTCTCACAGAGCACAGCCTTGTTGTTAATAAAAATAAGTAAATCCCTGCATTCTCAGTTAAGACAAATGCATCCACATCTAAGCAAACCAGTGGAACAGTTTTAGCTGGTGTCTCTGCCAGGAGTACACTCAGACCTTGCTAAGAAGAGGTTTTACTGTACTCTTACGAACATTAAAGAACCAGAGGGAAAAAATGCTTCCACTGAAAACAGACCAAAAGACAGAGAGGAAGCAATTTTATGTTAACCTGAAAAAGAAACATCAAAAATAGAAATGACCTCCAAAGCAATAAATCTGAGAGACCTGACCTAATTTGAGAATTTGTAAGTCAGCTGGGCACTAGTAACTAGTGTGTATAGCAATAAATATTCTGAGCCAGACTTTAAGACAACACAATCACTGCACAGATCAGAACCTGTTACTCATGGCAACATGCATCCCATTTAACTGCCCAGGAAGTGCACCACTTGGAGAAAACCTGCCCATTGCAGATGAAGTAGCTCACATCTGCAGAATAACCCAGAAAAAAATGAATCTTAGTGAGAACTGCTCTGCAGATGAGAGGCTGGCATTGAGGTATGAATAGTTCATTCTAGATGAGTCAAGTCTGCACTTATATTTTGCTCCTTATACACAAAGAGTTGATTCTTGAAGCATCACAGCAGTCTTGGCTCAGGCCACCTCAGCTTCAAAGGCTGTACTCTGAAGAAGAACTCCCAAGCAGTTGCCTTCAGAAAAAGCTTTGTGAAGATTTTAGGATTTCTTCCTTCCTACAGTTACTGTCTGATGAAAGCTAACGGTGCCACAGGAAGGAAGGAACAGGCGCATGAATGCCCGTGTACACAATCTATCTCCCGAATCAGGCACGCCTAAAAAAAATCCAGCACATCTGAGAGCCCAGGATACCTCCAAGAAATGCTGCAGAATACACAGCGCTGTCATTTTCACCTCTGCGAGCAACACTACACATCGTGAAAACACGAATAGAGTTTAACTAACAGCAAAATTAAAGCTAACATTCTATTTTAAATGTTGCTATTCCAAATGCTTCTTCAGTCCTCAAGTATGTGATTTCCAGAGCTCTATAATGGGAAAAAATGTGAACAGATGGATATAAGCACTAACATCTGCCTGGTGCTTCAGCAGGGGTACAGATGCAGAAGCCACATAGCACTGATAGCACTTGGGAAGCTCTTGTTTTTTGGTCACAGAGAGCTTCTTTACTGTTTAAAAGATGCTACTGAACGTACCAGTTACTAAACTGTAAGGCAGAAAAAACAGAGTCCCAATCTTTGCTGAGAATAATGTTGAGAGTGAGAACAAGAGGCATCAACATAAATTAATCAGTAGGAATAAGGAGGCAACTTTGACTACTTACCCTTTTTCTGCAGTGCTGTTCTAAGATCCTGCTTGTTCTGCTGTTGCTGGCTGCTAGCCATTTTCTCTTCATCATCTTCATCATGGCTCGATTGTCCAACTGTGAGAATCTGCACTTGACTTCCTGTCTTCTGAACATCCTCTTGAAAAGCAGCTGGGCCATCAATTCCTTCAGATAACAGTAGAAGAAATGGTTGTAACCGTGCCACAAAGTTACTGAGAAAAGAATCATTCATAAAAATATCTTTTCTAAGAAACAAACCCCAGTGACTAATATTGAATAATATTTTTGAGACTTAAACAGGAATAAAACAGGCTCCAGGGCATGCGTCTCGCTTCCCAAGTACTAAAGTCTCCCCCCCTCCTTATCTATTGATTTGCTTTAAACACAGCTACCTGGGAATGAGTTCTTGCCTAGAAAGCAGTAGTGCTGATTATAGGTATAGACAGAGTTGATCACATGAAACCCATTCAGTTTCTGAATGCTCACATCCAAACTGCCTCAAAAGCATGCCCAGACCTCTGGGATATGCAAGGTGTGATGCATGTGAGAGAAGGGCAAGATGTTGTCTCCTTCAAGCCTTTGCACTTCTGCTGCAGCATCTCCATTCCTGTGGGAGACAGACCTTGGTTCCATTGCACTCTGAGGATGCCAAGCAATCAGAACACATTAGAACACAAACTCTAACTCTGAGAGACAGTTCTGAGTTCTACCTAAGAAAACTGTAACAATGCTCACTAAAAATTTCCTGCATGTGCATTTTTAAAATGCTCACACCTGTGGACTTCTTCAACTTTGTTTTTAACTTTCTCATCTTTATGTGCCCATTTTAATAAGTCTAACTGCCCTGTAATTCATTTGCACTACAGAATCTCAGAGAGATTACAACCACGATCAGAATTTTATTGCTTTCCTCCTCACCCACAAAACACCAATGTCTGTGTCCTAGAGACACTGAAAACTAAACAAAGACACTGGATAGGTAAAGAAAGTGCACACAGCTCTCCCAAAGACACAGAACTGGTTCAAAAATAGATAAATCTGAGTCCCATACTATGCTCTATGTCTGTGTACTAATGCAAAGACACTGTCACTGCCAACCAATGCTTCAAAGTTTCAGAGATCTGGGAAACTCGCATATAGATCTAGTAGTGTTTACCTAAGGAAGAACTGGAGGTTAACGAGATTAAATATGTCTGCTAAGTTTCTATATTACCATACAATCAAAAGACAATTTTCAATCCAATGGAGAATTAGCAAGCATTACAAAGATCTACGTCAGTAACAAAATATGTTACTCTTCATATCAAACAGCGAGGAGTAAATCCTGTTAGAGGAAGCTGGAAACAAGACTTGTTCAGACTGTGGTCTGCGGCACAAGTCTCTCAATAAACCATTTCAACCCTCTTTGATAGCCATTGTTAATTTGCATTAAAAAAATACATTGTACATTGCACATGCTTTACTGTACTTCTCCATACTTGCTGTCAGTATCACTGTGGTTTGAAGCACAAATGCAAACACTCTCTGGACCAGCACTGTCCGTGCAACTACCTAATAAGATGGTGCTCTGTACTGCCTTAGAAAGCTCTAGACTGTCCTGGTTAATGGCACAGAGGCTGCTGCTTCTGATGCTCGCAGAACATCTGCACTCCTACCCTGTGCTGTCCAACAGCCTGTATTATTGGGTGTCAGCACAAAGGTCATGCTGGTAGGTCACATATTTAAAGAAGAAAAATCGATTTCAGCATTCTGAAGAGTGCATCACTGGTAGAGTGTGTTATTACTAAGCACTTTGAATGGTTCCACTGGTGACCCCACTTGAGGGAATGGAAGATGTAGCAGGATAGAAAAAAGCATGGAAAAAAACCCTTGAATTTTTGCTGCAATATAATTTACAAAAAATGTAAAGATACTTGCTGCTGTAGATGCTTGTAGCATCTTGATTGCTTGTAGCAAATACAAGATTAGCTACATAATATTTGTGTGTGTGTGTGTGTGCGCATTAACAAATCTATGTGTGCAGATATAAAACGAAGTGTGAGTGCATGTACATTTTGATACATATCAGGTTGCATGTGTGCATCTTTGCAATCCACAGTTCAAAAAATGATTTTATTACCTCCCACCTAATGTCTGAAAGCATTTCCAAGCCTAAACAGCCACGAGGACTCAAGGTGGATCTTTCCCTATGTTCTCACTTTCCTTGCTTCATTGATCCTTGCTCTTCTATTCAATAAAAATAAGCCAGCCCTATCTAGGAACTCTGTTCTTCAACTACCTTCTAGTTCAAGAACAGGGTCAAGAGAGGCAAAGAAGCCGAGCAGGCTGTGTCAAAAAGGACTTTATTGCCAGTATCCAGGTTTTCTATTGCTTTTCTGAAACGTCAGGCAGAAGTGAACTGATGAAAAGGCCCTTGCATATCTGCCAAGTAGCAAAGGAGTTGGTTGTATTATCTGCTAGGCAATTCTGAATGAGGACACAGAGGAAAGAGAAAGATGGAGTTCTTGCAGAGAAAAGCTTCTGGCAAAATGTGACACGACCATGTCTCAGATGCAACCCAGAGGCACAAAATGACAGAGATGAAAACAAAGATTACCAAAAATTGCAAATCTCTGTAATTTGCATCCTATAAATGGCTACATATCAATGTCTCTATTTTGTAAGCACCTAAAATGCTCTATATAGTGTGTATAAATATACAGGCAGTACCTGGCTCCTAAAAACTTGTTATCTAGACACTGATGCAGAACACTGATTATTTGATTTTATCATTTAAATTCATCTAAATGCTATGAAATTTAAAATACGTCTGGAGGACTTGTATTGAACTTTGATCTCTCACTCTCTTTGCTTTGAATATCCGCAGTGTCAACTATCTACACAAAAACTCCAAACATCCAACACTGCAACAAGGGAAGGAGAGAAAAATATGTGGGATAAACAAAGAATAGGAGAGCTGCTACTGAAAGCCTTGGAAAAGAATAAAATGGAAAAAAGAGATTGCTTGATGTTCATGAGGTATGATAAAGAAATCTAAGCTTCCATGCACCGTAAAAACACAGAAGCTACAATAGATCAGAGCTAAACTTCCTCTTAAAACTGGACAGATATTAAATATTCCCTGAACAGAGAAAATCTCAGAGTCATTATAATATGGTGACATTACAGCATATCAATCATTACAGCAGAATAAGGCAATTAAAGACAGACAGACTAAAGTGGCAATTATGGTGATTTCACTGCTCAAGAGACAAATCAAGAATGATTTGATTAAGGGCAGCAAAGGAGAAGGAGAAAAAAGACTATTTACTACAACGTTATATTTCATCAGGGAAGCTTCAGAAAGGCAGCTGATGTATATGACCACTAGTTACATGTGAGCACCAGACTGAACAGAAGAAAAAGGTACCTCTATCGGACACCAGTAAATGCACTGTTATACCAATAAATGCACTGCTGAATAAACGGGTCACAGATGTGAATGTGCCAAACGACCCAGCAGCCAATGACAGGCACGAGCAGAGGGAGGCAGCTCTACAAGGCATTAGCTGAGTATCTGGCTGTGTAGTACATGAATCCCCATCAATGGGAACTTACAAGAAAAGAAACAAATTGCATTTATATACATTCTGTTGCATTTATATATGCAAACATTTTGCTGTGAAAAGATTTTTGAGTAAATGCTATTTCCTCTCATTTCCTATACATGAACACACAAATACAGGAAAGAATAATGAACTAATTATTTACAAAGAGGTTTTTACAGTATCTACTGTAAAAAGAAAATATTTCTAAATTATTTCAAAATAACTAGATTTATCAGTAAGCTGATATCAGAACAGGATTTCCAATGATAAAAGATGCTTAAAGCAAATAATATCTCTCTTATGTTAAAATGACCAATCAACAGTTGATATTTTTGAAATACTAATCTATCAATAAGCTAGACCACTGAGTATAATGTTTATTTCTAGAATAGTGGCACAAGAAAGTAGTATTGAAAAAAAAAAACCAAAAAAAACACAAAACAAAAAGAAGAACACACAGAAAATGTTCATGCTCAGAATTATTGCTTAGTACTCATGAATAAAATAGTGACAATGAAATAAGAAAACATATTGTTGGGTAAAACTCCCCTCAGAAGCAATTTATTGAAAAAGCAGAAGGCTTAAAAAGTCTTCAAAGCATCGATTTCTCTATTTTTAGGACCAAAGAATGTGTGGTGTATTCTAGTTGTCAATATTATGCAAGCCATTTCCAATGTGTGTCTGGTTGCACAGTGACAAATACCACAAAGGTATTTGTTTACAGAGAACAACTAGAAATATTGGCTTAAAAAAAAAAAAAAAAAAAAAAAAACAGACTTCTGGAGGTGTTTTAGTCCAAACTTCCTTTAGAACAGAGACTATTGCTAATGCCACACTAGGTTACTAAGAACAAGCACAGTTATACAGAGTCCTCCTTCAACATCAAACTCTGTATTCAGCTTCAGGAGAACAAGAAAATCGTAGCAGGGACAACACTTCCATAAATCTGTATCTGTATGAGGGAAACCAAAATGCTTGCTACACAATAAAGTTCATGTGTTGCCAAAGCATAGCCTGGAAGTGCTCTCAGATCAGGAGTTTCTTGGCTGAAGCTCATTTGTTTCTCCTTCTGCCCTTTCTATTTAATACGCAGGGAAAGAAAGATAAATCTACCCTGCATGAACTCTTCTGCTGTCAGACAAGGAAGTGCTATGCTGAGAAATGGTGCTTCTTGCCCAACAAATGGTGCTGCTTTGCTAGTTGGCCAGCATTAACATACTTGCTTGTTACATACAAAAAATGGGACAGGATGCACAAATCAAAACGGACAGACAGGCGTGAAAGAGAAAAAGGAAACATGAAAGAAGCAAACCAAATTAAGGAACCAAATAGCCATCCTGGCAGAATAAACGCTGTTTGTCAAAGCAGCTCACTTTGCTTTTTGACTCTTATAATGAGAGTAAGGAATGCCCCCCAAAATACAGAAATTTCATGTAACAAAAAGCAGAAACCACAGGAAAGCTATTATTTATTTGAACACTTAAATAAAAATCTGGACTGCAAATGTAAGCTTCAAAATTCTCCTTTATATTGCTTATGGCAATGAATGAACCAGTGCAGTTCAAAGCAGGGCTTTCCCAGGACGTTATTTGCATGCTATATATGCTATATTCTCAATTATACCAAAATGTTTTCACAGAATGATTTGTGAATTTTCCTATCAGATTTCACTTTGAACTAGCTCCTGGATTTGCATACTTCTTTTTTCCTCCTCAATATTCAGTATTATACTCAGCAGCAAACTGGGAGATCAAAGCATGCAGAAATACCAGTTTAATCAGTTGAACTACTACAGCATCTAAGCAATCTACTGCTTTTGCGGTCTCCTTCCCACAGAAATGATGTTTCTTTTTAAAAATAGGTATAGTGTGTAATGGATGTCATCATTAAGAGTGAAATACCAGCAGCAGTCACAGGTTGAGAGGAGTTGCTAAGCACCACACTACCCACCACAGAATTACAAAATGCACTGACCCCTAACTGGGGAGGAAATACTCAGCCCTACATAAGCAATTAGCCACAATCTTCTCTTGCATCACGCCCCTGTAACCTCATTAGATACAGGATTTCCCTCACATTTATCTGATCATAGTTTCATCATTCTCGGAGCCACTTAGAAAAGCATTACACTTCTAAGCTTCAGAGTATCATCACACCACAGCTTCAAGAGCTATTCATGTATAATTCAAACATTTCCACTCTGAATTAGCCCATTATTCAGGAGATGGAATCTGAACACTCTTTCTCCTTAAAGCACGAAGGGCTGAGCTGTTGCCCAGACAGGTAATATTCTCTACAGCTGAACAGTGAAGGAAACCTTTACCATGCTGTTTTACACGTGTATTGGCCCCTGCTTGTTTATATTTGTTAAATATTTACAATGGCCCTTACATCAGCTTTCCCCAGACTGCTAAAGGCTCCGAGCACTGTCCAGGGGGCAGTGCTCAGGCAGACACGGTGCACGAACGGCGATGCTTCCTGCCCTCAAGCAAACGTCACTCATGTTTATGATGAGCTAGGCCAGGCAAGAAGCTGAGCAGCTTCTGGTGACTAACTGGGGCTCCCACCGGCAGTCAAAGTCTAGTCCCTGGCAGATCACCTAATAGATCTAACCTGTACATCTCGTCATGGTGATCTAAAATCCCTTTGGAAATGGAAAGCTATTCGTAGATTTTCTGTTTCATCCAGTAGTAAAATATTCTGCAGTTTTGCTAAGGATGCAAGACAAAGTCAGTTAAAATCTCCCAGAAACACTCCAGCTTTACAACATGCAGTAATTATGATTTAAGTATCATCCTATAAAATGGTTAGCTACAGTCTAAGTCCAGCGCAGAATTAGTTTTTATGTAAGTTCTGAAAGAAGAGCTAGCAATTTTTACATTCAGTTCATGTAAAAATTAGCTTTTCAATTTTTGACTTGACTTTTATTTACTATTTTAAATCAGTTACTAGCACACATTAAAAAAATCTTAATTATATAATTTAAACAAATTTAAATCAATAAATGCACATGTAGGATAAAGTACCCTGCTGAAATAACAACTCAAGAACAGCAGTGAGGATCCTATCCTGGTTTTGTTGAAGTCATCCAAACTTCCACTTCAACCACTAATTTGTGCTGAGGAGCCATTTGGATAGAAATGACTGCAATTTAAGGCTGTTCCTCCAAATTGCATTACATGCAGATTGGTGCATTACATGACATTGGTGCAAGTCAGCTCTCACTTCCTTAAAACTCATGAAACGTGTCTTGTTGCACGAACACATTTTTCCTCCTCTAGAATATAAATATGTTGCTTCGGAGAATACTTGTTTTACAAACTTCAACCTGTCCTCACCCTCAGATTCTACAAGCTGAGACAGGACCCAAGTCATTCACATCTTCCAGTTAATTTCAGGCAATTTTCAACTATCAAAAATTCACTTGTATTCAAAGAAACAGAAATTAAGAAGGCTATTTTGCAATCACTTCAACATTTGACACTCAGCAGCATGCATCTAACCTTTGTGTTTCCCTTTCTTCTCCTTCCTGGCGTTGCCAGTCTGGCAGCTGGCAGTTGCTGCCTTGGTTTTTTTCGTTGCTTTCGGAGCTTGGACATCCACTACCACCTTTACATCTTCCTGTTCAGCCTCCTGCACTGCTTGAGAGATTCGGGGTAACCCACCAAAAAAGGAAAAACAGAGCAAGAGAGAGAGAGAGAGAAACAAATTGAGACGGCACAAAGGATTAAATATACATAAAGCCTAGGGTGTGATTGGTATTTCAGGCAATTAATGCAGAGATAAGATTTAAATAAGCCAGAAAATGCAAAGTAGCAGTCAAAAACTAAAGGTGTTTTTGGATAGGATGCATTTCCTAACTTTTTTTGCCCCTTTCAATAATTTATCACCTTTCAGGCCAAAAATAACATCAGAAGATTCATGTGTTGTTAAGCTAACATAAGCAGCACTCAGCATGAACACAGAATGCCTTAATTTACACTTTTTAGTGCATATGCTTACAGCTACATGCTAATTCCGTAAGCAAAGAATCATCAGAAGTTTTATTTTCAAAATATGCCTCTTATACAATTCCATATACCATGCTATGACTAGTAGAACCGCCATGCATTTATTGAGAAATTATAGCCCAGGCTGAAATTACAAAGTGCTCTCACTTCACAGTATCTGCAAATTAATTCTTTTGAAATCTCAGTGTCTAAGATACCTGGAGTGAATTGTGAATGTCAACATAAAACATGCAGTGCTGGCTATTTTCAAAATCAAAAGAGGTTTTATCATTTTCTAAAAGCACGACACACTTGGAGATCAGTATTTGAAATCTGTGAAAGCAACATACACAATAACTCATTCTTCTGGCCAGAGCAAGCCTTGAAGTGAAATAAAAATGAGTTTACAAAAGCATAAAAGCAATTACCTTCGTATGAAGCATACAGAAAATATCCAACTTCCCAGCCCCAGGCAGAGCAGCCTAGAGGTGGGCACAGAGGGGTTTGGGCACCAGCTGCTCTCTCTCTATTAATTGACAAGCCCTCTGGCTCCACGTGTCGTGGTAGGGATTTATCTCAGAGGAATATGATGCTGGCACTTAGGGCCTGCCACTATCCTTTTTTTCCTTTATGAGAAACTAAACATTTTATTTAAAATTATGCCTGCTGTTTTCTTGGAAATAACTGGTTGCTCTTCAGTTCACCTTAAAAAAATCCCTTTCCTGCAAATCCTTCGCCTACACCAAGAGCAATAGGAACAGCACTCAGAGGAATAACATGAAATGGTTTAGCTATGTCTCTGTAAACTGTAGCCTACAAACCCACCTCTACCCTTCCCTGGTACCGCAGTCTTTTACAAGAAACATTTCCTTCACAATATATTTAGCATCTAAGGAACTCATGAAGCACACACGCTCTCAATAAAGAGCAAGGACTCAACTTTCACAGAGAATATGCATGAAATTGGCAGAGGTATGTGTGAAAAGAGGCCCGAACAAGCAGCTTGTTGTAGCCCAACAACTCATTCCTCTGTCTTTAGTGAACCTGAATCAAAGCATTGCAGTTTCTTTGCCGAGCATCACTAAGCACTAGGGAAAGTGAGCAAGCCATAACTGGAGTGGGGTGCACACGGAATCACAGGAAAGAAAGGCACATAAATTGCATCGCGGCAGCTTGACTAAGCAGGGCACCAGAGGCCCTGCTGCAATGCCTTTAAATAGATGTATTTGCAAGAATCTGTTGCTTAGTCTTGCTTTAAAAATTAGGGTAGGTTCTTTCCATTGCTTCAAAGATGTTAATTGCGTTTATTATTGAATTTCAGTACTTTTCAAATAAGCTACATTCAGGTCAGTTGGGGCTCTGAGAACATGAATAAGCGTGGCTACAGTCATTCATTCAGACAAAACATTTACTTAGCCCAAAACAATGATTAATCAAGAAGGGATGAAATCTTCTGACATTGGTAATTGAAAAATGGAAGACTTATCTTCACTATCTTGTCAAGGATCCTTTGATCTAATAAGTAATAGTCTGCAATTTTATAAATTAGCTTAGTCCTATAACTTTCATCAAGATATATGTGACTAAGTGTAGAAGTGGGACTTCTACAGGAAAGAGAAGGAACATTTCCATTACTTTGATCTTTAAGGTGAAGACAAGAGTTCAGTCCAGTGGCCATTTGGAAGATGCTGCATTGCTGCTACATATGGGGACAGGGCTTTTGGACGTCAGTGGTGGATTTTCCATAGTAAGATTTAAACTACCGCAGGCAAAACCTGTAGCTGGGTTCATGAAACAGGGGATGCCCTGGTTCTAACTCCCCCGCAAAAAAAGCCCTGCCATTTTATTCTCAACTACTAATTAATCAGACAACAGATCCCAGCCAAGGCTCGTCAACCACCCCTAATGCTTTCTTTGCTGAGTGCAGTGATAAAGGAACTGTGCACTTTTACTACTGGCTGTACAAACTCAGGTGCGTCTCATTCTCTTTTGGTCTCTTAAATCACAAGAAATAGTTTTGAGATAATTGACAAACCATCAAATAATAAAAATGACATGATTTTAATTTTAGTGTTATTCAGACACGTTCATGTAATCAATTACTGAACACTAATCTCCATGTTGTAATATATAGCATTATTTCTGAATCTGAACTAAAGAAACAGGAAAACCGCAACAAGCACTCTATTAACACAACACAGGGTGAGCACAAGAAGACTTACAACAACAGAACAAGGTATTTGCTTTCCCTTGCTTTGCCAATATTTTAACTGCTAGAAGTAGGGAAAAGCAGTTTCCCTCATGAGCAACCCATGTGTTCAAGAGTACTGCATTTTACAGGGTAGAGCTACAAATGGCTCAACATATTCAAATGAATAAAAAAGGATGTTTTTCCATCTGTCACTCATGATCTCAAGTTCACGCAAAAAATTAATTTCCAAGTAGCACGCAGACAAACTGCAATTATTCTTTTCATCTGCATACCCTTACAGCCTGATAGGAATTCTTGCACGCTCTTATGATCCTGGAAGGAAAAAAAAAA
>JAUBOD010000589.1:1531785-1541866 GCA_032353885.1 Nothura maculosa
TAAATCAGAGGGTAAGTTGTGTGTTGCAAATCCTTGGCTGAACTGTATAAAGCAAATATGCAGCCTACTTAATCAATGGCCTCTCACAGAAGAGTGAAAGCCAAAATGACTATCTAAGAAAACTCAACGAGAGGCACCTTACAAAACCAGTCAGCAGTTTCCTGGTATTGTTTGAGATGCTCTTGCGTTTCACCTGCAAGTAGCTTGCAACTATTACTTGTTTTATACTGATGATAAAGCTAGTTAAATACAAAGGCCGAAATTAGGATAATAGTCATGAAATGTTAGAAGTTAATCACATATTAGGACTTGATTTCTGCTTCAAAATACCATAATCCCAAGCATTACTCCTGCAACTAGGAATTCAGTCAGATTCCAGATCTCCTAAAACATATGTTAACAGTAAATTCACCATGAACTCCTTACAGTTCATACAGCTAACACTGCTGTGTTTACTCAAGCTGATTTTACAAAGGTGAAGATAATCATAAATGAAACTGAACGTGAATGGGTTGCAGAAAACAAAGAAGCGTATACAATAATTTGGAGCTGCTTGAAGACACAACCAAAACCTCCCTGTTACAAGGGAACTTCCTCAGAAGGAATGAAGCAACAGAAGAAAGATCCCCGTAACCTCCAGGGATCTGCTGTCTGAACACTGACGAGCGGAGAAATGGGAGCACATGAAATGCAGCTGGTAGTAATGAATTAGACTCCTTGGAGAAATATAATTAATAACAAAAGCTAAAATTATCTGTGGAAAACCAAAAGCAGGAAGATAAAGGCCAGTAAGGAGTTAGAGATGATTTATTAATGCACTAGCACAATAAGGACTGTTGATAAATCAAAATGCTTTAAAGAGTGTTGGCAAAGAGCTCAGGGCTGAAAGGGAGATTTCAGAATATATGATTATATTAATACAGTATTTTACCCACATGATATTGAGAGGTCAGGCAGCACTCCAAGAATTAAGAGTACAGTCTTATGCACAGAATATACTCTTTGCTGTTTTAAACACAAACATACCTTTCACAGTCAGGAAACAGGAGTATGAGAAATGTTTTGATGAACACATAAGTATTTTTAAAATGCATGGTTAACTAATGTCCACCTTGCAAGCTGATAGCTTGATACTCATCTGAAAACACTCCCTCATCATTCACGATCAAAGAGCAGAATGACATGTCAAATTTAACAACCCAGAGTTATGATTTGTCATCCAAAATCTGCACAACACAACCGTTTCATCAAGGCACACAGCCAAATGTCAGAAAGGAAAGTAATTTTGTTTTTTTACACATGGTTAATCTAAATCTCTACACTAGAGGCAGCAATGAAAATTATTTTGAGAGTCTCTAATTCAAAATATTTTTAATTCCAAGCATTTAAGGAAAGCCACATCTGCAACAAAATATGGTAATATTAATGAAAGCATCACTGGCACTCATTCAAATCTTTGCCTTATTCAGTCCTGTGAAAAGTAAATCTCTCCTCAATGGAAATGAACCATTTTCAAAGAAATAATATCACTCTTCTTCCCTACAAAAGTGCGCTTTCATAATTCACATTAAATGCAATTAAATAATGTAATTACTTTTTTGCAGTAACTAGTTTATCTCTGCATGGTTACTTAGCTCCAGGAACGCCCAGCAAACATTTGCAGACCCGTGCTCATTGCCAAATCCCGCCATCTCTAATCACAGTAGGATGTTTATTCCAATTTCCAAATTTTGTAACAAACTTCCACCAGATACCAATCGCTTGAAATAGCAGGCAGGCAGTTCAGGGCCTCAACTACACATGTAGTCCTAAAATTATATTAATACTTCCATTTTGGTGTACAAAGAAACACTGTAGTCATCATTTTATAGGAACACTTTATCTCCTTATACTCATCTGCGTCCCAAAGTTACCCTAGAATGTTGCATGGAACTATTTCTCCTATTAGTGTGCTTGTGTTCCTGTGTGCACAAATTATAAAAGCAGAGATTCTATTCATATTAAATATCTCTTTAATCCCTTCCAAATGATTAAAGCAGTTCCCTGCATGCTCCCTGATATGCCGATGCTTAAAGACAAGTGCTGGGACGTGTAATCATTTGAGCAGCTAAGTGGCATAACCACCGGCTAACACTGCAGCTCAACCAGCCCCTCCTATGGACTGGGGCGCTGCGGCTTCCTTTTATCTCAGCTTGTTCAACCTAACGCATGTCAGTTCCCACAGGTAACTCAAGAGTTTAGTGTTACTAATGAATTAGTCAATAGGATACTAGCCAAAGGCTTTTTTTAAAAAAACAGTTAAAAAAAAAACTTATTTTGACATGCAAGTAACTTGCAAGCTACAGGACTGCAAGGTACACCTGTGGGTAAAACATAATCAGGGCCTGAGAAGAAATTATCCATCTGGGGGATTTTGCACAATGAATTATGCAGTGCTAATCCATTTCCTCGGGGGCAGAGCACCCATATCCTTAAAAAGCCTGAAGGCACCCAGAGGAATTACTAATAAAACTTGATAGGGAGTGGAGAAACCATCTCATCCTACCTTGTCAGCTCTCTGCTTTGAAGTTATCTAAGAAAAAAAAAAATGCTGCTGTTACTCCATGAAGACAGCCTTTCAGCAGGGTCAGCCATTCACTCATTTACCAGGCTAACAAAACTAATATCTGACAGAACTCTGTGACTGCTCCATTTCATATAGAGAGTTAAAATTGATCCCAGCATTTTCAATTCTAGTCAACAGAAACATTGGAAAGCGTTATTGGTATTATCCACTTTGTGAACTGCCTCAGCTGACCTCAGTCACAGCCCTTAATATCTGCCCATCCTGTTGCATCTTTGATTGATTTGCTTTCCTACAACTCCAAACTGGATGAAATAAAATACACCTGCAAGCAGAGGACTAACAGCAATCACCCTGTGCATGCAGAGGCTCAAGAGCAGCTAAGGTCTCCTTTACATTGAAAAAAACGTACAATCAATTTAACAAAATATGCTGTTTTACTCTATCTATAAATACCTCCCCAGGCTGATGGTTCTTCTTTTTCAAGGCAAAAGTAATTTTTCCTTTTTTACTATACTCTCCAGTAATAATTCTGGAATGAGTTTTTATTCCAGAATAGAGTTGCCCATCAGAGAACCATTCCAGCACAGACAACTGTATCAGAGTGAATGATGGCAGTGTATGAAAAACAACTTCCCAATACCCAAAGCCTAACATCGCAGCATTGAAACCACTGACCTGTTTTGTTCAAAGTATTATAGAGATATCACTATCAGGGAGGGGGGGCGGAAGGGATGACAGGTGGAAAGAAGTGGCTCTTTTTTGGGTTTTTTTTGTTTTGTTGCATTTGCATTATAGGAATTGATTTCACAAACACGCTCATCCAAGCAATGAGGTTCATTCACTAGGATGTCAGCTTCCATCAAAGAGTCATTCTTAACTTAAAATCAGGATTCCCATAACAGAAACAAATGAACGGAAAAGAGCAGAATAGTGCTTTAGAAGCAGCCCAGCTGTCTCATGCATCCAACACTCCTACGTACAAATGTTTTCATTGAAGGGGGAAAAAAAGGCACAAAGCCTGAAGCTGAATGCCATAGTTAAAAATGGCCTTCAACCTAAATACGTACCATGAGAACACTGTATCCTGAGACAGTGAGCACATTCCCAAGAGAAGACCACACCAAAAAAGGACACTTCTGAAGCTCTTAGTATTTTCAAGAGCCATGTTCCTAACGGAGGATTTTACAAGGCAATAAAACACTTTACTAGACGATTATATTCTCCTAAATTGGCTTTTGGTAACTTCAGAGTTTATTACAAGGACAACTATCCCCAAAGATTAACAGACTCTGGATTGGCTACAAGGAATTTTTGCTTCTTTGAAAACTTGTCAAATACTGAAAGTGTATGACAGAAAAATTCTAAACAGAAGTGATTTAAGGAGAAGAAATTAGAACTCCAGTAAACTGTGTGTGTATAAATATAAAATATAAATATATAAATATATTAAAAAAGCACATAAATGATCAAGTTTGGCTTTAAAAGCGCAGCTAATCTCACTTATAAGGTCCACTATGGTGCAAACTTGCAAAATTCAGTTGATAAAATGTACCTAAAGTCATAGATACTGTGGTTTTCAGTTCAAGTTGCAAATACCCATAAGTATTCAAGAAAAACAAGCCTTTTGCTGTTACACTCTATTATTAATTTCAATTTAAGGATCTGGAAAGCAATAAAGGTGGAAAATCATTCTTCTTTATAATTCATGGAGATTTTAGCATCCTGGAATGAGATCCACAAAAGACAGATATTGAGCAAAGATGACCCAAATTTCCCCTTTGGAAATCCTGACGAAAAGCTTGAATCTACTCTCATTAGGGGTCTACAAGCATGAGTAATGAGCACAGAACTAAATAAAAACTAACTTCCTTGTGATTGATTTTTCACAAAAGAATTCTTTGGAGCCTACCAATATATAAATGGCAATATATTTTTTTTCTGCATGGCTGCAATACTTGAAGTTTCTCCGTCCCTTTTGGATTCTATAACCTCTATTAATAAAATGAAACTACATGGTATAAACTTCAAATGTTATTTTCTATGCGATTGCCTATTTTAAAGAAACTTAAGAGAAAATGCAGTATCTTTGAGACTTTTACAGCCAAACTTAGTTGAAATTGGTGAACAAGTTTCAAATTTATCCTTGAGGACAGGCTTAAGCACAGAAACATACACACAGAGACATTCACAAAGCAGGACAGCATAAGATGAAGCATAGGCTGAAGACACTTAAATATTCCCTGCATCAGCTTCTTCTCCCACATCACTGAAAGGGCAACTTGGTTTATACTTTTGAGACCAGCCTTGGAAGTTCTGATGTCTTTACTCCCAAATACAAATTAAGGTTACCAATTATTTACTAAAAAAGATTTGTTCTCATAGTGCACATTTAACATTGAGAGCATCATGCTTGCAGTAAATAGGCATGCGATATAGTCACATACCATGATACACGGCGCTGCTGTTGCTGTTAAGATATGATTCAAC
This sequence comes from Nothura maculosa, assembly GCA_032353885.1. Lineage (NCBI taxonomy): Eukaryota > Metazoa > Chordata > Aves > Tinamiformes > Tinamidae > Nothura > Nothura maculosa. Next base: position 1,536,839 of record JAUBOD010000589.1, read on the forward strand.
CAGAGGTGCTTGTTCTTCCGAATGTTTCATTCTGCGCGTTCTGGTGCGACCGTCCACATTGGACTGAACCATTAATGGCTCCTGGCGCTTTTTTTTCTGCTTCTGTTCTAGCAACGCTCGCTGAGAGAAAAGCAAAGAAAAGTATCTGTTACTGGACTCCAAACAACAGCTACCTCTGATGAAGTGCAATGGATTTCTTTATACCTGTTACAGCTTTCCAATAGTGAGAACCAGTAAGGGAGATACTGGGTATTACGTTAAAGGCAACCTTCCTCCCACCAAAATCCACCACCAAAACACTTTTTCCAGAAAATACAAAATAATCAAAATAGATCTTTCTGAGCAGTCTACCAATTGTCAGAGACTGCTTGGAAATAACTCTTGGGAAAACAACATTGTGTGAGTACTGGCTGGGAAGCAATGGGAAGGTGAGTAAAGGCACAAGACACAAAAGTGTCAATTTAAGTTTTTGTAAATCAGGAGCAGCTAATCTGCAAACTAAAATCAAGTGGTAAGGCTAGGCATGAAGCTAATTTAACAACTATGCAAGCTGACCTTTAATTAAACACTTGGATTTCTCAGTTATAACTGATGAAAACCAAAGTAGTACAGATGGGAGGCAGGGAATTAATTACCCTACCAGTCGTACAAGTTTTCTTCCAGATGCCCTCAGCGTCTGACGGCACCACAGGCACATCTCTGTTCCAGTCCTTCTCCACAATCTTAGAGAACTCAAAGAAACTGATCATTTTAATTATCCAGTATTATCTTACTACTTTTCCTTGCTCCTGTGCAGTGATTTTTGCTTTTAGAATATAGATGCAATAAAACTGGAGAACAAGAATGAAGGCTGGACAACTTTCAGGCCCATGAGATGTGCTGAACATCTCAACACGACCTTAGGAAGCTCAGAATCAAGATCAAAATTATGCCACAAATAGAAAGGATTTGAATTTGAAGATGAAACACGGGCTCATAAAACGATGCCAGAAGTCAATAGGACAAGAGAAAATTAAACACAATGTAACTGTGAACATGATAGATATACAGAAATGAATATATATGGAAAAATCAAAGAGAGAAATTCTAACCCTGATTAAAACTTAATGGCAAAAATCTCTTAGATTTCAGATAAGAGTTTCTGAATCACTTTGTTGTATAAGGCACATAGGAATATAGTAGCAAACAGACAACATTCCACAAAATACCGTTTACAGCCACAAGGGCTAAATGCAGGGAATTGAGAAGATGTAAAAACTTGATGGTGAATTTCTATTTGACAACATGCCTGCCAGAATCTCTTGTTTTTTATGGTCCCTGAACTCAGCTTAAAACAAGCCCTAAGTGGAGGGAGTGAGAATTACTCAAACATCAACCACAAGAAAAACTTCAGTCAAAGTTATACTTCTCTGTAAGCTGTAGCCTTTGTCTTCTCTTTTGCAATCCCCAATTGCTATATGCAATTTTCTGACAGGATACATCTATCAGTTATCAGGTGCGTGCCAGCAATTTTCCTTCTCCAAGATCTACATTTCAGAAAACAAGCAGCGTTCAAAATCTTACCTGTCTGTCAAGCTTCTGCTGACGCAAAGTACTGCCCTCATCATCCAGAACACTGCAAAGACAAAGGGAAAATAATTAAAAGTTTATCACTCAGACTAACACCAAACAGCAATCACTAGAGCCAATTCTTGCAAGAAATGACTTCCACTATGTTCTGTGGACTCACAGAAGTTGGCTCTAGGGAACTTCAATGCAGTTCATAAAACACACATAAACTGGTTCACATAACTTCAAAGTTTCTATTTAGCCAGATAACAGATAGATGCAAAATCCACAGTCCAAAGCTTGCTTTCTTTTCCAATGTTTTTAAATAAAAATGTCAACGTATACAGCAATGGGATTTAACTAAAAATTTGCATATAAAGCATGTAAGAAGTGAGCAGCATTAGGGAGCTACTTAGCAAATCAGCAGTACTTAAATTGCCTTAGAAAAAATAATTGTCTATTCTTTTGCACATTGAAACACAGAATTTATTACTGAATATCTGAAAAGTCACATTTACTGCCATGCAACTCAACTTTCTGAGACTGGCAAAACAAGTAGTACTGTGCACTGCTGTATTTACTTTCTTATTTGTTACAATTTGGGAGATTAGCTCCTGTTGCATTCAATCACTTTAATTAATCAGGTTTTAAGAACTAATGGTACTCTAATGAGAAAATTATTTTTGTACAGTAATTTATCAAACCACCGACTACACTTTATTTTTCCAAAGAACAAAGGTCTCGATACATTGTAAGAACATTATGGTTAAACACTGAACATAGATAATTAAATCTTTTAAGCTATAATATATCAACTGCAAAGGAAGTGCTACAGAAAAAAAGGGCTCTTACAAGAACAATTCATTTAATTTCCTCTTACCACACATATTCTTTTAAAAGATGAATTACTTTTTATAATCACTTTGAACTAAGAAGCAAAACCAAAAAAAAAACAAACCAGGACAGACAAAACTGGCTTCTAACCTAAATACAACTAAATTTGGGTGCAAATGAAATGTCAAAAAATACTGCTTCAAATACATTGATTTGATATGAAATAAATTAAAATAGAGCATAATGACATTAAGACAATCAGCATTACAAGCAAAATGAACAGTGAGAAAATTCTTGAACTAACTGTTTTACATTACATAAAGATAGGGATTGAATAAGAAAATGTTATTTCCATTTCACAGATAGAAGCAGCAGCAAAGGAAGTTTAGATGAGATATTTTCATTTACAATTCCTCCTTCCATTTGTCAACTGCAATTCAAAAAAACTAGATGGAAAAAAAAACAGAGAAACGGCCCATGTTAACCTCCCTGATCATTCAGATCTTGAACACCTGGCATGCTCCTGTGTCAAGAAGAACAGATTATAAAATCTTTCAGATTAAAGTTAACCAAAAAGTACAAGAATGGAGGCTAATGTGCCATTTGAACATTTCAAACTCTTTAAATATATATGAAATAAAAATCCTACAAAGTGAGAGCACTTGGCTTATAAGACACCATCTGTGATGTTCACCCAATTACATTTCTCTATATTCTCTGTACTTCCATAAAAAAACAACCGCTCTATATGCCACTGTTAAGTCTACAAATGAGCTTTCCAGCAGCACTGATGAAAAGCTACTGAAATGTTAGTCAACTGGAAGGTCGGTGATTCTCCCAGACCAAAGCCATGCTCCACAGGGAATGGTACCCAGGTACTTCAAACAAATTTAAATAAATACCTGCCTGGTGAAGCAAGGAGTCTCTGCAAAGACCCAACACCTACAAATCTCACTTAAAATAAAATCTGCTCCTGCATGAACACCACATGCCAAGCTCACCAGAAGCCACTTGGAAGAACAGTATCACAGCAGGGACACTGCCTAGACCTTTAAATGAAACAAAGTCTGAGGGCTGCCCTCCTGCTAGGGCTCATCAGGGCTTTCTGTCCCCAAAGCAGTTGCTCAATTATCTGATCTAAACTAAAACCTGAAGCTTCCATTTTCATAATAAAATGACTAATTTCTCTCTTGGGCCATGTAAGCGAGTAAGTCTGGCCAACAGTAGCCCAAGGCTATTGAAAACTAATTTGTTCCATTAATGGCAACAGCAGAAGAGCAGAAGGGGGGTTTCTCCCAGGCTATGCCCATACACAAGAGAAAGTGTTCAGGCAAGAGCCGGGTTCAGTCAGGTCCTTTTCTACCATTCCGGGTATCAGAGTTACCTGTGAGCTGATCTTTATGCTACTGACATCAGAAACTACTGAAAAAAGGAAGATTGCACTTCTTCCCATGAACCTTAATAGAAATAAAATTGTCTCACTATGCATTTCATGATAAATAAATAATAATAAAAAAGCTTGTTCAGGAATACAGCATTGCTTCTACTTCTTGTGCAGCTGTTCTTTAGATCCTTAAAAAGACTAAAAGAGCTAAAGCAGAAGGATGCTTAAAACAGGGGAGGGGAGGAGGAGGAGGAATATGAATACATATGCATGTCAGAATTATCAGCACCAAGTCAGCCATAAAACACAAGATGCAGAGATTGCACACTGTGCCAGTGTTCTGAATGGCAGCAAAAGTAATTCCTGCAGGGCAGAGGGCTGAAAGCAGAGACTGAATTTGTAGTTGTACAAATAATTACAGAACCAAATGCTTTATTTTATCTTCAAATCTTGACTGGCAAAATAGCTTTAAATAAAAACAGAAATGAAGGAGACCTGTCTGAATTGTCAGAAGCATTCGCCTCCTCTGGCTATTCATTGTACATTAGTTAATATTCACACAGCTAATTAGCCATGTCCAACAATTCTGTGTTGGGGATTTAAAAACAACAACAACAAAAACTTTTTAGCATCTTATATTTCCCACTAAGTCAACACAGGACTTGAACTTGCTTTTCCATCACCACTCAGTCATAAGCTCAGCATTTGCATCTCAGAAGAGATAACATCTTTCTCGATGGCCTGGAGGAGGTGACAGTGAGTGCTCAATCTGTCTGTAGATGACACCAAGATAGGGGACCAACTGAATCACTCCAGAGCAGGGCTGTCACCCAGAGGACCCAGGCACGTTAGAGGAAGGGCTCAGCAGCTCCATGGTGACATCCAGCCAAGTCAACCCACCTGGGAACAGAGTCCCCTGCAGCGATACAGGCTGGGGACCAGTTTTGAGAAATCCAATACAGGAAAGACATTGATAAATGGAAGCAAGTTCAGGAGAGGGCAATCAGTGTGGTCAGTGGCTGCAGAACCTGCTCCATGAGGAAATGCTGAGACAATTGGGCTCATTCAGTCTGGAAAAGTGACAGTTTCAGAGGAACCTGTCAGCAAGCCTGCGATACCAGGTTGTCCAGGGAGGCTGTGCCATCTCCATCCTTGGGGGTTCTTGGGAACCCAATCGGATGAAGTCCTGAGCTACCTGGTGGGACCTCATGGCTGACTCTGCTTTGAGTTGGAGGCTAGACTACAGCCCTCCAAAAGTCCCT
>JAUBOD010000589.1:1565153-1581096 GCA_032353885.1 Nothura maculosa
TTGTCCTCACTAACCTGGTGGATGGTTTCAGCAGCCTCCCCTCACCAGCACGTACAAATCAAAGCAGTTCTGTTTGTTCCTTTTCTGTAAGGAGCTGGAGGAGCTATTGTTTGCAAAATATCTTCCCTGGCAGCCAGACAAGAAGATAGGCTTTTAATGTTTCCCTCCTGGACATGAAATGGTAAGTACTTAAGCACCAATTAATTACTAAGCAAAACACATATTCATGCTTTCAAAGAGCACTGCTAAGAAAACAAAAAGGATGCATTATAATGAGATTTCTACTTTAAAATACTAAATTCTTCAAAGAGTAGAGTTTTCTTGCAAGGCAGAAGATAAGGCTAAACAACATTGCTCATGTAGTTTTAGAGGAGAAATTAAAAATAAAGAAAAAGAAAGCAAATAGTGAAAATAGATTTTTATCTCTGTACTAAATATTTTATAAAAATTACATGGATACAAAACAAGAGTCTGTGCAGATTTTAGGGAGATGACTAGCACTTTTTGCTTCCCTTGGTCTTACACAAAGCAGCCTCCTCTTTTGGCCTCTCTGCCCCTTTTCAGAAAGCGTCTAATGTCTCCCATATTATGAGCACATCTCATCAACGATAGCTCTGTGCTTTCTTTCCAAGCCAAATCCTGCTCCACCTTCCTTGCACTGACAGCCACACTTCCCTCTCCCTCTTTCCTGCTGTGAAGTCAGTTGGGCTCACGTGCCTGGTTCAACACTCGCCAGATGCAGAGCTCAGCTCCCGATGGCACATTTGCAGCATTGCTGTGACCAGTTTCTCCAACCATCTCCTCCAGGAGCAGTGAAGGAGTGATGTGGGAAAGCCAAACTGACCCAGTACAGGAATACTTCCAGATTCACATAACATGTATTCTGTATGGCTAAATAAATAACAAGTTGAACATACAGTATCATTCAGTGCATGAGCATTACATACTACAGAGGAAAGAATGTGAAACTAGTGGATTGGTGCAATAATAAAAGAAATGATGCATTCACTTAGAAGCAGGGAGCACTTTTGTGGAAGATTAAGAATCAAAAGCTGGATTTAAAGATTTGAAATAAAAAAGTAGTACAGGACAAGATAATTGAGGATGCTGCAGCCTCTGTTTTGTTGCTGCTGCTATCACCCATCACACCCATTCCTGCACGAATGATGTGACCCTGATCTCAGAGTTTACTGTCCTTCCATTCACAGCTCCACCTCCTTCCTGGAGTTAAACAGAAACTAGCGAGGTCCTTCAAAAAGACCAGGGCCTCAAAGGCCTGTAGGGAGGGATTTTTACTGTTCCTGCAGTACTGCCCCACCTTCCTCTGGACGCACAGTTAATCTCTGAAGCTCAGCACACTTGGAAACGTAAGCAAGAAGGAATCCTGTGATGGGAAAGTAGTAGAAAAAACTGGGAGGGAAGGCAGCCTTATGAAGTGGGAGTGAAGATAAGAAGAAAAGTGTGGGATTTCAGGATTTTCTAAGAGTTCATTCCAAAACCATTGATGGACCTTTTTCTAGCGAATACCAACATGTTTAGATATTTTCCGTATGCATGTGAAATACATGGTACACCTCTAGCAACCACAAATAAGCCATTGAGTTGAAGTGTAAATACTGGATACTTGGCCCAGACTTTTTGCTACTCTTCTTGCTGTGCAACTCTGCACCATGCCCCAATTGTGGCAAAGCTCTCAGAAAAGCACTTTTCAGAGAACCCTGCTGCTTCTTCAGGAACTGTTGAGCAGTCTCCTCATTCTGACACTTGCTATTTATTGATCCTTGTCTACACCATCTTCCCATATATTAGGGAGGCGGCAGTGTAAGAGCCTGCTAACAGCCAATGCTGTATTGTACTGCGGGAGCAGAGACGTGTTGAGACACACTAATTCCAAGACCTAAAGGAATTTTCCTCCTTGCCTCTCCGCATGTTTTCCAATTTAATTCATGGGCAGATGGAGTTAACAAAAAGATGTGTCCTTTATACAGAAACCACAAAATGAAACTGAGGATCACTGAAGGAAATGAAGTCAAGAAGAAACTGAAAAAAGCACAGCCAATCTAGAAAGCATTGAGAAGTTCACTAAAGGGTAATAGGTAAATTGATGTTGGAAAGAGAACAATAAATAAAGGGTGGAGGGAAGCGTACATACCAGCCTGCATACAGTCACAGAAAACTATCTACAAAAGGACATTAATACCTGCAGGCTGGAAAAAATATTGCCACAAGTATCACATATCATTATAATAGGATATTGGAGTAGGATGGTCAATTAGGAGTGAGTCCGGGGTGAAAGAGGTAGCGACATGCAGTACCTCAAACATCAGCAGAAGGTGCTGATGGAGATGGTTTTCTATTTGGCAGCATCTTAACACATTCGGAATGGCAGTCGATGGTAATGAATTTTTGTTGCACAAAACATGCCAGCCATACAGTAAATGAGCAACACTTGGAAGGAAACAGATACTACATGGTTTTCTGAGTGGCAGATTTGACTTCAAGTTATCTTCTTAAAACAAGTCAGTCTGTATAAAAACATATGATAGTGCTAAGTTACACTCACAGCACTTGGTCTCACCGAGTTCTGCTGTTAGAGGGTGTGCATCTCCCTTGCCATTTGCCTTTGCTAGCTAATATTAAGTAGCTTGATTTGTTTTTTTGATTTGTTGTTGCTTTTTGCTTTTCTGCTCACTATGTGCAGGCTTTCCAACAGATCTAAACATAGAATTACTCCAAGATAAGATATTGTAAAGCAGTTGGTGCATCAGATGCAAATGATGTTCTGGAAGGAAATATTTGGCAATAACTAGACATTTCAGAAAGTCCATTGGACTGTTCATTCTTCAGCGAGTCTAACAACATCTAGGTAGGGCTTCAGAAAGGAAGGGAGAGGCACCTCTGTCCCACTTGCTGTCTCAAGGACAGAACTGATTAAATGTGTTTATCTTGAGGAATGCCAGTTTTTCAGCAACAAAGTTATTTCTAAGGGATGCTCAGAGTTACATTCCCTATCTTCTGATCCCGTGTATCCCTGAAGCCATCTCTCATCCTCTATTTAAAAGAAAACATCCATGAATAAAGATAACATTATGAGTATCTGTCATCCCTGAAGAAGAGGAGAACTCAGTGCATCAAAGCAAAGCATCAAAAGAGGCAGCAAAACAGGAAGCTGCCATTTATCAAGAAAGTGTTAGAATGAGTTTCAGAGGGAGATTCTCAGGCCAGGCCCTGATTGCATGGCAAGTCACTTAACCTCTTTCCTTAAGCCATGGGAAACATGCGAGGCAGAGCCCTTAAACGTAAATGTCTGTCCCGACAGTCTGCGTGGGGAGCTCTGCAGCGTAAACCCAAAAACCAAACACCGTAGAAGATTATCCAAGCCAGTCTGCGCTAACCCGAGCTTGCAAGCCAAATACTTTGCCATGATATTTGTGAAAGCTGAAATGCTTCCTACTGGGCATTCATTTCAGAGATACTCAGCATACTGATTGTCACCAAGGGTCTTTGTCATTGAACCAACCAGCCCTCACAGACAGAATGAATTTCTCTAATCTGTCTCACAATAATAAGAATCTTCAGGAGAAAATTCTAAGAAAATAGCCCACAGAAAAACTATTTTCTGTAAGCATTTTTCATTAGCTTACAACAAACTGTGCTTTCTGAGGAAAAAAAAAGAAAAAAAAAACTGATCTACAATAAAACCAAAATTAGTGCAGTAGTTTCAACCATATCCCCAACAGTCAGGCTGTTGATGGTTAGAGTTTATCAAAGCTGGAAACTCCACAATTTTGAGGTTATCCGGCAAGATGTTCTTTTAGAAATGGCACCTTCTGTGAAGCAGCTCTGCAGAATTCCAGCAGTAGCTGCTGCGAATGTCGGGCTGAAAACAAGTTAGGCTTTGGACTCCACCCTTACCTCATTCTAGTGACATAAACGCTGAAAATTCCTCCAAACAAAAGATTAATTTATGCAATCCTCCACAGCAGGATGTGTAAATTATAGACTATGTGCATCAAAATAATACAGAAAATAAAGATGAAAATTTAACTTCCACAGCAGAGCAGAAAGCTCTATTTTACTGACAACACTCATAACCTTTAACTTTGCTAACTCATATTAAATGAAGAATCCCCTTGTGAGACATTATATAAAGGCACTCGAAGCTACAGTTCCCCACTTCCTAGTATTTGTCCAGAAGAAAGGTCAGGACTTATGACCAACATCTACAATGAACAAAGAGTGTCCTGGATGGCAGCAGAAGCGGAAGGTCCAGAGAGAACAAAATTTTTCCTTTATTGAATGTTTTCCAGCCTGTGTATATTCATTCAGGCACCCGGGAGGCCCGCTAGCCTTGCTGCCTGAGAGGTTTTGCAGGAATCTTTTGCTGTTTTAGTGGTTCCTTCTTCTGCCTGGCCTATTGCAGTATATCTGTCACTGGCCAAGACAACTGCAAAGAAATATATGGAGATACAGAAGTGCAAAGACTAAAAAAACCTCCTATAAGCTGTATCTGTACAATCCAGTAGCACTTCCATGAGGATATTATCCAGCCTCCTTCAGCCTTGCATCGAGACAGCCTACCTTCCTTCAGACCATCCCACGTTGCATTTAAAACTGAGGCCTTTTTCTACAAAATGGCTCCACATGATGTATGAGCATGGACAGGGACAGAACAGACCATCTTTCGCACAGAGATGCTCTATATGGCAAGATTATCATTTATTTATTGGTGCAAGTCTGAATAGCTTCATCTGAACTAATACCTCTTCTAACTTCATCCCTGTGCGATGTACTCTGGCAGGCAAATGACTAAGTTTAAAGGGGTGGATGGAGCAGCTAAAGCTCTTCAGTTTCTGCTCCAGAGGAATATAGCTGCTGCATGGTCAAGCACCAAATAAACGAAAAAAAAGAAAAATGAAGCTACACAATTGAAAACTGAGTTTGGTAAAACCATCTCTCTTGCTAACCAACATGCATAAGTGTTTTATGGAAAATACAGAGCTGCACTCAGTTCCTGGATAAAACCTATAATTATTTTATAAAGACATATAGTAATTGAGGATGATTCAGAGATAGCTGAAGAAATAGCAGCCGTATCAATCTTCAAGGAAACAGCTCACAGAACTACATATTTAAAAACTCCTCAAAGGCAATAGCTAGCTATAGTCCATCTGCTCATAAAAATCAAAATGAGAAAGAAAATACAATTATGACTTAAATTTAAATCAGATTTCAAGCTTTTAAAATTCTTCGCCCAAGATTGCAGGCACACAGAGTTTGGACCTCCATGGCCTATTTGAAAGAAGGGCTGGCAAGACACACCATCGTTTGTTCAGGTCTCTCCTTTAGGCCTAACCTGGGGACGTTACTGAATTTTTCTCTCGACTCCTACTCCAAATGGTATCTTGAACTTCATTTTCCATGGCCCAACCAACACCGCAGCCCACAGTCCTCTCCAGACCCCTCCCGGTCCTCTCCAGACCCCTCCAGGATGGGGTTCGTGGCCTGGCACTCGGTTGAGGCCAGGCCTGCTCCTCGGCAGGCTCCACAGCTGCTCCCTGCTTCCCTGCACCCTGGCATTTCCCAAGCGGACAGCCCTGAATAGCAGGGAGCAGTTTCCTAATTCAGATCAAGAAACTGCAGGAGGAAGTTGGATGAAAAGATAATGATCAAAGTGAGGCGATTAATAGGTCCCATCAAATAACGTTTTCATTTTGCAAATGAACAGATCGGTTCAATGTATTTCATTTCATAAGACACTGTGCAGAACTATCTCAAAGACAAATTCCCACATGTGAGGGATGCAACTTGGGAATTAAAAGGATTGCATTTGCTGTTGCAGCATAAACATCACATTACACTTTTGCTGGTAGAGCTGCAATGTTAAGAGCTAATACTGTAACAAGATCTCCTCAGTGTTTTTAATTTCATTAGCAATGCAAGGTCATGTACTTGTCTTTCTGTGAGATCAACCTCATTTTGTTAATCTCCAGGGAAATTCCAGCATTTAGATGGATTTATTAATATTGTATATGCCACCTGAAATATATACTGCAAAGCTTCTGGAAGCAGAAAAATATTTTATGAAACAATAAGAACTGCAAATCAAACTCAAAATTTTCAAAGAGCCTAGCAGTGCTGGAGTGAACAGTGAAGATTTACATTAGCTGATGGCTTGGGCCATTATTTCTATAATGCTATGTAAATCTTCATAAAACCTGACAGGTGCAGTATTAGTAATGAGCTGATAAACTTTAACTATGGTCTCCCTCAAACGCTGCTGCTTCAATCAATGCCATATATGACACTTATAGAATGGGCTGCTCATTCTTTGATTCAAAAATCCATCAACTTCTGTATTTTATCTCTCTTTGAAGTGATAGATTTTTGGCTGGGACAGACTTCATAGTCAGGTCTTCGCTAGTCCTGGGCTAGAGTTCTCTTTGGGAGAGCAAAGCCTTCCTTCACCTTTGAGGCTGCAGGAAATCTGAGCGCGAGCTGGGTAATCTGATGGGCAAACGAGTTCCCACTCACAGAGCCAGAAGGGTGAGCAAGCTGATGCTAGGTGCTGATGAGGGGGAAATCCAGCATGATGAAGAGCGTGGCTGCCAGCACCGCCTTACGCGTCCAGTGCCCGGCTGGCAGCAAGGAGCAGGGAATCCAGGCAGAGGAAGGAGCTCCCACAGCCCAGCAGCTCTGCCCGCAGCGCTCCCCGAGGTCCCAGAGGGGTCCCTGCTGGTTGAGCAGGGCACGAGCCACGTGCAATGGCAGACACGGTGCCACCGCTGGCTGCGCCAACACTACCTCTGCAGCAGGAACAAAGCCATTCTCTGGCAGGCAACAGCACCCACACGGTCTGAGTCGTTTACCAATCGCTCAATAACCACTTGTATCAACAACATTGTTTGATCAATATTTTTTTCCCCACAAAAGCAGAAAATGGGCCAGACCGCAAGCCATCAATATAGCAGCTTTCTTTAGTATTTGCATTTTCTTCTGAAATAAATTATGTGAAGTAACTAGCCATTGCTCAGCTACAGTATTCATCATTCTGACAAATAGGAGTGCTGTTTAAATCAGCAACATTCTCCATTCTGGTAGTTTATATGAAAAAGCAAATTGAAACTAAAACATTTTTCCAAGCCATTTGCTGCGAACAATGTTGGCACTTGGAGCTGAAAGTGCTAAAGTGCTGATGCACTTTAATAGATGGTAATTTCCCCCAAAAAACTAGGCAAACCAGGGGAGAGGGAAATAAATAACAAAAAATATAGGGCCCAAACCTGACCCACCATAAAGCTCTTCCAGGAGCAGGGGGGTGATGGAGAGCTGCTATAAGAGCACCTCCCAATTGTTAGAACATATTCCAGCCTCACGTTACGTCAGCACCTGATAGTGGTTCACACGGTGCCTCCAGGTGCAGAGGCCCAACCCTCAGTGCAGACCTAGTCACGGGCACGCGTTCGGCCAAGGCTGCTCACAGCCCTAGTGTCCACTGGGAACTCAGGCTCACCCTGTCGAATGTGGCAACCCCAAAGGGTGGACAAGCCCAGAAAACTTCCCTAACAAACTTCCCATATCTGTGATTTCCCAAGTTTATATGCTGTCTGGCTGCTCCAGCACTAAATGGAAATGCTAAGGTAAATCTTCAAGTTACAAGCATTTCCTTAGGGGACAACAGCAACGTCCAATGGCCCATTGAAATCCTAATAATTACGAGCAGATCAATCTTTTAACATCCTGGAGCCCGAAGACACTGCTAAAAATTGTCATTCATGTGACTTGACCTCTCAGAACCTGAATGGCTGCAGATGGAACAGACTTAACATTTTCATTTCACCTTGTTTTTTGTAAACAAGTTTTTAAGACAAATATTAATAGCACACTAATGGGGGCAATTGCTCTAATGACTGTAACAGCTGGTACCAGCAGCTGAGCATCCTCTTTGCTTTTATGCTTTTTGTGTACGGTGTGAGGTGGCCCTGAGCAGCTGCAATCACTGTCTCGCACTTGCCCTTGCCGATGATTTTATTTTCAGCAAGTCTGTGTTTGTGGTAAAAATACAGAGATTGCTATTGTCAACACAAAGCCTCAAAAAGATTACTCAAAGCCCTAAGCAGCAGGTAACATGTTCAAAGTAGACCTACTGGGGTCCTATCCATGAGATTTTATATGTTTTTGCCACCAAAGCAATTATCTTTCTCACTCATACACCAGCAAGCAGCATGGTTAAGATGAGTCATGCGCTTTCTTCTGCTTCTTCTTCTTCCTCAGAGCCCATTGGACTTAGGACCTCCTACTGTAGAATTATAAAATAAGACAATTCTGCTCACTTGGAAATACTTTTCAACAAAAAGCACATCTGGGCCCCAGCAGTTGCCACGTTCCTGCTCCACCCTGAACAGGTCCTCGAGACTAGATGAAACAAACATAGCAGACGCTAAAGAAGGGTAGAAAAGAAATAATAAAATTGCTCTGGCCCATCTTCAATCAGGTTAAAGCCAGAATTTTAATTAGGAGTGAATTAGGCACCTGCTCTGTGCAATCATTGGAATGATGGGTTTTTAGTCAAAGCCGTATGACGATGCCAACCTCCCACGGGCAGTTCAGTTCAGGGCATTACCTCCAAATTCCCAGCGGCTGCCAAATTTGGTATTCACAGTTTCTGTTTTAAGCTTGGAATTGAAGCCCATTCAACTGCTTCACTGCATTGATGTGCCTTTCATGCTGCCACAGCCTGGATAGCAGGGAGCCCGAAGCACTCGCAAGCTTCAGTAACCGAGTGCAGAAACTGCAATGAATGCAGAAAATAAACTGAACTTGGTGAGCAGTGAAACTCCTGTATTCACTTCACATGGTGCAAAAACTTAAAAAGACACAATGACAGTGTCCATCAACTGTTCACCTACCAAATAGTTAAGGATGGTATTTATTGAATTAGTGAATTCTTTCCTGCCCTAGCCAAGATGAGACATTTCAGATGCCCCTTTTGCCCAAGAGTCAGGCTCTTAATCAATCACTCAAAATAATAGCGAAGTACTTTAATTAGTATCTCCTGAAGAGCTACATGTTCTGAAATTACCTTGAATTACCTTTCTTAGAATAAAACACTTCCAGAATTCATCCAGTTCAATAGAGTCCACATCTATTATCACACTTGGACTTTGCATCTTTGAAACTCGACTCAAAGTTGACTCTCATTGCCCCACCTTCTAAACCAACAGCTCTGGCCCCCCTGGGCTGTTGCTTATGGGGACTATTTCAGTCAATACAACCACTAAGAAATAGAATCATGTTTTAAAAAAAAAATCCCTCTCTATCAAATTGCTTAGGATGAGGACAAAATAGAAAACAAGATTCGCATTTACGTTTCTTGCACATTTAGCACGTCATTAAGCAACAACCAATTTCAAAAGTAGGCAAAAACACTATAGGGTAGAGAGTAAAGAGAATAAAACAAGAGAGTTGATGAAAGGAAATGAATTTTCCAGGATACGACAGAAGACAAAATACAATTTTTTCCAGGCTGAAATAATGCAGTAGGTTCTTCACTATTCTGACACTGGTGGAATGCAAATTTCAGAGTACAAGGGCTCAGAGAGAAAAAACAAAGACATGTAACATCCATTATGGTTTGCAAAAATCAACAGGGCAGCTTAAAGGCAATCTGTCAGCTTAACAGCAAACCTGCTCAAGATGCAGCTGTCAGCAACTTTGGCAAATGAGAAGCCCTGAAGAAGCACTGCTGGCAGCTGTGCTGCAAGGACACCAAAATAAGCAAATTGTGTGGTCCCAAGGGCAAGTATTGCAGATCCAGGTGAGCCGGACCATTTCAGGACACACGGCTTTGAACCTCGCAGCTGTAAAGGACACAGGCAACGTGGCTTCACATGCCCATCTGGGGCAAACACATGACGCGTTCTCAGATGACTCACGGACCACTGCATCATTTTTGGACACGTTGGTCTGGTTCATTTAATTCCAAACAAAACCTCTCAATGAAAAGCAAAGCAGTTGTATTTTTACTTAAACAGATAAGTGCCAGGTTGATAGGGATACGGCCCTCAATAATGTTGGTTAAATGTAATCACTGGTATATTAAAAGTATGAGTTTATGTCTCTAATGAGACATAAGATGACATCTGATAAGGAGACATCTGATAAGGACATAAAGGTATGTTCTTATCAGATGCAAAAATAACCTGGCAATTTGGTAACATTACCCCATTACAGAACTGTGGTAAAGCTGTAAAATGACAGAAGATGTTCTGATTTTACAGAATCTTACTTACCTGCCTTATAAAGGTCTCACATTTTTTAGAACAAAAAACTTAAATCATAGAATCAGAGAGTGCTTAAGGTTGGAAGGGACCTCAGAGGTCATCTAGTCCAACTCCCTGCTCACGCAAGGTCACCTAGAGCACGTGGCACCGGGCTGCATCCAAGTGGGTTTTAAAAGACCTCCAAAGTAGGAGACTCCAAAACCTCTCTGGGCAGCCTGTTCCAGGCCTCTGTCACAGCACACTGACTTATGACAGATTTAAAAATGCACTTACTGCACAATGCTTCATGATATTTCTAATGTGTCTTATCTATACTAAAAAAGAAACATCCGTAATACAACATATACATCACAGGCAGGTGTCTCACCGCGCTGTTACAGGGTTTTGCTGTCTGCCCAATGCTGCCCAGGGCAGGCTCACAGCCTGGCTCTCATGTCATCCTTTTTTTGCTTCAGTTTGTGTTGCTCCATTGCCTGCACAACAGAGACGTTACGGATCGGTGGCAAAGGCGCCGGACCATCAGTCAGGACACCTGGATGCTTCCCTTGGCTCAGCCCCTGGCCGACACCGTGACCTTGAGTGAGTTTTCCATCCTTATTTTGTCTGCTCCGTTCATTCAGGACAGGGTTAGTCTATACCTCTTAATGCACTCCTCGCTCTTTACGTAAAAAAGCCTTTATGTAACACAGTAAGATAACCTGTAAATATGCAAGAGGAGCAACCACCTGACTCTCAAACAGCAAGGAGAGCCCTTACAAACTGGAGAGGAACAATCTGTTCCTCTCCTGTTATCTGCTGCTGCAGTTGGTGGACTCGAGAGCCCCCAGTGACGCTCTGCCCTGTATCCACAGCTAAGAAAGCTCATCAGCTCACTAGCTACGCTCTGGCCAAAGGGCGGCCGTAGCATTTCAGGACAGAGTGGCAGAGGAGTTTGGTGGCAAGGATGTGCCCTGAAGGAGTTGTGCAAAACCACACGAGTTCTTCCTTGTTCAGGGCCTATCCTGGTTCTAAAGGGCTAGAAGTGCTTTCAGACCAGCGTGAGGGTATGACACGACTTTCCACAGGCTAGAGACGAATGACTTGCCATATGTAACAACATAACGAGGATGCACAAAGCACAGCTTTCAGATCCTTAGCAGAATTTCTTGTTTTTTAATAGTTTCATGTCCCAGTCTGGAGAAGCACTAACAAAAAGCAGCCAACATTGCCCATTTACTTGCATTCTGTTCACTCACATTCTGTTCCAAGGCTCACTCCTGTCCTGATTGATATTAGCGCTACTGAAAGTCTCTGCTGAAGCCAGACCTCAAGGGATTGCCTGTGGCTTAGTTTCTAAGGCGTGCTCTTTTTAAATCATGAGTTTTATTACATTCGAACCCTTAAGCCAAAAGAAACCAATGCATTAAATGCATTTTTTTCCAAAGCAATTACTTTGATCAAGAATATATCATTGCAAAAAATCTATTACAGAGAGAAGAGCAAGTAAGACAATACATTCCTTTTTCATAAACGCACCCACAGACCACACTTGTGGGACTGAATTTTTATTGTTCCTAAAGATGAAAAAGAAAAACCAAAAGGGTAAAGGTAAGAGCTCTCTCACATACCTATAAGAGACAGAAAGGCTTGCTGCACTGCGATCCCTGTATCGTTCTCCCTCTCTGTTATAGGAGACCATTAGATAGATAGGATAGATAGATCTTTCTTCCTTTTGATCAGTTCATTACCTCATGTGTTACCACCTCTGCAGCTTTCTGTAGTGCATGTCTTGTCATTTTGAAAGATGCTGTCCAGGAAAAATAAAAACCCCAACCAACCCTTCCCTCCTGCAAAAGCCAATCAGCTACCTATCCAGGATAAAAATCATGGCTGTTTGCGGGGGGTTGATGTAAAAATATGGCTGTGTTGTACATAAAATCTAGGTTTAGGTTTCAGTGCTTCTTAGAGGTGTTTTTGTTTTTTTTAAAAAAAAAAAAATCACTGTCAAACAAATCCCTCAGACAACCTTTCTGACCATTCATTGCTCTTCAAAATACTGTTTTTCCTTGCACAGCCAATTTTTCCATTTCTTTCAATGAGCTCTCATATAATTTGTCCATTTCTGCAGGAATGAAAAAAGGCACAAACTAATACTATGACTAAGACTATTTTAAAATAAATCAAAGCTGAAATTCATGCATCTTTTATAAAATCAATCACAAAGTCTAAATTGACTCTGTAATTAATAGAGGAAAAGTCTGAGTGTAGATGTCAATCAGCATGGTTTCATCATCTGTTCAGTCAATAGCAAAGTTGCTTCAACTCGCAAGGCAAAAGCCTAGGTCCTTAATAGCACAATTAGTACTTTTAGATACTTTTAGCTTGTTTTAGACTCCAGCCTGAGGGTTTGCTTGTTTGCTCTAGGCCCCTACTGTGAAAACTCTCTTCATTTTTCCTACATGTTTCCACAGAGAACTATCTTATTTTTGTGTTTGATATTTATTGAGTTTTATAGCATTTAAAAAGTAATTGTTTAAGTGGTGGGGGAAATCCTGAGCTACCTAATTACTCTCCCTTAGATTTGACAACAACCTAGTACTTGTGGGCTGACCACCCTATGACCCTATAACAAGTAGTTCTTTTCTGCACTCCACAATCTGGGTTAAATTTGACTGGAAATCGTCTCAGTAACTAATGGTAGCCTAAAAATATGTTCAGTCAGCCTGCAGAAGCTGGAGAGGAGCTGGAGCTCAAATGTCAGGGAGCACCAGAGCATTGAGGCTGCGCCGGGCGCTTGTGCCAAGCAGCTCGGAATGGCACAGGAGTCCAGAGAGGGCTCGTCTGGGAAATGAGAACATAACCCAAATTCTGTGCTGTTCCACAAGAATATGTCGCACTAGGAAGCCTACTGAAATCAATAAACCTTAGCCAGATCTACACAGAGATAACAGGGGTTACACTTTGGCCTCTCATAGCACATATTCTCAATAACAACCAGGATAATATTGGATCCACTTACTTTAGTGAAGTTTAGTAATGCCAGGTGGGTTGTTTTGGTACTTAGGGATTTTATAACCAGGGAAAAGAGTTTAATAAATGGCATTCAAATGGCTCAGCACCCTAGTGCTTCCCAATGATGACTCTGTAGGGCACAGAGACCCTCTGAGAGGTAGAAAGCTGCTGAAAATACAGAATCCAAATACTCAAACAAAACACAGCTTTTCTGGCATGTTGCGATAATACCTGTAATACATGCATTAACATAAGATTTTTGAATTACATTCACATTTTTAAATCAGCTATTGCAAAAATACTAATGGACAGTACAACATTACTGTAAGACTTGGGGATGCTTTTTAACACCAGTAGCATTTAACTAAGAAATAAAATCTGCACGGAATACGGCTTTAATTTTTCAAGAAACACAGATTTTCTGACATGCATTCCATGGTCAAAACGCAACCGCGTTTTCCTGAATGTCACTGGTTTAATTGTGCTGCAGTGACTTAATATTTACGCATTTAACTGCCGTGGCATTTTAAAAGGTTCCTGTGAATGGCAAACTGACAAGTGCTTGCATATCATTCTTAGTCAAGCTGCTTCATATTGTTCTGCTGACTGTAACAACTATAATTACTCTTTTATTCAAAACGCTCAACATTTTCAAGAAATAATACGAAATCTTCACTTAGCATTTTAATGAGCCTGCTTTTCACTGAAGAGCAAATCCTAAGTAGTAGAACACGTAAATTAACAGTATGCAAAGAGTTGTCCTAAACAAATATCATCCAATCATCTGTAGTTCATTTGACTCAGTCTCATGATGCTGAGCTATTTATTAGCCCTCTCGGTACTGACCTTGCAAAGAGAAATGCAGCAGTGTGACAACTTGCCAAAGATATCCATCAGAGCCCTTGGGCTTCCACTTGCCTTGGCCATTGTGTTCGTTCAGGTCCTCTGAAGAAGAAAAGCCAAACCTCTGCCAGGAGTGCTTGGACCAGCCATTGGAAGGGTTTGTTCAAGAGTGCACTTGTGGAAAGCCTCAGTGTTCTAAAGCCCCTTCAGTATTTTTAAATTACTCACAAGGTCATAGGGATTAACTCCATGAAATGAATCAAAATATTACTGTTTGGTTTATAGGACCAAGAATTTCTTTTTTGCTCTGTTAGTATCTTGTGAAAATTATTGGAAGCTTTTGATGTTTGCATTAATATTGGATAAACTGGAGTTGTTTATGCATATAGTAAGTCTCATGCAAGCATAAAATGTGCTTGCCTCATCAGTAAAATGAGCGGCCTCCTCAACAAGAGAACACTCCATTTATGTCACAAATCTGAGTCTTATTGAATAATATTTCTGAAAGCTGAATTTGCAATTACTTACACTAAAAATTAGAGCTTACGATCATAGGTTAGTAGAGTTTCCAAGAAGCTCTGCGGAGCAGGGAGCCAAATAGAAGGTGTTAAAAGGAGTGAACTAGAACACAAAGCAGAAATATCCTCACACCAACAACTCAGTGTCTGCTATCCCCATGTTGTGCATACTGTGCACACAGTGTGCAGTCCTCCCAGTTCTAGAAGGGCTTAACAAACTAGAAAAGACACAGCAAGGGAAAAGAAACAATCAAAGGCATAAAATGTCTTTTATATAAGGGCATATTAAATACACAAAAGCTTCTGCAGTATGGGGAAAAAAGCACACCAGCTGAGGATGAAATACGAGCAATGTTTACTAAGTTGTGACTGAGGCAGAGGAAGCGGGTGGCAGCAGAGGCAGCCGATGCGGGTGACCGCTCACCCTGGCGGCCCGAGAACGCTCAACGAGTTCACACGTCTGAACGTGCTCAGAGAACAGATGAAAAACCCACTGGGTCACCGGGCTGCTACCTCCCCTTCGGCAAGAGCCTAGGCAGAAATCCCCTGGAGCCTGGAGGAGCATCACAGCAAACACGTCCCGCAGCTGGGCAGGACAGGGCCCGGGCCTGGGCCCATCTCCAGGCAGGGGCTGCTCTCCCGGGCTGCATAACCTTCAATGGGTTACAGTGACCACTGCAGAGATTCCTGGTTTAATCCAATGTTTCCTATTTTTGCCACACTAAATCTAGCATGGCTCATTGTGATACCTTCAAGCTTTCAAAAATACCCAGTTCCATTGATTTCTCTGATCCCCACCTATCCCTGCCAGACTGCCAGCGGAAAAGGGCTGCTTGCAGGCTTGGTTGCTTTCCTCCCAATAGTCACCACTGACAAAAGTGAATGATCTAGTGGCCTAATTCCCTCCTAGGGCTCCAGTAATACATACATGATAAAAATACATGAAGGAAGATGAAGATGCTGCTACATAACATTGCTATGCAAGAACTGTCCTTCAAGACAAAACTTGAAATAAAAATACCTTCACAATTCTCTACCACATTTAATTTCCTTGCAGGTCAAGGTCGTCTAATTAGCTCTAAAATAAGGAACACCCAGAAGAGTTTGTTCTATCACACTTTTTTAAAAAATACTTTAAAGCCTGTGATTCAGTTAACTAAAACGCTTGCTATTCAGACCGTTTTGGTGATCATGATAGTTCTCTGTTGCTCACACTGACAGGCGTACTGATTTCCACAATACTCAGCTCTCAGTTGAGGTTTCTTTTCAAGCTTCCATCTCGGTTTAAGCTCAATGAATAAACACTTC